>LVTN01000045.1:0-411565 GCA_001649415.1 Musa itinerans | reverse complement strand
CAAGGATAAGAGCACATAATTCGTAAAGTACATCGCTCGGTCATTCATAGGTCGGCACCGGCATTGGGCAAAACGATATTGATTCCTCGGGCCGGGCGAAACAACTGCATTGGGACAACATGGTCTTGGTCTAGGCGAAACAAAGCAAAGGGCGACACAGAGGTATTTCTTGCCAAGGTCTAGTCAAAACTAAACTACATTTCTTCTTAGGGCGACCGGTCTTTTGTTTTGGTCGAAAGAACGGTCAGTCCGGTCGTTCGTGCATCAAGGTCCCGTCCCTTGCACCTAACTCTCCTAGGGCACTGGACATATAGGTAGGCACAGGATACATTAAGGAATTGCATAATTCCACTCAAGCGGGGGTGGGGGCGAGAGACTTGCTATGTGCTCGGCCATCAAGAGAAGAGTTCAAAGAGCCAGGGAAGAAAGAGAAGGCAACTGTCTTACATCCGAACCTGTCAACTGGAATTATAAGTACTGGCATCCGAACCTGTTTACTTACTTAGTTTTATTCCAATACGCCGGGGGTAATTCCCATACGCCGGGTAGTTGTGTGATTCCTTCCATTTAGAAGCTATCAGTCAAGGTGTTTTCCTCTGCAATCAATTCTGAAAGTGTAGTTAGGGCAATAAGATAGAGTGAGCTCAGATAGTAGCAGTGGAATGATTTGTTTCAAGTGTGGTTCTTGTGAGCCACTATTAAGTCGGAGTGAGTTCTCAAGTCTAGTTCCGGGGCAGGGTAATAAGATAGTAGTCCTGCTCTTTTTCAGGTATTTGAGTCACAATTAGGCTCTGGTCTGGGCGAGTAGAAGTCAGTATTTCCAGTAATTATAAGTTCTGGCAGCACCTTATTCTTTGTATTAGATTAAACCTTACTTCCAGAGTTGGAGAGAAGATCTGATGCTTATGCTTTAGATTCCATTCAAAGAGCTTCTTCTTTAGATTCCATTCAAAGAGGAGAAGTCCAGGTTCAGGGCTTACTAAGGTAAGGACAGACATACTACACTATATTACAGGCAATGAATTAGTTGACAAAGCTTCAACAGTACCAGATACGAACAGGTAAACAGGTTCACACAGGGAAAGATCTTAAAGCACTAGGTAGGCGAGAGGGAGTTGAATTCATACTTTGGAGTTTGGAGCATACGTATAGGGAAGGCATGGCTATAAAGAGCACCAGTGTTGTCTACCAGGCATGGCTATAAAGAGCACTCGTCGGCGTGTCAGCAACTCTGATAATAATCTATCTTATAATAATAACAGATATAATCTAGTGGGAGCCTTGACTTCGAGCGCACCGAGAGTTAGCTGCTAGTAAGTCTAGAGAAGTGTTGAATTCCTCCATTAAAGCAAGGGGAAGGATGCCTCTATTCAATACTTATACAGGAAAGGGTTAATCCATCTCATCATACTCTTATTCCACTTCTACTATCTTGTCCCCTATTCTTAGTCTTCTACTAGATGCGAATTCAACAAGCCCTGCAGCTGGCTACTTAACCGATTCACTTAGGGCATACAGGCCAGTAATAGTAAGCTAGGCGTGGAAGGGAACTCTCTTCAGTTTCCGATCTTGGAATTGGAGTGGAGAGAGGGTTGACAAGACTCATCTATGAACTAGGGGATCCGCTACCAATAACAAGAAGAAAAGGTACTTATAACTCTTTAGCTCCTGATATCTCAAGGCTACCTTTGCTGTAACTAAGTCTTTGGCTCTTCGATCTCACTCTTTTACTGCCGATCCAGATCTTTGCTTTTAGTATTACTTGGCAGAGCGAACCAGGCAAGTCTAGACTAAAGGTAAAGGTATAAAGTCTAATAGTGGTTAGTTTCAGAATAAGGGTAAGTGGCGGCAGTCCTGTTATCCATGGCCCTTTCCGAGGTGGGTTAGGAGAAGCGCTAGTTCTATTCTTCCCTGTAGTGGTTACATCCTTTCTATTAGCGGTTCCGTCCTTTCTAGATTAGCAGCTCCATTCTTGTAAGCCCCCGTTTACAGTTTGTTTCTTATACTGGTTTCCTTGCTTCTGAGTTCAAAGTTCCATTCTTAGAGGCAGTAGTTACATCCTTATAGGAGTATCAATTGTAGTGGATAAAGCCCCAGTTACGAGCTATAGTCTTGCTAGGTAGTGCCAGAACTTATAATAACCGGGTTTCAAGTTCAATTCCTCTGTTGATGCTTAAGTATAATAGTTAGTTAGTTGATGAGTGAAAAGCAGACTAGCAAGAGACACATAGGAGATCTGGATGTCGATTGAAATTCGGATTAGCACAGGTTTCGCTCTGATAGAGTAGTTTGCTTCTGAGTTCCGAGCTAGGGATTGGTATATTAGTTGCACTCTTTCCAGTAGTACTAGTGGAGTGGAATTACCGGGTTGAGAGTGTGAAGTTCAGGCTTCTGCGTGCCATCCCTAGCAGTACTAGTATAATTCCAATTCGATACTTTATTTACTAATAAGTAGAAGAGCCCAACTCGAGTGCCAAGAGTGAAGGAGCTAAGCAATACTTTAAGACGGGAGAGACTGGCTTAGATACAGGGGCAGTAGCTTGGGAGTGAAGGTATAAGGTTTGAGTCTCGGTTGTAAATATAGAGTTTCTGGAGAGGAATCAAACAAAGAAATAGGATTTCACCCGGGTTGGATAGAAGGAAACTGATTTGTCTAAGAATAGATCGAGTAAGTCAAAGAATTGATCCACCACATATATCTTAATATTCTGGAAGTTTTATACACAGGCAATAACTGGGGCTACCTAGACTGATATCTCACATCCAACTAGTGACAACAAAACGGATATCTCACATTGAACTACTAAGGGGGACTATGCTTATAAGGATAAGGATGCCTCTCCTTGCCTATAAAGTATTGCTTATACTCGCTTTGGTTCTCTCGCTTCTGACTCGGATTCTTTCACTTGGGGAACCAACTCTTGCTCTACAGCCTCTGAGCTTGTCCTTACTTAATCGCATTCTTTATTGATAGCTAGCGGCCTGCCTTTACTTTAAGTTAAGTCTGATTCCTTCACTAATAACAAAGAGTGGAACCCTGGCACAAGAGTCAAGAATGATTATTGAACTTAAGTACTGGTCGCTATTGTTTAATGCTCCTGTGCTGGTTGGAATATGGTTGAAAGTTGGCTAGTTCATCGTATCTACTCGGGGTCGGGTCGGTATAAAGGTAAAGAAAAGAAAGTAAGTAAAGTAGCGCACCTTTTTAGGAGAGTACAGAAATATAGACCTGAGAACATTGATTATTTCCCGTGTTTTCTTTTGCTTGTTTCATGACCAATAGCCCCTTTTTCTTTTATACACTTCACTTCTGTCTGGACTTACCGCTTACGCTCCTTGTGTAATCTTCTTAATAAACTCGTAAAGTATAGTAAAGTCCATTAGTAGTCCCATTATTGAGTCACCCAGTCATCAGGTTCCAATTTGATATCATCATAGGGCATTTTACAGTATACATAAAGAGAAGAATAAAGAAAAGATAGCATTAGTATCCATAAGAGAAGAATAAAGGAAAGTAAAGTCAGTCTCTTTTCATTCAGAGGTAGCGCCCCGCCTCCATAAGATAAGAAGAAAAGGTAGGGTGAGATTTCCCATACGGAAGCAGCCATTAATATGATTCTTATTACCCTCTTTCATCTTAGGGACATACATATTATAGCAGTCAGTTCATAACAACTCTCCTTAGGAGCACATAATAGAAATATTCTGGTAAAAACTCTCCTAACATCTTAGTTTAATAACAAATATAGGTGCCACTTATATATCTTCCTCTCCTCTCCTCAATTCATAGGGTATAGGTCCATCTCCTTTCTCTTTCCATTGCGGCTTAGGACTTATTCAGCTCCAGCTGTGAAGATAATTCTAACTTAACTCCTTGATCTCAAGCATATCTATACTATCTACCTATTTATATTCCACGAGCAGACACCCTTATAGAGAGTACGTACAACTAGAATGGGCTTGCTCAGGAAAGAGGGAGTTCAAAGTACTTAAAGCTTTCTTTAAAGTAAGTGAAGCTCAAAAAGATACACATAGTAAAGCCTTGTACTAGCTATATGTTCTAGGTCTACCTAAGGAATTCAGTAGTGAAGAAATCCACAAAAAAGAATAAGAATGGACAGGAGCAATGAAAGCAGCGGATTGATGTCCCAACGTACTAAATAACAACTAAGTCGTGTCCGGATCTGATTAAAACAATGAATGTTTACCCCATCATATAGTAAGTGCTTCAGCGATAAGTCCAGTACTTAAGTTCGGGCAGTCACAACAAGAAACAAGTGACCGGTTAACGCGATTAAGTGCTAATGTGTTTGTCGGGAAAGCTGTCTGGAAACCTAGTTATGCTCTGTTTGGTTACTCCGTTTTCTATATAAGGTAGGGCGAGTTCAATTCTTTTCAATGATTTAGCCCAACAAGCAACTGTTTGACTCGGTGCTCGAAAGATGACTTCAAGTTTTCCCTGAAGACAGCGCCTTTTAGGAAAATAGAATGTTGACTGAAGATCCCCAGACTAATAATTCACTGAAGATCACCTGAACTTATAAGTACTGGACTGCTAGGTCAATGTGATGCAAGAGAGTTCAATTGAAATGAAAAAAACACCAGCGGGGGGACAGAACAATTAGTTTCATCGTATAGCTTAAGCAGAAGAGTGTTGTATCTCGGTTAAGTATCAAGTGAGCTGAGCTACCCTACTTACTTAATACGTTTTGCCTAGATAATAAATCATATATAGAAAGAAGAATAAGCCTATATTATATTATATAGAATAAAGAAGAATAATGCGCAGGTAATAGAGCGGTTAAGGCTAAAGGTCTACGATAGGAAAGAAGCTCTTTGCGAATGCGCCCCCTAAGCGGTATCTTATAGCTTGTTGAGAAGAGTCTTGGTTCTGCTCTTGTATTAACATGGAAAGAATGCTTAGCTCGCTATACACTTAATGCTTAGCTCACTATATACTTATAAGTAGGCTGTTGCTCCTTCCCTTGTTGTCTGCAAAAGAGGTGATTGACAGGAAAGTGTCGACGAGAATGGACTGTGATTGCCCCGAACCTTGATTATTACTTTCTTTCTGAAGCCTTAAACCTTATTACTTTATTCAGTGCTCTAAGATCTTTTCCTTTTTAAGTGAGACTTGAATCTCTAGTTTTGTATGTATCTTTGGATGCGAGTGTTGGTAACTTAACGGATTGTACTGCTTCTCATACTTCTTCTATTGTCGACTCTACTTTAATTGCTTATTATTTAGTCCACTTTCCTGGCACAACTTCTGCTCCTTATTATTACCTAACCCATAGAATGGAACTTGAAGCTGAAGCGCGAACTCCACTTTCTACTGGACTTCCTCAGTATGCTTTTCTTTTCCATTTCATATATGTGAGTCGGTTCAGTGAAGTAAGGGGGCTCCTCTCCTTACTTTATACTAGCTATAAGATAACACTAATTACGTCCATTCCACTTCATCGGCTTATGCTTCCTCTGGAACGAACAATACTTGAATCTTGAACTCTCTATTTTCTTATTTATACACAAGCAACAGGACTAGTTGTAACGAAGAAAACTATTTCTCACCGAAAACAGTCAATTTCTCTCTATCACCTGACTACCCATAAAAAGAAGGAATTGATAAAGCTAACTTGTTCACTTATTTATATGACTCATGCTCTTGCCTTCCTTTAATTTGAACCTAGCGAACCCCCTTTAAGCAATGACTTGGGAAGAGAACTCCATCAAGCAAGGAGAGACCTCCCTCAGACAGCTGAGCTGAACAAAGGAATGACTCGGGAAAGCATTACCATTAGGATAAGTGAACAGAGGAATGAATATAAGAACACGGAATACCTAATTTCAGAATAAAGAAGTCAATTAAGAAATACGAAAACCTATGCTAACAAAACTCGAACTACAGGCAACCATAAACTCATTACTGCTTATCATAATAGGGCTAACTGCCTAACAGGCTTGCACAGGTGCTTTTAATGCTTTCTCTTTTCTAGTCAAGAAAGAAACAGTGCTTAGCGAACCTAGCTCCTATTCCTAATAACCCGTCAATTAGTCTTCCCATACTTTCTCCTATCCTGTCCCGCCTTGCTTTCACTCTTATATCGTTACTAACAAGAATCGAACCATTAAGAACAGGAATTGAACTCGTTACAGGGAATTCAATAGTAAACCACAATATTGAACTTAACTACTCAGAGGACCTAAACAAAGAAGCTAGTCTGCCTTTACTGGGGTGTAACTCAGCCCGTCTTTCCAGTCTCCCGTTACTTTCTTTTAGCCTTGCCTTTCACTCTTGAACTCCTAGACCGGATTAGCAAACTCCAAAGTATGATGTAGGCGCACAGGGAGATATAAAAGAACTACAGCTAAAAAGGCTTTCACCCCGCAACTTACAATCCATTGCTGCCTAAGAGCCTGTAAGTATCAGTAAGTGCGCCCACTTAATTGCCTTTAGTAGTCCAAAGAATGAAGTTAGTACCCACTTAGTTCCGAGTGCTTGTGTAAGCCTCCCTCTTTTGGGTATCTCCCTAACGATACTATTTTCTTATGTTGTGGGCCTTTAGGGTATCTCACTAAGATAGGACAGAGTTCAACCCAACAGTCAACATTCAATCAATCAATACAAGAATCCAGAATATAGGTAGCAATAACGGGGCATGGAGCTACTAATGATTAGGCCGATATCACTACTACTGATAGAATGAGATCAACAAAGAACAAAGAATGCAAACAGGGCGAAAAGGCTCCCCTAATAGTGGGCTAATCCGATCTTCTATTAATCAAGAATACACCCGCCGATAACAAGGGTGAAATCAAAACTTATGAGAATGGCACTGTTGTTAACAAGACTCTATTCGTGGGGGGAGGTAAACAAGGCCACCGGTTGACTACTACTCTATTCGATAAGACTCGCTTTACTGGCTTCAAAGCCGCCTCTCCCTTACCTGATTCCAGCATTCCTCACTTTCCACCCTATACGGAAGAGATTAATAGCTGGCTAGCCTCCCACTCCATACTTACATGCTTGGACCACTGATCCGGAGACTTGAACCATACCGAAAAGAGTCTAACTCATAGCCGGAATTCACTACTTACTAACAAACCTGCCTCTTCTGTCTCTTATTATTTCTTTCTAGCAGCCCAGAGAATTGAAAGAACCTTCCTCTTATTCTTTGGCTAGTATTGGTCCATTCGTTATATTATTGGTAGGTACACGACCCTAGCGCATAGGGATAATAGAACCAAACGACTATTGAGTATAATTCAAAGGGATTCCACTGCTAACTTACAAATACTTTAACTGGGAACTTAGCCTTTATCTATTAACTTCGAACCCTGCTCCACTCTCTTGGACTAGTGATGCGGATCCCCTATTGAACCTGTTAGCCCGGCATTGCTTTATCTCAGCCCATATCTCCTATATCCATATACACTCTATATCTATATTATTAGTATGTCGATACTTACATTAGGTCTTACTTTCCTTTCTTCTATTCTTACCTTGCTGACTATGATAACTTCACTCAAAACGGTAATTCAAATACTCAATATAGGAGTAGAACCGCTGACAACTAGGCTTACTTTCAATACTTTCTTTCTTTAACCGTGGATTCGGGTCTACCAACCAACTACTATACAAGCCACTTGCATTTGCAACAGGGGTTCTGAAGCGCACTTAATACGAGTCTCTTTCTATCCGAGGTGAATCTTAGAGAGAAAATGAAGTGAATCAGTTAAGGCTAAAGTCAGAGCGCTAAAGGAAGCAGCCCCAATAATTCTTAAGGCGGCTTAATTCTTCGTTGCTTGTTCAGTTCTTCAAATGTAGTTCTACTTTTCTTTCATCGTATATGGCCTTTCTCAACTGTGTCGGTGTTCTAAGCGAGACCCTTATTCGAATCCTGTTCCTGCTAATAGAATTGATTGAGGTGCCATGGAAGTAAGTGTTAGTGTACCGGAATAAGCAAGACCCTGTGCCTTACCCTTGAAATGCCTATTAGAAATAGATATGCGATGCAAAAGAGTTCAATTGAAGAGTAGTTTACACCAATCTCAAGATTCCATTAATGATTTGACTCTTGTGTGCGCTAATGGAGTTTCAGCAATGCGTGTTGTGTATAGAACCGGGTGGGTAATTAGCCAGAGGTTAAGCAGTCGAGTTTCCTATAGTAAAGGGTTGCCAATCAAACTGATTTTCATTAAGCAAGTGTACGAGTTAGATTACTTTTTTCTATTCGTTTTTTGTGCACTCACCATTCTCTCCTCTTGGAAATAGGGATAGCAGTGTCGATCAATAATAGCTTCTATAGCACTGTGCCGAGATTCGTTCTTAAAGTAAGCAAGCAAGAGGTAGATCGAAAGAAAAGAATGATGCTATCCTAATTATGAGTCAGCAGTCAAATAGGTGTGTCTTGGAAGCAGTAATATGTGAGCAGCTCCGGATAGGTATGTTTGGGGTCATATGTTCGTTTTCATTGTAGGAAAGGAGTTTTTGTTCGTTGCTAGTTTACCTATAGCTATAGTGAGTTAGCCGTTTTGCAAGCAAACACCTGACCTTATTTGAAGTTTGGTGGGCCCTTATATTAAGTCGGGCTTGGTTCTTTGCCTTTGTAGTAGTTGCTTGGCCCTACTTTCCTACCTCCTAAACAGCTTACCTTGCCCACCCAACAAGTACATATGAAACAGGACTACAACTAGTAAGAGAGTAAGCGCCTATTTATTAAGTCTTGCCCTTTGATTCCTACTTTCCTACTTCCAACTGATCTCCTACTACTTATATCCTTCTCTGGCAACAATCCCTCTACTCTTGCAACTAATACTGATTCAAAACTGGGTTCATTCTTATACTATACCTCTGACCTATGGCTCCGTTACCGACTTAATAGAAGGGCGACTTAGTCGGCTACTGATGAAACTGGGCTGGGCCACTACTTGTTCTTGCTCTAGTACTGTTTCTTTACTACCTTCTCTTAGTTAGTAGGATATAGGACTCCACTCGCTAACTACAGGCTCGGCTCATCTAACTGAATTCTTAAAAACATAGCAAGTGGGCAAGCAGACAACGAGCAACTATCAACTATCAACTACACTTTGCTTACCAAGCCGACCTCTTCTCACCTTACTTTCGAACTCGAACAGTGGCAGTACCACCAGAACTGATTCTACTCGGTATTCAGCAAGAACCAGAACTGGACCACTACTTGAAGGGGATGAAACTAACTACTACTGATTAAACAAGGGTCGATGTAATTGAGCTAGAACAAGAACAGGACTACAAGGATTAAGACTAGAACTTAACTCTCACAGGGAACTTATATACTCCCCCACCAGGAGCTTAAAGGTATTCAACTCTAATTCACAGCTAGGAGCTTGGCTCTTAATAGTATATGTTTCATTCTCACTTGCTCCATTCTTCTTAACACTTGTTTCAATCTTAGTACCTTGACTTTAAGTCTTAAGTAGCTATATCGGATGTAGCAGCACTGGTTTGGTTCTTTGCCTCGGGTAGGATAGGCTGTCATTCACTAGCTCCATTCCGAGTAGGAGTAGTTGAAGTACTAGCTTGATTCTTATTTAGTAGATCTATAGCTAATTATAGTAAGGGTTTGATTCTGAGTTGCTCTAGTCCAGTTCTGCTAGTTAGTAGCCATAGTCTGTAACAACTGAGTTCAATTCCAACTTCCCTACTAGCTCAACCGAGGTTCATTCTTTGATTTACCGGTGGAAGTCTGAGTCCTGGCTTAACAAGCAGGGAATATAGACCTTAGCTACATACCAACCAATAGTAGCTACCTTAGCATCAGCCCTAGCAACACTACTTTCAGGCTTAGTAGCTAGCCCCTCAGTCTTAGTCTTGATATAGTAGTTTTAGTCTCAGTAGCCCCGGGTTAAGTCTGTCGTTCCTAGGTTTGAGTCTTACTTGCACTGCTTGGAGTCTGATATTGGCACAACTGGTATAAGGCTTGCTGTTAGTGGTTGAAAGCTTACTAGCACTGGTTTAAGCCTCTAACTCCCTTGTTTCAGCCTTGGACTCCTTAGGTTGAGTCTGCTCGGATCTAGTTGGATTCTGACCTTTCTTACTAGCTCCCCTCTCCTATGGTATGGGGATGATAGCAATTCTGTACTTAGTAGTTCCCGAACACAGGACCACTGACTTAAGGCTTACAACTAACGACTGGAATTCTCACTTTCCTACTAAGGAGTTCAATTCAATCCCAGTCACTCACTAAAACCCGGGTGTCAGGAGTTTGCCGGAGCAAGTAGTGTTTCATCCAACTATACGAGAGAGGGATAGCTCTTGCCAATCAATACTCCATTCCTAGCACAGCTTCTAAATAGGATTCAACTATCACTTGAACAGGACCACTACTACCTGGACTACAACAACTACTACTACCTGGACTACAACAGGGGATGAAACAATAACCTTAGTTGAGTTGGGGTCGATAACACCTCTACTTCTACTAATAAGACACCTCCACATCTACTAATAATCATAAGGGATCTACTAACTGGAGAATAAGGGATCTACTCACTGGAGAAGAAGGGATCTACTAACTGGGCCAAGCGTATACTACTGGACTGGAACCCGAAACAAGACTGTAAGACTCAACTAGGGCATCAGTGGTTTCAGCCTGGTCGTTACTGGTTTGTTTCTTAGCAGCACTGGTATCAGGCTCGAATTGGTTAGCTCTATTCTGTGGCTGCCTTGTTGAAGTCTTGCACTGACTGGTTTGAGTTTTGGAGTTAGGTGTTAGCCTGGTTGTTAGCCGACCTGCTTTAAGGCTGCTACTTACTAGGTCAATTCTTCAACTAACATCGGGGAAGACTTTAATAAATAGGGGGCAAGGTTAGGGGCTATACAATATGAGTTCAATTCTTCATTCTTGTTGGTAGTGATTTCAGTCTTTCCCTCACTAGGTCGATTCTGGTTGCCCTTATAGTAAGTCGGGGCCAGAACTTAATTACTTGGAAGCACTGGTTAAAGCCTTGCACTACCTGGTTAAGGGCTGTGATGTACTGGTATTAGTCTTGAACTTACTTGTTTTAGTCTGATAGTTGGGTCGGATAGCCTGATACCTACTAGCTCTATTCTCATACTGACTCGGTAGCCTGTTTCTCACCTTGGTTCAATCTGTTACTCCCTGCTTCGATTCTTTCATGAGTTAGTTCAATTCCGAGTAGCACTAGCACTGGTTTAATACTGGTTGTCAGTGGTTTCATCCTTGGTCATTGGGGCGCACTGTTTGATTCTGTAACTCCTACTTTCCTCCCTCCCTGTTTGATTCTGTAACTCCCACTTTCCTCCCTCCTTAACTGCTTCCCGTGCCTACCTCAACTCTGGTAGTACTAGTGGATTCCTCAACTCTGGTAATACTAGTGGATTTCGTACTTTCCAACTCTCCACTACTGGCAAATCATGAAACTATCAACTCGAAACTACCATTTCATAGCTTACTGGAAACTCGCTACTACCATTTCATAGCTTACCAACATAGCTTACCAACTTACTAGAAGGGCCTCTCATAACCTTACTTGAGAAGGAGACGAACACAAAACTCAGAATGAAAACAGTAAATCAAAGGTCAAGCAACGAGCCAAGTAACTACTAGAGCATCGGGCAATCGGGGGACTCCCTCTTGAGTTGAATTCTTTCACTGCTTTGTTTCATTCCGATACTTACTACTTGACAACTTAGTTCCATTCTTAGACTGCTTCTAATGGGTTTCAGTCTTAGACTTATTGGTTTCATTCTTAGCTTTGAGTGCACCCCTCCCCGGTAGCTATGGTACTTGTTTCAATCTTACTAGCTTGTGGGGGTTTAAGAAATTCTAATAAGGGGTAGTACCGGTTCCATTCCTAGTATCAGTGGTTGCGTTCTGCCACTCCCTAGGTTGGTTCTTGCTGGCACTTGTTCTCCATCCTTTAACTCCCTTGGTTCAGTTAGAGTCTACCCGGTCTCATCCTTGCACTCACACTAGTTCAATTCTGTAACTCCCGAGTTGAGGCCTTGGATGCACTGATTTGATTATAAGTAAGGGGAGGAACAGTCCAATACTAGCTACCCTTGCTTTCAGTCCTGTTGTTAGGTGTTAGTACCTAGGTAGGATTCCCATACGCTCGGGTACCGTTCCAGTCTCGGTGGTATTGGTTTCATTCTTCTAGTTGCTAGGTCAATTCCGTGACTCCTTAGTTCTCTGATCTCTGTGGGCTCCCTTGCATTCTTAGGCTTTATATGGGCTGTTTCATTCTAACTCCCGTGCCCCACTGGTTCATTCTTAGACTCACTAGTTGTATTCCCAATTAATAAGTTCTAGTTCACTAAATTATTTACTTAGTACCTAGCATCGGGGGGGATCGGTAGGCAAGGGAAGAATTGGTAATATATATGAGTGGAACTCTTGACAGACAGGGATGCCTATTGAGAATAGCTACCTTGACTCTCAGTACCAATACTAGTACTAGACCTTAGAGCTACCAATACATAGCAAGTAGGGGCTACTGATGAGTTGCAGGCTTACGAATTCGAATAAGGGAATTAATCAGTCCATTCTTGCACTCCCGAGTTTGATTCTTACCTCCCCCGATCCTTTCCTAGGCAACAGCAGCCACTAGCTTCAGTCTTAGTAACCACTAGCAACTGATACTTACTGAGATGCACTGGCACTGGTTCTTGTTGTTACTGCTTTGATTCCTGTTAGCACTGGTTGAGGGTCTCTGTCTGATGAGTGCAATTCGGAGATGCATGGGTTTGATTCTTTGATTTACTGGTTACTGATTAAATGCTGAAGTATGTAAAGATCAGTAAGTATAAGTAGAAGACTTCAGAAATAGGGGCTTACTCGCTACTATCAGGCTGGTTGGTAGGTGTCGAGGTCTCTTTTTGACTTGTTTCAGGCTTAGTTTAGTTAGCTCCGTTCTCTAACTCACACCGGTTTAAGGCTGTTACTCACTGATTTTAGTCCACTTATTTACTTACTACCCGGTCTCATTCTTGCAATCCTTAGTTTATATAGGAGTAGTTACATTCTACCCAGCACCGGTTAGAGTCTTAGCAGCAGCAGTAGTGGTTAAAGACCTAGCAACACTGGTACTAGACCGCCGCTACCAATACCTAACACAACCAGTAGTACCAATACAAATACTAGCTACCTGAACTACAGACCCAGTAGCTCCCCTCATTCTGTTTCCTTACCGTTACTGTTCCATTCTTTGGTGCTAGCGGAGTGTTTCACTCTGTTACTCCTTAGTCCCACTCTTAGTCATATGAGTGCAATTCCTTGATTGACTGGGTTTATTCTTTAACTACCCGGTTTCAGTCTGCTGAGTGATACTACTTAACTCTACTACTAGTAGCTAAAGCACCAAACAAAACTTCCCTTTTACTAGGAGCTAAAGCACCAAACTAAACTTCCTTTTAATGGCTCTAACAAGGATTTCATTGACACAACTCACTATAAGGGAACAACGAATAAGGGCAGATTATTCTGGCACTACTCATACAGAATTCAACCAGTAAGTTATAGCTACTAAGACAGATGAAACAAATCATTCCACTAGCTACTCGAAACTCCCCTTTCAACTGAACCTCGACCTGTGAAATGCCCTGCCCCAACTCGTAAACTAGGTATTCCACTCCAACAGGTAATTAAGAAACTGACTTTCGAACTGGACCTGGCTATTCTACTTACTTTAACAAAGGTCAATCAAGACGACAAGCAACTCGGGATGCGACTAGGTATTCCACTCTCACAGGAGCAGGACTCTCATAAAACTCTGGCTCTTCAACTATAACTACACTGGATTTCCCACTCCTTTCACTTTAGACCCCCATTTATCTAGTCAAAATACATTATTTCAAATAAGTAGATGTGTTTAAAGGTCATTTGCCATCAAACTACTGAACCAAGTAACTACTAATGTGACGCGTTAGCAACACTAACAGCTATTACGAGTTATTACAATAGATGCTTTCTGGAGCCTTAAACTGTGCTCGGCGTCAGTTGTTATGGAGTCCTGTGTCCGCTGACGCGGTAGTGAGTTTTGGTTGCGCGCCAGAACTTATAATAACCGGTGGTGAGTTCAATTATGACTTTCTAGTTTCTTTCTTATAGTTCATAGAGTTTCTTTCTTATACTACAGAGTTTGGAGAAAGAGCCAGAGAGAGATATCCTGAGCTAGGTTAGTATTGACTGGCAAGAATAGAAGAGAGCCTAATTCAGCAAGTGAGAAATTAATAGTAATATAAAGAGGGTATAAGAATACATCTACTTTACCTAAACTCTGATCTAGTCTAGTAGTAGCTTGGCCGAGCGATAAATCATAACATTGAGGGCAAACTCGAATCCCAATATCTAAGGTAAAGAAATGGCCCACCCCTTGAGACTGGAGAAAACCAAATCAAAGGGCTTGCTTCACTTCCATATAACTTGCATCCTGCGCGACGGGTAGAACCCATTCCAGCCTATGAGACCTAGTTGCTCGTATCTATCGGCTATTACCTCCTAAGCTAGTCGCTCGTCTGCGCCTGCACCTAAAGCAAAGGGAATGGAATAGAAGTCGGCTTGTCCTTTCCCCTTTCCTCGCATACTATACTGAAACATTCCATCGCATACAATACTCAAACCAGTAATGGCTTCTGATCGTTGTTATAACCCAGATCTTGTTTCTGCTTCAAAACCTTAAGATGATATTCTGTCCCTGGTCTGGTGAGCTGGACTAGATTCTTACCTTCCTTGCTAAAATACCCCCACTGCTTATTCTGTTGTTGACAAAACCTGAACTGGAACAAGACTGGAATCCGGAACTCCACTTGCAGCTTCCTTTAGCCAACACTTATTAACTGCTGCTTCTCGACTCGGGAAAGCTAATCAACCCCTATTCTCTCTACTTAGCGCTTGAAAGCCTATACTTGTCCTCACCTCTGAAACTGACTATAAGGGCCGGGGGGCTCCTTTAGCTAAACATTATACTAAGCTTGGCCCTTCCCACTTCAAAGCAACTCCGTTAGTGCTTAAGAAGCCAGGTTATCATCTTCTATTAGTTGGTCCTTTTTTGAAATTGATTTTATTCAACGTAAGCTTATTGACCCAGACCCACTAGCGTTTTTCGTTTAAGTTGAAAGCTCAAAGAACAGTTAGAAGAATAAGAATTTACTCAACCCCACAGGCTTATGGTTATGGACCTTGCATCAAAGCCTCCACTCTCATCTGTCCGAACAATACTTATAGCTAGAGCCATTTATTAAGTCTTGCACAATGACTTCTCTATACTGTAAACACCTAATATTGAGGTTGAGGCTTTCTTTCACACCAGCATTTACCTTACCTGATTCTTATCCTGTTTAACATCTTTCTTCCCGTTAGCGTAGTGCAACTCATTAATTGGAATGAAATCCTTCTTATTGAGCACGTGGATAGGCATTTGCAAATACCCACCATACGCACCCAACTTAGTCTTGGTATTTGTAGAAAATAAGAATTCTTATCCTGCGGTTGAGTCTTAATTGCGCCCCTAGAGTAGAGGGTTAGTATGCCAAACTCTCAAAGTCTTGTTTGTAGTTTTAGCCTGATAGTAGTTAGTGGAATTCCTTTTTATGGGTGGAATTTACAGTTTCTATTTGTATTCCTGCGATTCCTTCTTTGTCTACGGGCTCCAATGCTTGTTTAGTATCCTGACTTCTGTGTTTCATTCCCTTCTTAAGTACCAATACTACTATTTGTCTTAAAGCTTAGGGCATCAGGCAGGTAGCCCGCGACCCAACAGTTTCTTTAAGATTCGAACTTGGCTCTGACATTCCGCAGTCCTACTTCCATTCTTTTACAACTTAACTTAGTTTAATACATTCCCTCCTCCCGTTTCATTCTTTTAATACGTGGGTAACTCCTTTATTTCCTTATTCGTAGCTGATAGTTCAATTCCAAGTTGTGAGTTATCATATGAAGGGCAGCGTTGTCAGTCCTAGTGAAAGCCTAGTTCTGAGTTCCCGGGCTAGAAGCATTAATCAAAGTCTTAGTTCCGAGTTGAGTCCTGTATGTTGAGGTTGGTTCTTAGAAGCAGCACCCACATCCTTTATTCCCAATATAAGTCTTAACAGCCCTAGATCATACCAAAGCGACTTTATTATTCTAAGTTAGCAGTGAAAACCTGAGCTTATGACGTTAGCAGCAGTGAAAGCCTTACATCGAAGTTTCCTGTGCCACTTATTATATCTGCGATTCACTCCGAAAGTCCTAGTTCCCAGTTTGATTGTTGTCGGTAGTAGCCAAATTATTACTTATTCACCCAAGGCTGTAGGGCTCCATGCTAGCATTAGCATTTGTATTAGTATCCTGACTTTCCTGTTTGATTCCTCTGGGCATTGTTGAGTTCCTACTTCGACTTGGCACTAGAGAATACCCTCTTATTAGTATGAGTTCAGTAACATCCCTATTCTAAGTATGAGTTAAGTAACAATAGAATACCCTCTTATTAGTGTATGAGTTAAGTAACAATAGAATACCCTCTTATTAGTGTATGAGTTCAGTAACATCCCTCTCCTAAGTATCCTTCTTAGTCTATTACTAGTCTCCGAGTTTAGAGTTCAAGTCTTTGTTAGTATTAGTTGGATTCCTGGGTTATGGGGGTATTATGATACCTCGCCCCAAAGGAAAGTCTTGCTTTTAGCAGTTATATTCTGATTATTGACTACTCTTATTCTTATGGCTCATATCAAAGGTATAGGTATCCTTACTTCTTAGTTTTCTTTTAGTTGGCAGTGATTGAGTTCCCAGTGAGTGAAATAAGTCTTAATGCGCAGTTTTCGCCTTGCTTTTGCTGGTACTGATTAATTACCCTAGTTGTAAGTTCCATTATGAAATTCCCTATTCCGATTTTACCCGTATAGAGCTAGTAGTTTGAAATGCTAAATCAAGCTTTAAAGAAAGGAGTGGGAGCCTAAAAACTCACCTCGAAGGTAACAATGCAAGGTAGGAGCGTAAGGCCCTAACTCGAATGTAAGAGTG
Organism: Musa itinerans; assembly: GCA_001649415.1. NCBI lineage: Eukaryota > Viridiplantae > Streptophyta > Magnoliopsida > Zingiberales > Musaceae > Musa > Musa itinerans. The sequence continues at coordinate 394,562 of LVTN01000045.1, read as the reverse complement.
CAATAAGGGAGTGGCAGTAAGTATCAGTTGAGACAGAAAAAAGGGACCTCAGAAACGAGACTTATTACCAATAGAAAAAGGGACCTCAGAAACGAGACTTATTACCAATAGTGTGATTCTATTCCTATATGCGCTGGGCCGTACCCACCAAGTCACGACGACAAACTTCACTGCCCTCGCAATAAACAAACATAATGTCTATATGTATTTGTTCTTATTCCTGTTGTGCTCGAGCGGTAGGTTGCTCCTTCTCTATTCTTTGTTTTATTTTCATAGTAGTCGTTTTCAGGCTTGCTTTCCTTATTCTTCTTATTCTTATGTTGGATTCCCAGGCCAAGCTTAGTATAGACAAGTAGTCTTACGAGTTAACACCAAGTCAAGTCCTTTATTAGTCGTAAACTCGGGATGAAGACTAGAACTCGACCCAATACAACTATCTTATTACCTGACCCCAAGCCAAGAGTAAGAGCACCCCCAAGAGATTCCTACTACAGTTACCGTTCTCATCTGCAGGGTGGGTCCGCATTCTGACTTGCTTCTTTAATAACTATTGATTTCTACTATACCTATGGCTCATCTACTCCAACATATGATCTTTCCACTGTTGATTATCTTTCGTCGACAACACAGGAACAGGAAACCAATGAGGACTTACGTGTAGAAGTCAGAGGAGAGTACATTCACTCCAAAGCTGGAAAGGGAACCCGCTTAGGAACTATCAAGGGAACTTCGCATCCTTCTTCCGGAAGTTGAGTCTCCTTCAGTGCCAGTAAAGTCTACAACATCAGATGCTGTTTCAAGAAAAGGATGAGGTACTGAGTAAAGAGTTATTGCCGGTGCTAGTCAGTTCCAATTCTTTACCGCTCTGTGGGCATGATACAGGTTCACTCAGGACTCTCATTACAACATATTTATTGAGTTCCCCCAAACAGAGGTCTCAATCAGGTGTTTAAAGCCACCAAGCAACTAATAATGTTGCGCTTACGTGAGCTTAGACCCCCGCTAGCTCAATTCCTTGTCTAGGAGTGTTTTTATAGGAGTTAACGAAAGGCGGGCACAGTATCGGAGCAGTTTGAAATCGACAAGATTAATTGACAATTGATTTAGTAAGATATAAGTAACCAACAAGAAAAGGAGACCCTTGCCTAGTCAAGTAATTCTGAAATGCGCTTTTCAAAGTCACTATACAGATCTAGCTTCTTCAATCCTACCGAAGCTCAAGCGCTACGCCCATGCATGCTTTTGCCTGAGTGCTTCTAAAACACATACTCACCAGATGCGGCTCGGTTCAAAAGAAAACGTAGTCTTTCTGTGAATTGGAGCTCTTCCTTCTCTTTCTTATTCTTACAACTCACTCGTCAAAGAATTGAACTAGGGCGAGCAGAATACAACTACTACTATAAAGACTGAAATCAGTACCAGTGCTAGGCAGACTCAACCCAGTGTAACTCAGGCTTGAACCAGTGCTGGGCCAGGCTTAAAACAAGGGAAGTGAGTAAGTATCAGTGAGGAGGGAGTCCAAGTAATTAAGTTCTAGAACTACTCCTACCATGAACTTAAGGGCTTAAAGCCGGGGAAGTGAGTCTTGATCCAACAGGCTACTACAGTTCAAAGAACCAACTATCCACTACTATTGGACTGGACTGGACCATGCCTATGAAGTTGAAGTGCAGAACCAACTATCCACTACTAGGCTTCCTTACTTATACTAGGCACCTATTTCTATTATATTCTATTCTATTTTAATGATACCCGATGCCCCCAACTTATACTTACTCTGTAAACTAATATTGGTGAAACAGAACGACTCTTTTACTGGACTATTCCACTGGTGAACCTTATAGTAATTCACTACAACTATCGGTATGAAACTTCAACTTGACCTGGACTTTAGCCAAAACCCGAACCCACCTCTGCTACTTAATATAAGGGCTTAAAATACAGATGAAACGAATTAGAATAAGGGGTGGAATTATGACTTCAGAACTGGACTTAATATAAGGGCAACCCCTTCCTTAACTTGGCTTGAGAACTGCTTCTAAGTACTACTTTCCTAGACAATTGAACCACACTTCCCGCTGATGAAGCACCAGCTTATGTACTGTACCTATGGCTCTTTTCGAATTACTTATATTTACAAAGATAGGAGTCGGAGTCTTATACTCATCACTCCAGTTCTGGTGACTTAATCTAAGGGCTCCACTAACCACTCCATTCCTTAGTATAGGACCGGTAAGTCAACTACTGTTATTGCTCATATACCTCTTTTCCTATAACTCTTGCTACTAGACCTCTGATCTTGCTCTTAACCAACCAGCACCTCTTTCTCTCAACCAGTAAGTGTAAGGCTTTTGGAAGCAGACTAAGAATCCAACTAGCTAGTCAAAGAATGAAACTGAGAAGTAAGCATCTAGTACTAAGATAAGAATGAAACCAATACCACTGATTACAAGAACTAGACTAGTGCTAGTGTAGAGCTACTGGTATGGGATGTTAGGGTAAGGTCTCAGGCTGATGCCAGGTAGTTAAGGTCTTAAACCAGTTAGAAACAGGCTGAAACTCAGTATAGTATAGTTACAGAAGTCGTTTAGGCCTTAGCATCGGAGTGGGAATAGCTCCTTAAGCTAGAACACAGCACTTAGTTGGAGGCTTTGAAGCGAGGTCTACTTCAGTATCTATTCTTTCTTTAAGAGTTTAATCCCTAGTTTAGTCTTCTCTTAAGTTTACAAGTAGTGGTCCTGTTTCATAAGTAGGCGTAGTTGTCCAGTCGAATCAGTATTTGTTGTATGAGGTGGAGGATAAAGAGAGGCCGGGCAGGGCAGTAGGAATTAGTGGTTAGTTTAGCTTATATTAAGTTGTGGTTAGTTTAGACAGAAACAAGAACTTGAGTGGTTAGTTGAAAGAGCAAGAGGATAGTTCTAGGTATAAGACCTAGTACATAAAGCGAACACCTGTATTTTGGATAGCAATTCTGAACTTAAGTACATATAGCTTAGCTTCCTCGCCTCGAACAGAATAACCTATATCTCTACCACTACTAGTTGGGGCAATCAACCAAGACTATCAGGGAAACAGGGCTGTTTTCTAGAGTTATGAGCATACAAGTAGGCGAGCAACTACACTTAAATAACAGACCTCTCTGGCTCCGATACCGTAGTTAACAAATAAAGTTAGGGCTCTTTACTACTCTACTACTTAGACCCATTAGTACTAGACACTGTCAACAATAGCTTCATTCTTACTTGAACTTATGGGCATGCGAAACAATAAAGTGAGAATTGAGCTCCTTCTCGCCAACCAACCCTAGTGCAACTAAAAAGTAAGAAGGAAACAAAAACTAATAAGAGTAAGAAGGTAATAAGAGTAAGAAGAAACTACTACCATTGAAGTCACAAAGGGGCCTCTCTAAGAAGTTTAGGGTAAGAAGATAGTTGTACTGGCCCTTATTGTCAGTTTCAGAATGAAGTACGAGCAAGCTTTAGTGGAAGTAGGCAAGTCCAAGCAACTAAGTAAGCCCTTAAGTAATTGCAAGTAACTACTACAAAAACAGGACTCGCACATAAATATGTCATAACTCGTAGGACTAGAACTAGCAGCCCTTTAGCGCTACACAAACTAAGTTGAAGAATTAGTTCAAAGAGCCTGAGTGGAGGTCAGCAAGAAAGAGGATAATGGAATTAGTTGACGGAGCCGGAGGTAGCATATAAGTTATCAGAGATTAGCCTGAGTTAGATGAGCCATAGGTATAGATAGCAGCCAGAGTTAGAGTGGAACAGTAGTTCTCAAGTAAGTAGTTTCGTAGTCCTGTGAACTAGTATATAAGGGCCCAGGTTTTGGTTCACTTTTGAATTAGCAGCTGACCTCTTTGACTTTGGCTTTCAAATACTAGACAAGTGCCTTCTTCCTTCTTACTACTTGTATTTCTTACTTCTGCTGTGACTTATTTCTTTGACAGATTTCGGTCATATCGATAATAACCCTACTTTCAAACAAGACTTTCCCTTCTTCCTCTATTAGAGCTAGTCCAGTTGCATCTCAAGTAGTGGTCCAGAGCCCTAACAGTATTAGTTGACATAGATATATATAGTTGCCTCATGAAGCAAGGAAGAATTCCGTTAGCATAGAGGAGCAATAACAGTCTTAGTTTCCTGAACTGGATGTAGAGTCCTTTCCGAAAAGATCTGAATGGGAATTGTAAGTCATGTCTTTGCTTTACCGCCAAACACCTAAAATCAATAATGGAATCCTATCTCCTATAAAAGATAGAAAGTGGGTTATCTGAAGAAGTCAAGTATCCTTCCCTACTATAAGGCAGAATTAAGGAGACTTCACACAACTCCTATAGGAAACAGAAGAATAGGCTGGAGCTAGAGCTTTATAACCCATGTTTGTAGTTAAGGGGTGGGCTGCAATCCGATCTTCTGAACCATAAAGAAAAGATGTTAGGCGTCAATTAACTAAAAAAGTAGAGCTCCTACCGCCGAACAAAGGACTCAGAAGGTGGTAGCTGTGCAAGGTAAGTCATAGTTGTAGCCAGAGATATAGTTGCCAGATACGAGGAGATAAAGAGTTCACAGAGATGAGATGAGCCTGAGTTGAGGAAAGAATGAAGCTAAGTGTCGACTAAGAATGCAACACTGCCGAGCAAGGGTTCAGTCTGAGTATCCCCAGCAGCAGGCTCAGTCTTAGTATCAGTTCAGGGAAGACTTCATAAATAGGGTATTGGTTAAGGCTTCTACTTACTGGTTCAGTTCTTTCCCTTACTAGCTCTACTCTCCGACTACCCAGTTTCACTCTGATTAGTACCTGTTTCAGTCTTGGGTTTAGTGGTTCGATTCTTGTCCTTGATTACTACCTAGGTTTACTCTGGTTGGCACTTGTTTCAGTCTTAGTTTAGTAGCTCACCAGCCTTCCACCAACCAGTTCAATTCTTTCCCTCTAGGGGCTACTCTTAGACTGCTTAGGTCAATTCTATCATCCCTTTCTGGCTGTGACTCCCGAGTTGCGTTCTTACCGAGTTTACTTAGCTTCACTTCTTTGACTCCCGGGTTTCAGTCTTCTAGTTGGGTGGCCTTAGTCCTGTTGTCAGTGCTAGGGCTGTAGATCCAGTAGTTCTAGCGGTGGGAATGCAGGGAAGAAGTGGGAATGCACAGAATAGTCAGTGTACCTAGCATCAGGGAAGACTTCATAAATAGAGGCAAGCTGAGCAGCAGTGGTTATAGCCTAGCCTGTTGTGTTACTGTTCCGTTCTTTGATTGACCGGTTTCTCACTTTACTACTAGCTCACCTCTGACTCGGCGCTTTAAGGCTTCCACTCCCTAGTTCTATTCTTTTCTTTAGTAGTTTCATGCTTGCTGTTAGTGCTTTGGTTCCTGTAGTTAGGTGTTTCAGGCTGTTCCTCACTAGCTCAATTCTCAGTCTACTTAGTGGGATTCTTGTTGTTAGTGGTTTCACTCTTATTGGTTTGAGCTGAATTCTTTCATTCCTACTTCCTAGGTGGTTGTCCATTCTTTGACTCCTTAGCTACATCCTTTTACTCCCGAGTTTCACAACTTAATAAATAGGACTTCCTAACTAGTAGTGGGCTGACTCCTTACTGCTGACTTCGGGCTTACTAATAACTAGTACTAGAGATGTGGGCAATCAGTGGTATTGGTTGAAGCCTGAGCGGCAGTGGTTTAATTCTTAGACAGCTGGGGAGGTCATCTGATCTAGTACGCTCCTGTCCTGGCTGGGAATCAGGGGGCTTTCATTCTGTAACTCCTTAGGGACATTCTGATGTTGCGGACTATTGGTTCATTCTGTAATTCCTTGGTTCAATTCTAACTAGCTTCATTCGGCTCCTATACCTATGTCAACAATAGCTTCATTCTGACTTGCTTGTCTCGTAGTGGCTTGTGTGTTTCTGTATTCTTGAAACTCCCTTTCCACTCTACTTATTAGTAGTTGCTTGTTGGATAAAGACTAACTTACCCGGCGAACTCCTCTGTTTCCTCGAACCTGTTGCTTCTGCTTAAGGTATTGTTGCCCCATCTCTTGTTTCTTCCGATCTAGCATCTGATCCTTCTATGGTTTCATATGTCTTTGTTGCAAGAGTTTCATCTGTCTTTGTTGCTAGAGTGGAGGTAGGAAAGGGTGCTTGTCTTTTGTTAAGCAAGCTTAGAAGAAATAGAGAACCGAGCAAGGCTTTGACTCTACTAATAGAATAGAACCGAGCAAGTAAAGCAGCCCTGCCGCGTAACGCGTGTATTAGCTCGCTACCGCGCAACGGGAACAACTGACGCGACACATTAGTAGTGTCTTGTCTGCTTGGTGGACTTGTTTATAATTAGTTATAACTTACTTTTGTTGCTGCTGACGCACAACGGCCGAGCACAGATACGAAGACAGGACTTGGTTATAGTTGCTCCTGCCGCTTTTAACTCGCTACCGCGTAACATTAGTAGTTACTTGGTCGTTAGTAGTTGCTTGGCCGTTATGACTCCCGAAAACATCTATTGTACTAACTTCGTTATGACTAGCAAAAACATCTATTGTAATAACTTTGTTATGACTGGGAACTATAGCGTGGCTCTGCCGCGCAACGTTAGTAGTTGCTTGGCGGCTGCCGCGCAACAGTAGTCGTTGCTTGGCGCTGACGCACAACATTAGCAGTTGTTTGTCCCGTTGCTTGTCTATCCGTTCCTTAGCCCCTAAGAAATGAAGTATTGATCTTTCTGTAACTGATTCCTGCTGTTACTAATTGAACTGTCTCTCTTGCCTGCTTGCCTATCAGTCCTTCACCCAGCTTCCTCACCTCATAGCTCAATTCTTATCTTAGTAGCAAATGCGCTATTTCGTACCTTTCTATGGTGCTTCTTTTATTGGCTTTCCCGAGATCATATATATCTCTTTGGAAGCTATGAAAGGTCTCATTTCTTATATATTAATTGTTACCGGTGTTACCGGACCGGAGCTGCTGTCGAATGGACTGCACTTAAGTAAATTGTTGACAACTTATTATTTAGGCGGTGAAGAAGCAATTCCTAGCTTTGATGCGGGAAGGTAATGTGCGGGAAGTTCTGAGTCTTGTTCGGATAGCCCTGCTCCAGACTTAAGTAATTGGTTGAATCCTATTTAGAAGCAGTTATAAAGTAAGGAGCTGAAAGCCAGTGCAAATAAAGAAATCGGTCATATCAGTCATAGCATAATATAAGTTATTCTCTACTTAGGGTTACCGATGCCATTTCTTAAATCAGTCATATCAGTCATAGCTAAGGTATAAGGGTCCGATCGTAAGCATTAACCACGCAGATAAGGGTTACCTTCTTCTATCGTACGGTTAGTTACCAACCAGAGCAGAGGTCGAGTCAACCACTTTCTCCATTGGCTATGCCAGCTCCCCAAACCAGGACTTAGGAGTGACTTGGATGATAGCAATTCTGGACTTCTTGACTTATAGCTTCGAGGTTGGCAAGGGAGGGGAAGAATCCTATACTGATCTAAAGCATAAGCCGGGTAAAGAAACAACTCAACTACAAGCGGAGGAACAAGTAATTAATGAGTGATAAGTTAGCCCTGTATCCGCCCTGAAACTCGTAGTAGTCCCAGTAGTCGTAGAGTAGTTTAATAAGTAGCAGTATCAAGAGTAGAGGTAAAGTAGCAAGACAAGAGGAGTAATCGGCAGGATCAGTAGAAATATAAGTAGTAGCTTGGCAGTTGCCCTTTGATTAAGTCGCCCGGGTAGCAAGTATACGAGTAGTTAGCTCTTTGAACTGTTTTAGTTGACAAGTAGTTGTATTGGTATTAATTCCCAGATGACCCAGTACTAAGATCAGACTGAAACCACTACCAGCAAGCCTTAACCTAGCCATACTAAGAATGGAGCTAAGTAATCTGAGAATCAACCCAGGGAGTAGTGGAGCATGCGGGGTAGGAAGTCAGAATGAAACTGGCATTAAAGAATTGAACTGACTCATTCAAGACTGGAACTAAGAGTTGAACTGGTCGGTGGAAGACCTAAGACTGAGAGCAAGGGTACTAAGTGAACTAACGAAACTCAGACTTTCAGTAGTTAACTTAACTAACTAACTAACTAACCGAGTGCTGTGCTCTTCACCAACCATGCCTGGGTAATTCTTCTACTTCTCTGGATAATTCCTCTAATTTGCTATTCCAAATCCCGGGGTTTCATCAAATTCTTCAGAGGCCCAAAAGTAAGCTGCAATCCTATTCTTCCATATGACGTGAAACCAGCATCAACACCTTTCCTGTATTCGGAGAGTGCTTTTCAAGATCGGGTATCTATAAGAAATGTAGAGGCCCTTATTGTCAGTTTGCCAGTAAAGTTATTGGTAGAACACTATCTAGCTTCGGAGTTAGCAGAGATGAAATCCCCCATGCTGCTACTGAAGATAAGAAAAAAGTAAGGGAATGGATATGACCAATAGCTACAAGGCATCTAAGGCAACTCAGTTAATTGGATTTCCCAGAACTATTTGCTTCTTTAGCACAGCTTCTATTCCCGCTTCAAATCCTTTACTTGACCCCAGATTGAGAGTTATAGGCTGACTCGAACACAAGGAACCTATAGACAGACTCCACTTTTCTTGTTTTGATGAACTTGTAAATGACATCTTCTATTCTAGAACGGATGAAACAAGGTAATGATTCTGCTTTAGTGTCATTCTTCGGAGAGGCCAGGCCAGGAGTGAAAGGCTTTTCCTGTAGAACTTGAACCTGGAACTAGAACAACTATCAATGATTCTGCTATAAAGGTAATGTCAGATAAGCAGCCTTAATATAAGCTTAATGTAAGTAAGGGGAAAAAGAGATAGATCAAACAAGGTAAACTCCACTTACAATAAGGGCTTACTAGAAGGGCCCGCTTGCACCAACACCCTACTTTAGAACTGGAACTGTCACTGGGCTCTAATCTACCTCTGGCTAACTTGAATTATGACTGGATGGTTTCATTCCTGCTTGAATGTGCTTTGCTGTAAGTCAACTAATTGTCCCTAGAAATACATTTGAACCTTCCATCTTAGTGGGTTCCGCGCGTACGTGCTCCTTCTTGACCAACCCTAGTCTTGTAATAGAATTCCACAACTACCCGAGTAAAAGAGTGTGGGGAGCTAGCTTCATGCTTATATTACCTATTACCACCCGACTCTGGAAAGCAAAGAACTGATCTCTAACGATTTCATAAGATAGTCTGCAACTTCAAATAAGGGCCTCTTCAGTTTCTACCTTATCTAACAAACCGTGCCTCTGCAAGTAAAACATCTGTAAACTTGAAGAATTGAGAAACACAGATGAAAAACAATCAATATATATTAGTTTGGCTCTGGCCACTACTAAAGTCAAGAGCATTCCCTACAATATTCTATTATATATTTTCTTTAATAGGAATAACATCTTTAATAGGAATAACTAAGGAATAACTGATGAAACTTAGGATGCTTACAGAGCTAGCAACGATATTATCTTTAATAGGAATAACTGATGAAACTTAGGATGCTTACAGAGCTAGCAACGGGTAAGAAATAGAAGAATTAGCTCTATCTCCAACAGCTGGATCGGATACTGATTCACTTCAAATAATAGGAATGCTCAGGCTACACTCAGGATATCCCTCACCTCAACTCGCATTGCGGAAACTCCTAGCGCACAACAAGTAACATAATTGACTTTAGCCACTAATTCGTATCTTGATCCCCCAGCATCTGATCTTTCTATTGGTTATTTTCTTGTAACAGCTGATTCTCTTGAAAAGACTGTACGACCCCCCATTTTGTGCAGTTGAACATGGGTTATACTCTGCTTAATGGCCAAATAGTCTTGCCCACTTAGCAAGGCTGTCGAAATTCAATTGAAGAGCCTAACTACTTTTTAGCTGTTCTATTGCTAATACTAATGCACTCAGTGATGCTGTAGATAAGGAAACTCTCGTAGACAAACACTAGAACTGCTTACAGCTTTTTCACCGCTGCTGATTATTTCGTTGACAAAACTCAAACCCCTTTCAGAACCTTTCCCTATGCCCCCCATTCTTAAGTACGCCCCTTGCCGACAGTTGTACTAAAGCTGTCCGAGTCAAAGAATGAAACACGCCCGACACCTAATAGATTGATTCGAGATATCCCCTCAGACTAGGAAAGCCTTCATAAGTAAGGGCTGTTGAATCCGTTCTTGTTGTTGGCTTAGAGTATCCAAATTATGAGTAAGGGTCTGGTTTAATCCGGAGTTTCATCTGCAATCCTTTAGAAAGATAGAATGAAGTGTGATATAGATTTTCTGATACTTTGTGTGTATAGCGTAGGTCTAGTTGAACGAAAACTAGTTGAACGAAAACAATACTTGTAATAACAGGGATTTTCTTCCAACAATTGAAGTTGACCCTGGATCCTTCTTTTGCCCCTGGTTCTTGTTCTTGTGGAATGATTTGTTTCAAGTAAACAGTTGCTTCTCTAAGCCAAGACCGGAACCATCCTTTCTGAATTGACAACACTAGAGCAAGAAAGAAGAGAAGGTATCAAATCCATTGAGTGAGATTAGCCGAATGAAGTTAGCAGAGATGAACAAGAGCAGAGGTGTTACCAACCTACAAGTAACTCTACTAGAATGGAGTTTCTTCCTATAAGAATTCAATTGACTACCTAATGCAAATAAATAAGACAAGTAAGCTAATGCAAATAAATAAGACAAGTAAGTAAGTAAGTATAATACTCAAAGAGACAGGGCCAAGCTACCAGTACTTATAAGTTCAGGTCGATAACTAGTTTCTTTGATTAACAGCTCTATACTCCCCAACTTACTATAAGAGCAGGCGAACACTGGTTACAAACACAGGTTACAAACACAGGACCAATTACTTAAGGGCAGCAGTGATGGTCTTTTCCCTACTATTAGCACCCATTTGGATGCAGATATATAAGTGGCACAGCACTTCGGTAAGAAACATAAGAATTAGCGTTAGTGGTCTCGATGACACGGCACAAACAATAAACAAGTCGTGAGTTAGCCATTGAAGCTTGTCCCGCCGAGTAGAATTCTTTATTAGTTGCCCTTATATTAAGTCGGGCTAGCCTCGTTAAGGACAGGGACGGATGTTTTACTTGCAGAGGCAGAGGGTAATAACGGTCACAACTACTAGGGTTCCAAATCTATCGTACTAAAAGGAACTAGGGTTGGTAAAGAAGGAAAGATCCCGTGGTTGGCTATAAGGAGGGCAGGCAGGGGAATTTGCCTTCAGAGGTATTCTTTATTTATTATTGAATTCAGAGGGTATTATAAGTAGTTGGTCGCCCAGTAACTCACTTCAGGGAAGACTTAAGAAATAGGTACTGGTGGAATTCTAACTTGACTCCTTGCCTAGTAGTGGGCTTACTCATAACTACAAACTTCCTTCCTAGCCTAGTACTAGTCAATTTCGGGAATGAAAACACCCCTTAAAGTAGTAGTCCAAAGAGTAGATCTATTCTAATACTATTCTAACTGACTTATATAAGAGAACAGATGAAACTCGGTATGAAACAGCCAATCTCTCTTCTCTGGCAACAATACCTATGTTCGTAAACTCTCGCAATCACAGACAGGGGCGGGACATTCAAGTGAACGAGTAAGTCTTATCTGACCCTACTACCGCTTGGCTTGATCAACTGTCAATTCCGTGGAATTCCCCATATTGTCCTGTACCGTAGTCAACAAATACAGAATGAAATCCTAGAAATAAAGACAAAGATAGGAGACAAGAGCTGAAGCAGGACAGGAGAGGAGAGGAGCCGCATTAAGGTATCGTTTCCATGGGTAAGTAGATTATCCTAGGGGTCTCATAAGACAAGATAGTCAATTACTAGTTAGTCAAAGGCAAAGAAAGTAGAAAACCAGAATTGTGAATCTACTGCTCGAATGGACTCTCGAATCTCCGTCTTGCCCAACACCTGAACTTATACGAGATTATGGCCTTGCCTTAGCCAGCAGAGACAGATAGGGGCGCCTAGTCTGGGTCCCTAAAGGAAGCTGCAAGCGCTCAGTCAGCAACAACAACAAGTGGTTCAGGTCCTTCAAGTTACGTTCGGGCAATCAGATAGTCATGAGTTCTGGGGCAGAGTCAAATACAGGACCACCTATTTATAAGTTTTCATAAGTTTCAAGTCTTGTTTCGGGTTTAGGGTGCTGGAATTATAAGTACTGGGTGATTGGTTTTCCCTTTGCGCCCGCTGCTTGTTCAATAAATCATAATGTTATTCCCTTGCGTTTGCATGCTGTATTGATAGCTTTTGTATGCCTCTACTTACTTAAAACTTTCACTGGTGCCAACAAGGCTTTCATTCTCAAGTTCTACTGCCACCACTCAGACTTCAATCACTGCTAACAGGACTTCAAACCAATCCAATACAAATTCTAATGAAATATCCCGGTAGTAAACCTTACTCACTAGCTTCACACTGACGCTCCCAACTACCATTACTTTATATCAAGTCAAAGCCTTAGCTACATCCTATAACTGACGCTCCCAACTACCATTACTTTATATCAAGTCAAAGCCTTAGCTACATCCTATAACTATTGACTTCAAGTCTGAATTGCCTAATTCTAAAATGGGTATTCCCCAGCTCCGCCTTTCTCCCAGAAAAACCAAACCAAGTATTCCTTTACTGCTACACATTAGTCTATAATCCTATAGAGTCGGAAGTAGACAACCAATCTCAGTGCTGTCAGGAGTAAGCAGTCAGGAGTTTTTAGTAACGGAAGCAATACGCCCGCAACTACACACTAGTTTCGTTGTGATGTTAGGTGAATATCTCTTATATTTAGGTTAATATCTGATATATTATATATACATGCTACTTATTTATAAACTTCTTAATGGAACAACAAGCAAGGCAAAGAATATAAGTGAAATTGTTATAGGGTTGGCTGCCGACATAATAGATTCTAGTTAGAAATGACTTTCGGGGCGCATTAGGGGTTATATTTGCATTGGGTAGCGCGCAGTATAGTATGTGACACAGGTCCTACTGAAGTAGCTTGTTCGCAAGCCATTACGCGTTTACTTATTGTGGGTGCGTTAGCGAGCGCAGCACGAGGTGAATAAAAGTAATGCCAATTTCAAGAGTACGACCCGCCCAGTTGAGGAGATCGGGGTTTTTTGATTCTATTTCGCTCTCTTAGGTCTCAAAAGTCAAGAGTGGTGGGGGCACATCTTTCGCTAGAGAAAAAGGTCCCATACCATTAGAAGAAGCACAGCTCTGAGGGAGGTTTGTGCATGAGTTCAGGGCTCCTTAAAATCTCCCCATAGTCGACAAAAGAATAGCTATGGGTTGTACCAACTCCAAGATCTGATTAGCCCCCTTCTATTCCCGAATCTACCTTCTGGATTTGAGTTCCAAATTCATCTGTGTAGGCATTGTGTTTTGTTTCGTGTTATATCAATCGATAGCTCTAGATTCTTAGCGAGGTGCGATCACACTTCTCAACCTGAAACCAGAGCGGAGCAAAGTTGGCTACAGAAAAGACCGACAACTCCAATTAGACCTATAACTAATAGGGCGAACAATCTCCGTTTTCAATCGCTTTCTTAAATCATTCGATCTTGCCGGAATACTTGTCGAAGCAACCTATGTCAAGAGGAATATGCATGAGCTAAGCACACAAACGGAATCCATTGGACTGTGGACGTACGTACTATATATAGCCGAATGCGCTTCTTGCTCCAGCCCCATTCTTATTCGTTCGTTCTTCTTGAAGACTAGGACCTTCCCCACGACACCAGAGTTTTAGGGCTTTTCCTTTCGTTAGCAGAACTTCACTTCGGTTTATGGACAAAGATCTCTTTGCGTTTAGGGTATCTAATCCAATTCTTTGGAGATCCCAGTATTTATAAGTCCGTGCTTGCTTTCTTTAATCGACGAAGACCGTAAGATTTCTCAGTTTGGGCGGAAACTACGTGTGCTATACGACCCTTTTTGATTATCTCTCCCTCCTCGAATTCCTATAGCTACCTAAGAGATCCGATACCTCTGCTGTACTTCTTTGACTTTGAAAGAGTGACGTGAATAGAGTTGAGCTTTCTCTATGTCGTAGGCCTCTAAATCTACTGTTATACTTACCTTTCGAACGGATCGATACCGAGTGGCACTGAATGAGCGCTTTATCTTTCGACTAGAGAGTCTTCGAGGCGCCCTCACGGATTGGGCTTCGATGGCTTTAACCTAGTTGTTGCGGCCCTATCCGAAGTACTTAGGTCTCTCGTCTCTCTGCTCTTCCCTTCGTTTTGGGTTTGGCAGGTCTCTCGATGATAGCAATGTTTTCGACAGCAAGCTCCAATTCTCCTTGATCAAGACTGCGTATAGGTTATCACACCAGTCCTCTCTTATCAAAGAAGAGCCACTCGACCTCAAGTCCTAATTAAGACAACTTCATAACCTAGGAGTGGAGATGCATTCCCTGATCTGATCCATTTAACTACCCTTTCATGAAAGCCCAAGAACGATTCAAATCAATCGAAGAATGTGTCCCGCAACGAAGAAGCGCTAGCATACCTATCGACTCTTCGCGTTACTTTCGTCGGGAACAGGCTTTCACTATTTCCCAAAAGAAAAGAGATGAATAGACAGAGCTTCAAAGTACCTTCCTTCCACTTAAAGAGGAAGCCCTGGTTTCCTCGGTTTTGCATACCCTTTTATTAGCCTGCCATTCCTTTTCCAAACCTCTACCCTGCGCTGCACTCCAGTGTTTAGATCGACGAAACTCCTTTTTGCCCTTAAGGGTTCTTGCCCTCTTTTCTCTTGATATCACCCTCTTAGAATACGAAACCAAGCTCCGTTTTCAAGGTTCAAGAAAGAGCCTGGATAAGGTCCCTACTTACTGGACTTCTTTTTAATCCACACTCCTGACAGTCGGTAGGGTACCGAAAGCTGGGATAAATAAAATGAATTAAAGCAGATAGAAATCAAAAGAATTGGATATAGGGCCACCACAAAGGAGTGTTCCAAGGAAAAGAAAGCTCAATAGTAAGAGTCATGGGCAAGAGCGACTGTGTGTACATGCATTAGGAATCAAACAAAAAGACCTATGCTCGGGAATAGCGAAAACTATGCCCCACCCCAGGCTACTTTCCGCCCTAACTGAGAAATCTTAGACCTGTGAGCAAGCCAACAAGACTAACTTATTATTGAGGAGCCAGAATTATAAGTACTGGGAGGAGCCGTCGATCTCTCGGTGAATTATCTACGCCTATTCTGTGAGCTCTCTTACTAGGGACAGAAAAAAGGATTCCTCAATTTGTTAATAGTAAGCCAAATATACCAATGAAAGATTCCTCGATTCAAAAGGAAGATATAGGTGAGGTTGCGTGCTTTCTTCCATCGACCGGAGCTCTTTGGATTTCTCACTTTTCTCCTAGGAATTACTGCGGACTCGGGGCCATAGACTGTAAGTCATATCATCGGGCAACTCCATCGACGACAAGGTCTCATGGGTCTTGGTCGTGGGCTTCGACCCATAGATAACGTTGAAACACATGTGGTAGGGTCTATCTATGTGTGCATACCGACCCGAGTTGGATCAATGAGGATGGTGTGATCTTACCTCTCTCTCGTGGCTTTCCCCATCCATATGAGGACTCCCTCGCCTTTTTCTTTCCTTTCGGCATAGAGTGGATATTGGATTTATAAACTTCAAGGAGGCCGGTTATTATAAGTTCTGGCTTTATTAGTGGTTTTGAGTTTGGCAAGAAGAAAACCCTCCTTTTCGAAGACTACGAGCACTTGTATTAATTACCACCTTCCCTTCATTACACAAAATGCAGAAAAAGAACCCATGCTACGACAATCTGAGATCCCTCTTCGATAGACATGAACCAGGTAGCCTTTCTGTTTTGTCAGCTGATCCTATCCTACTTAATTAAAGCATATATTCTAGTTCTATTAAAGCCTATATATATTCTAGTTCTAGTGCGTATAAGGAGGGAAAGATTGGATTCTCTGTGCTCTTTTACCTACCATAGATCCTTAGTGGTGGCTTGATACTGTAGTCGACCCTTGCATTCAAAAGCCCTGACCCCTCTATTCAAGCCCTATCTAAAAGCCTTATCTCTAACTGTTTTGGTGCAATGAGAGAGATACTTGCACATCGGTGGGTTCAAAACCTAAAGCAGTAGGGCGACAATCCTGAGCTTCGTCAATAGGCGTCCTGGGATAAAATAAAGTTAGGTTAGGTTTATGGGGGCGGTGCCGCGCGCTTGGTGATGTAGTACATCGAGCCCCCGGTTGTGCATGCAGTACTCCGTCACTCACCGAGCCGTAGATCTACCCTCGTACCATTCCCTTATGCTGCTATAGCCTCCATAGATAAGGTTGGCACAATTCCTGCTACTATGAATATAAAGAAATAACATAGATTCAATTCATGAAAGAAAATGGGCTACTATAAAGAAAGAAAGTAGATTAAGTGAACCAATCACCTATAAGGTGTGTTGGACTTATTACTCTTTAACAAAGAAGGTGGGATTGTACCTGTACCGGTCGACTGAACGATGGGAGGAGAAATCCGGGCGCGTGCCTATTGACTATTGATTGGATTGGGCTTGCTTGGCTTTATCGTAGCTTCCCTTCACTTGTACCATATACTTGGAGCAAGAGTCATCGGGTTCGGGTAAGCAATGAATCCACTCGCGCTTACTTACTTTCATTTCATTTTCGTTTGAGCTCGCTTCTTTCTAGTAATCTTACTGCTTGCTACTGCTTGAGTAAGCTCTCTTTCCCTTGCTAGCTTGGGAAAGGCACGAGATGCTTTAAGCCGGCTCTTCTTAAGATTCCAGTATTTGCTTTTTTCTTCCTTTTTTGTTGACCCATCCTTCCTAAACTGTCCTATCGAACCAGTTATTTCACCCTTGTACTGTCCCTGGATAGGGGGGAAGGACCAACAATCCATGATCTTGTTCATTCATATCCACCCGTCCGCTAGCTACTAAGGAGGAGCAGAGCGGCATCTTTTCCTCCCCGGGCATCCAGATAATGCATTATTTTCTGTTTCGCATGCATTGGATCGCCCTTTCTCGTACTGTACATTGTGAAGATCACTATATGCATTCTAATACTACGGTCACACTTAAAGAAGTGAGCCCAGTACTTATAATTCCTGTCCCTCTCGACATCTGTTTTTCCTTTAAAGCAAAGCTGACTTTAAGTGCTTTTCTGGAACTTCTAACTAATACTTTCTTTCGTTCTTGAGTTCGATCCTAGAGTTCGCTATGATGAGCTACTTCATATGAACTTCGGACAACTAACACAGCACCGTGACGTGCTTATCTTTCTACTAATGAACCTGCTCACAACCTTACTTTATTCGTGGACTTGATGATTAGAGTTCTCTTTCCCCGCCTATCGTTGACGCCTAAGCATTCCTTTTCTCAATTTGAGTGAAAAATGTGTTTGACCTTGGCACCTTGCTTGAGCACTTGGCTCAGGAACTACCCGCCTATGAAGAGAGAACTTGCATTACCAGTGAGGAAGGGAAGCTTTCACCTGTATTTCAGACTCCCTGAGGCGCACTATGGACTCTAGTTCTTGACTAGTTCAGTTCACCCTAATCTAAGTTCCGTTTCACCCCTTATTTCTCATCGAATAGATTCTAGCTATCTTTCTACGAGCTCCTACGACTGCTTTCTTTCTCCATTTCGCGTTCAAGTGGTCGTAATAAAGAAATTCTCCATCATTCAAATATCCCTGTCGCTAGTTAGTCAAGGAAGTTCGTCGAGTGGACTCTCGGGGAATCCAATAAATGTTCATAATTGCGCCTGCGCTCAGGAAGCGAGCAATAAGTTCAAAGACAGCGTAAAGGGCACATAAGAACGTTTTCTAGAAACTGAATGAGCTAAGCAAATCCCCTTCCTTCTTTGATCACTTTCAATATAGGTATCCATCCAAATATAGGTATCCATCGGGCAAAGACAAAACATTCCAATACGATCTGGAATTACCCCCTTTTCCATTTCCATAGGTACTCTCCAATCAATGGTACTAAGTCAAGATTCAGCGACGGAGGGAGAAGTTCTTCTAATCCAATGGAACCAACACTTTGGTTATCATGAGAAATGGGGTCAGAAGTGGGCTATCCGATATGAAGGAATGTCAAGGGCTAAACTGATCGATTCGATTTGGGCTTGGCGAAGATGATCTCTTTTCTTTAGGGGGGTGTCCCTGGAGTCGTCCCACCTCAACTTCATTTTCCAATAGAACGCTTTCTCGAAGGCGAGGGTTGCTCAGTCGACCTTTCAGAGGATTAGGCTCAGGTTAAGGCAGAGGTGCAGGAGCATGGCAAAATTGCATTTAGGAGTCAGCGGAGCTACAAGGTATAAGTAAGATCGGTAGGCTCCACCCGGATGAGGCTATAGAATTCAATCGGTAGGCTCCACCCAGATGAGGCTATAGAATTCATGGGTTTTGTCCGTTTAGTAAATCTTAGCTTAGCCGGTTCCTTAAGTTTCTACCATTGAACATGTAAATCCTATAAGATCAAGTCTCTATCTCTGGGAACCTTGACACTTCTTTACCTTCTTTAGATCGAATTGTGGAACCGAACCCCATTGAACCCCAGGCCCCTTATATTACGCAGCAGCAACACAACAGCGTCTTTGAAGGCTGGCGGATTCACAAGTATCAACAGCTGTCATGGGATCACTAGTAGGTTATGGCAGTTCATGTTATGGGGCATTTATTGGGATAAAGTGACATAAATCAGAGAGGCTATCCGGCTTTACAGGGCGGAGGTAAAGCGCAAGGGTAAGGTTTTAGGGGTTTCCCTTTCGCTTTTATAAGCAATCAACACCAGAGAGAATGACATAAAGACATAGTAGGAAGCGGTGCTGTAGCTAAGTAGGGCAGAGTTCGTTTTGCTCAGGCTTAGTTACTGCTTAAATCACGGAAGAGAAGAAGGAAGGTCGAAAAGACGAGAAGAGTAGTAGAGGTTGTTTTTGTATCATTGTCGCGATAGGTTATTGGCTAACCGAGTGGAGTAGTGGAATTATAGAAAAGAAACGGGGAGGATGCAGGCGCAAGAATCTAGTCCCAGAGTTGCGAGCCCTTGTATAGAAATAAATATAGGGTAATTCGAAAAGAACATAGATCATCAGCAGTGAGAAAGTATGCTGCAAGCGAAGTCCTTTTTTGTCTTTTTGTAATCTAAGTTAGTTTCATTACGGGTGCCCTCAATAGAGATTCTATTCTTCATGAGCTCACGTAAGTCTTGAAGAAGTGTGGTGGTGGGAAGTCTTTTTACTTCATATTCTTCTATATAATATAGAATATGCTATAAGGAAGCAATGCAGTGCTTTTACTCAAATCCATATTAGCAACGCTCTCTTCAATTCCACAAGCGTAGACGACGAGAGAGGTTCAGGTTATTGTGCTGAAGTAACAGAAGACGTAGTTACAGAATTCTCTGCGCGAGTTTGAATCCCTAGAATCCGTTTGTTTGTCATAGAATAGAGCGGTTCTTTAAGGTAGAGTTCCAGTTCTCTAGTAAGCTTATGTATGATTCTCTAGTAAGCTTATGTATGAACAGAAATTCTAAGTACTGGCAAAGAATAAGAAAGAAAGTCGACTCGATCAAATACAGGATCCTAGGATTATAAGTTGTTGCCTTTTCTTCCCTTAACTGCTAAGCCAATATACTATTCTCCTTTCCTTCCCATGCCTAACACTGTCTTATTACCCCCTGTCCCGAAATGCTCTGATAATGCTTTGACGCCCATAATCTTGATCAATACTTGAGAACAGAAAACAGAAAGATCATGAAAAAGCACTGCTTCATCTCTAATAAGAGAACTATTACACCCCAAAACACTCTATTTCAGTACTTTGAGCTTAAGCGGGACAATCACTATCAGGCAATTATGTTACTGACCCCCACTTTATACAACAGAACCTTCAACACTTTCATCCTTTCAGCAGTATCCTCTGCTCTGGAAAGCGTAAGAAGCATATATTTTCGGAGATTGCTGCTACCTTTTGGAACTTTCACTTTATTTACGACCATGTGATGCTATCGAGACTTATAATTGAGCTCTAGCCCAACAAAAGAGGGGCATTTTGGATGTTTGAGAGGGGGCTCACCCCTACAAAGTAATGGGAATGTCAATCTAGAAAAAACTTAAGCATTTGACCCGTAGCCACGCCCACTAGGAACTGAGTGGCCGCTTGGCGGTTTTGAAAGCCTAATGGTCAGCGCGGTACAATCCGTTTCATCTTATACAGAAGAAGAAGAAGAGAATCTAGCTCGAATCAAAGAAGAAGAATATTATAGCGCTAGAATCTCATGCCCAAGTTGCAAGGATCTACCCATTGCACTCTCAACTAGTCCTGTTTCGGGAGTTACATGGGCTGCTAGACCTCACGTCAGCAAATTACTATGTAGTCCTGTTAGCACTGCTTTAAGCCAAAGATAAGACTTTCATTGACACTTGATTGGAACGAAGGGAAAACTGTAGAAGCCCCAAGATAGGTTATTGGCGGTAATATCAGATGCTTCAAACCCCACTTCCCAAAGACTTCCTTCCACAGCTAATCTTTCCTTTGGAATTTCTAAGGGGTGCCTTAGCCTTAACCCGAAGTAGAGTCAAAATACTTTCTACTAGGAAAATGGCTTCTTCGGAGGTCGATTTGACTGATCCTGGACGGCTTAACTAAGGAATCATGTATCAGTGCTCACTTGTTCTTGAAGCAGGTTGACCGATTGGGCAGAAGGTATGGTTGGTTTTATATAGCTTTATATTGAAAGCAATGCTCCACTAGCCTAATCCTCGCCCATGGTGGAGGTAACCCTCATGAGGCTTTATCCGTGCCTGTTTCCCTCAATCGATCTGGCCAGGCCGGCCCATCACCGTCGCGCAATAGCACGTAGGGACGATAGGTAAGATTTACTGGTTCACAAGGGTATCTTAGTTTCTTATCTTTCTATCGCATAATTGAGATAGCAAAGAGGATAGACAAGAGAACTTTATCCTGTAGAAAAGAAAAGGTGGCTGACATGCATACGGTTTAAGGTTGAGTAAGTGAGGTGAAAGCCTATTTTCCTTCCTTGATCCTACGGTATGTTAGGACAATTACTTCCATCATTTCAATCATCGATAAAGTCAATAGATCTACTTCTATGCTCGAATCCACCCCTAAACATATCTTCCTATAGATAGTGGCGCCCGGGACTTCTTTGTATTGTTTAATAAAAGCAATAATTCTTGTTTTGATTACTCGTGAGAGTGAGAGAATGGCCCTCTTCTAAGTTATCTCCTTGCTAAGTTATCTCCTTGATTTCTAACTTTCTTTATAATAGGATGTAATCCGTCAGAATAAATGGAATGAATGCGTATCCAACCCGCTGGTTGCCCTCCTTCCCTAATAGTCTCCTTGCCACCCACTGGTTCGCCGGGCGTAGTTAGAGAATAAAATGAGGAGTCGATTTAGTCTTGCTTTCTCAGTTTACGAACCGGGTTACTCAAAATAACGATCAGGAAGGTTTCAATCCGGATCAGGCATCTGGAAAGCGCTGGCCCTTTTGAGTGTCAATTTGCCCAGCTCGTGATAAGGCCCTGGTAATATTCTCGACGCATCTATTTGATCCCCGGTTATTATAAGTTCTGGTAACTGTCCCATTCCATTGCTTGAAAGGACACTATGGCAGCTTCACTTTTTTGTCTATATAGGCTCTTGTGCGAGTTGTTCACTAAGCCCATCAAGAGAATTCCATAAAGCGCGATCAACGAAAAAGTAGAGATTACTAAGGGCCCCTTTTTGAACCTAGTAGGTTATCTCTTCTTCCGATCCTTTTGATACCTGTGTAGCCCCTCGGACTATAGTCGACCTTATTGCATCGAGACCAACTTCCTGCAACTAGTGGAATAAGTGGGCTGGTGGAATCGCAAGGTATAGCACATAAAAAGAAAGGTGAAGATGGTGATTGTTTGGTCCCTTGGTGTGATTTAGTCTCTCATCATAGTGCATAGCTACATAAATTCGTTGATCGAAGCTAGTTCAATACAGGCCCTAAGCCTTATGTGATGCTCGGACCGGATCGGTTAAGATTATGATTATCAAGAATAAGAGCTAAAGGGAAGCGAGTGGAGTATACGTAACGAGGCAGACCTCGGTTCGGCCCTTTCTTTCTAATTATTCCCACTATCTAAGTTCTTTCTTTCTACTTATTCCCACTATCTCTTTGTTTAGTAAAGTCAAGGGTATCCGGATATTCTGTTGTGTTCGGGTATCCTTAATCGATAGCAAGAGTCAGCCAGCAATAAAACGGATACGCTAACGTAGGCTTTCTAATAGGGGTTTACGCTCGGCTTGCTTTAGCTTCCTTACTTTACAAGTCTTCGAGTCATAGAGCTACAAAGGCATCAAATCCGTTTCTCTTGCTCGCAGCAGGCCCATTGCCCTATGGCCCAATCGCTGACAGTTACCTCCGACCAAGATAATAGGAAGAACCATAACAAGCGGAAGACCTTCTTTTTTGGTTAGTTTCTTTCCCTACTAAGGCAGGAACAAGCAAGGGAAAAGTTCCACTCTGCCGATAAATGGTACAGGAAGAACCGGAAGCATTAATAGTGGGGCAGGTTGTCTCACATGGGACCACTACCGGGACAGGCAAGTAACATTTAATGCTACTCTACTTTGAAAAAAGCTCTCTAGCGGAAAAGGTGTTTCATGCACTACATCCCCATCAAAACCTAAAACAAAGCCCTGGGTCGTCAAAAGCAGGTAAACGTCTGGGCAGAGTATAAACTATTAACCGAAGCCCTAGTAACGTAGGATCAGGATAAACAAAAGAAAGAGCTAGCTTGATACCTTCGGGGCACCTTGCTTCACGCCTGTAATCCACTATCTTCTGAAAGACCGATTCTAGATCACGCGCCTCTAGTACTTTATTTCCTTCTTTCAAGCACTGGACATTATTCATTGACTGGATCTTGAAGGCTTCGCTCATTCTTACACCCACCTCTGTGATAGAAGGCTTTCGAAAACCAAGTCAAAATGGCTTGCCTTAACCCGAGTAAAGGTAAATCAGGTCTCCGTCTGGCAGTAGGTCGCCCAAGAATTGATCCCCGCCAAAGATTAGACCCCTAAAAGCAGCAGGTTGGTTAAGACCTGCAGATGCAACAATGAAGTTTTTACTAGCGTCCATCCCTATAGGTCTCGAGGGCGGAACCCCAACAATATCTTTCTCTCTCCTTCGATTTATGCCAGCGAAGGTCCCCCAAAAAGGTATAATTAGCTGAGGAAAATGAGCCATGATCATGAAAAGCACGTGGTAACCAAATCGAATGAAAAGTGAATATCTCGATTAGCTGATCGAAACCTAGCGCATCATGTTATCGAGCTTGACTTACCGAGGTTTTATTACTTATCTACAAGCAACGCTAGATCGGGTGGGGAAGAAAGAGAGAGTATCAAGCAGGTCCGGGTTCAGGAAAGAAAGAAGAGTAAACATAACAGAAGTAATGAATACAACAGTGTGAAACCGCCCCCAGCACGAAGAGTGAGATCTTGCCTGTTTTCCGTTTTTCTGTATGCTCGCCTGTAGACTTGAAGGAAATCTGTTCCGCTGCCAAACCATACGTTTCAAAAAAGGATTTCCGGGGAAGATGGGAATCTCCTTTCAGAGGCAATTGGAAAGTTTGCAGAACCTTGCTTGATAAATACGAACTGTCGAGCTACTCTGTTAGGGTTGTATCATACTAAAGTGCCTCTAACCACACACCCTTGATATATATATTCCATACTCTGCTCCTCTCAGATACACCCTTTGGATTTCTTTTGTATACATTCTTGTTAAATCCAGCATGTCCCTTTTGCTTGGTGACCTTGTAGCAATCTCGAAGCAGTAAACTAGGAGAAGCGAAACAAGAGAATAGAAAACTAACTACCACAAAGCAAAGAGAATCGGACACTCAATCCAAAATTCACATCTTCCTTCTCATCTCATATGTGCGTCTGATATTGTTAGGACTCCACGGAATCACATCTCATACAGAAGCCAAATAAACAGGAAAGAAAGTACGAGCTTCTTATAGGATACCATGCTTAGTGCTTTGTTTTGGAAATAGTCAATCCGGTTTAAGCGTCGAAGGCTGTAGATATTTGTTTGGAGAAATGGATTTCCTTCAAGTCTATTAGATATAGGGCATTCTATTTCAAAAGTGCCACAACCATCTGCTTTTTTACCTTTGCCTTCAAAAGTGAAATCTGGTTTACCAATTAAACGATTAGCTGTTTCAAATCTAACAACCGTGTGTTAGCACCCTAGAAAGAAAGATCGAATTGAACTCCCAGAACTTATAATAACTAACAATAGAAATCAGAAAAGAATGCAACTTGTATACATGAGGTAACCTTACTTCTTTGCTTACTCTACTACTTGTTTGCTTGTAGCTCCGTTAGCGAGTGACTGAGCGTAAGCGCCCAGCCCTTTTACTTTGCTTGATCTTAGTGGTCGATCTGTTAACTCCTTACTTCAAGTTTACAGTTCAATTGATCCGCGCGTCAAGAGAAAGATTTCATAATTCTTTGACTTTGCAGCAAGGTTAATTGGAGAATTTCCTTTTCTGTTCGTTCCAGTTTCATCGTTCAGAGAAGAAGAGAAGACTGCCCTCACTCGACTTAGAGCTAGAAATACAGGACTTGGTAATAACAACCCAAGAACTTGCCATTCTGTAGCTGACGACTTCACCGCTCAATCCTCTCCTTGCTTTCCACTTCTCCTTTATACTCGAACTACTGATTCTCTGATCTTGTTTAACTTACCTGATCGTTATTCTTCTTTTTCCTTTAACTCTACTTTCATTGCTGCAGACAAGCGGTACTCTTACTTTTGATACTTAACTGCTCCCCCGGGGGCTAATCTACTTATTGCCTTAAACGCTGCTTAGGAACGTTGCTTGTTAGCTTGTTTATTCCCTATTGAATGAAATACGGAGGGTCGCCCGAGAAGTCAAAGTAGTAACCCATCGTGGCCCCTACTTAAGTACCAAACCTTTAAGCGATGGGGCCAAGGTTAAGATAGTCTGCCCTATAAGTGGTGAGTAACTTAAGCCGAAGAAGAATCCGCATCTGCTGTAAGAGGTATAAGGTAAAACAATTCTATACCAAGTTATCGAGTCGAGGTCGGGGAATCCAATCATACCTTTACTTGTTCTAGTGCTTGTGTCTATAAGTAATAAAGTAACGTTCGAGCAAGGATCTCTATAGATCCATCGAAGGTGAAAGAGCAAACGGGCCTAAGAAAGCTTAGTCAAACCATACATTGGTCGAGTTTGCTCCTCTAAAGGTTACTCTGCTAGCCAAACTAGATGGATTGATTATAAGACCAAATCAATTTCTCTTTCTGGTGGGGGAAGGAAGACCGGTTATTATAAGTTCTGGCAGAGTCAAAGTGAAGTTCCCACAAAGTATGATTCATTAGTTCGATTTATTATGATTAAAGTATGATTCATTAGTTCGATTTATTATGATTATTCCAGAATGGTTGACCCTGTTGGGAGTGGACGAATGGATTTGTTGGGAGTGGACGAATAGATCCCTGCTTCGTAACTGTGTGAGCCCTTGGATTACTATCCTTTTTGACCTCCTAAAACTACGTCGTGAAGAGGATGCTTCTACTTTTGTTAGCTTGTACCCTGATTGATGCGGTCTCGCCGGGCATTGAATTGGCACAAGTTACCCGTTAGATCTCCCATCTCCTGCTTTTCAAGTGAATGGAACCGTTATGGGAATGTTAGCTAGACGTGAATGACTTAAGGCAGGATCCGCCCTGAAAACAGATGTTCCAGAAGAAACGACCCTTTCCAATATGAAATAAAGATGCGGAGCGATGAATTACTTTCTGCAGCAAGATGAGGAGCGGTAGTGTATTTCCCTTTGGCTTTTGCTCTTCCTTTTCATTGCTTTACCTACTTTTGCTCTTCCTTTTCATTGCTTTACCTAAATAAGGTGAAGACGGGGTTGGGTTCTTGTCTAGGTTTTGATCGCCGAATCCGATGCTCCATGACGTGACGTTTTCTTCAAGTCCAGTTAAGAGGTAAGCTTATGAATGCCTTAGCTGCCATAGGGTAAGCTTATGAATGCCTTAGCTGACGTAGCTCTGTCTTGAAAGTCCGTTTCCGTTCCCCAACTACTTGACTTACAAATCTACTAGTTACGTTCTTTTTTCCTATGAGGAATGAGCCTAATTCCACTGTTCACTTTCCAAAATGAAGTCTAGTACGCCTGGTGCAGGTTTGGAGTGCGTCATTGCAGAAGAGAGTGCATCTAGAAAGAGAGTAAGACCTACTTATGGATTTGAAAGATCTGATCCGCATTAACTCTGCCTTTCTCTCGCCCCCCCATCTTCCTTATCTCATTCATTAGCTTAGTTCTTTCTTTTTATAGCGGGTAGCAGCTATGTTGTCAGATGGATTGTCTAGGTGAATGACGATCACTTCTAAGAATACCGGGCGTGTAGGATCTTGCATCAATTTTCAAATAACAGCCTTTGCCGCTGAAAGGAATGGGGAGGACTTGACTGGTATGAGCTTCTATTAGCCCTGCCAAAACTGTTGATAAAGTATACAATGTCACTTTGTCAAACTTGAACACCTCTTATTGAAATGTAAATAAAGCGCATTCCTTGCCCGATTCTTGGACTAGTGATCTCCAGAAAGGAAAGCACTTTTTCGATTTCATAAGGGTAACGCTGCCTATGCCTATTATGTGCTGCTCTCTTATTCACTTCCTCATTCTACGTACGCCTTTGAAAACCCCTTATTCAGAACTGGAAAACTCACGCCTTTCTTTATTCTTAGATTATTTTTCTCTGAGCTTGCCTCACTCGACTCGAGATAGCCTATCACTTAACTCTCTAAGATAACAATAGAAAGTGATTGAGAAGAAGCTAACTCTCTAAGATACAAGAAAAAGTGATTGAAAAGAAGCAGTGAGGCAATGCGCTGATGTCCTTCAGGCAAGTCCGCCAAGGAAGAAAGATCCGATCCAATCTACCATCCTTGCAGCAGAATGAATCCCCTTCATTATGAATTAATCCCTCTCATTATAAAGAAAAAGGCAGTGGAAAATTCGAATTATAGGAAAAGAGACTGTAGCAAGGGAAATCCTGCAAGCGCTTAGGCAAGCTAGCAAGTTGGCTCTCCTATCGCTTTTCTCGAGTTATTGTGAAATATCTGGGGAATAAAGAGAGTGCCCATAACTTTGGAGAATCTGTCGGATAGTATTTATCATTTCGTAAGCAGGCCTATTAGCGTGGGCAGTGTACCTTTGATTCATAGAACACAAAAGTCCAAAATGTACAAACCGAATACAAACGGAAAAAGAAAAGTGATAAGGGAAGCTGCGTACTTAAGAATAGGGCTGAAGGATAGTATTTCTTGTAAGTTGTACTCATGACGGATATTCAGCCGGCCGGGGCATCCGTAATATCTCTATTTGACTCCTAGAAAACGGAAAAGGTGTTATTTAGCTAGATCTGATACTTAATCAAGTACAGGTGAGGAAGCAGGATAAGCCATTCAAGTAGTAGAGTTCGGGTCGGGAAAGAAGGTACCAACCCAACCATGTGCTCTGAATCAACCTAGTATTCTTTCTCGGCTCGGGAGTAGGAACAAAAGAGGATGCTCACTCAGTATTTGCAAGGGAACCGGGGGCTCCTGCCGCGCAACGGGAAAACTCACTGACGCCCAGTACACAGTTGAAGCTCCTGCCGCTGAAAACATCTGCGGTTATTAGTAGTGTAGTAGTGTCTTGTCTAGTAGTGACTTGGTCATTATACTAAGCTTGGTCACTTCTTTAGTTTTATGGGAAATCTATCATTTCAACTAATCAACTTGCCTTATAATGCATTTTCTCCTAACATCTTTATGGTTCCCTTCTTTATGGCGAACACAGGTTAACTCTTAGGAATTCAAGAATAGAGTTGACTTACAGGAAACTTAGGATTCGAATTATCTACAAGGGACTTCTAGTAATTAGCCTCTATAGCCCGTTCCGAGAGACTTTCCAGTTCGGGCACTTATAGTAAGTTTCTAGTGCATTTCTTCTTAAGAACATTGACCCTTGCCTTCGCTGATGCACTCACTAAGTATAGTTTTGTTGTGCAGAGGTTATACTACTTAGTTCAATTCCTAGACCTATAACTAGACCTATAGGGCAGCTTCCCTACTTGCAAACTTCAACTCGTAAACTTCCGTCTGATAATTACTCCCATTATTAAGTAAGGCTCTGCCAAATAGAGGTGGGCAAGGTAAGAAAGATGTATAATGGTATTTACTTCACCAATTACTTAAGTTCGGAATCACTATAGTCTGATGACAGATGAAGAAAAGGCGGCCAAGCAACGTAGCTATAAGAACATTCCCCACTAGATTCTATATGAACTATATTCCTATATTAGAATTCTAAAGAATAACTGATTCAACAAGGGGCCAATCTCTATCCTATTGCTACAAATACAGATGAGTTGCGGTAAGTCCACTAGTTTAGGAAAGAATTCATCCATTTATTTAGAGCATCTGAAAGTGCGAATTGAACTCACTCGTCTTATAGCTAATTCTCCTTTTGATTCCCTTGGGCACAGGGCGAACAGAGAGGCCAAGTCACTTAACTTAAAGCAGAGGCCCCTATAGTCAGTTTCAGCTAACTCCATTTCTTTTATACCCTTACTGCACGGGATGAAGAATGGAGCAACTAACTGGAAAGACAGATGCAGATTCTTAAAGGGGATTCCACTGAAACTGCTTCCTCACCCGATTCAGCGCAACAAAGCCTTTACTTTATTCAGGAAAAGAGTAAGACAAGAGGGATAGATCTAGCTTCCACTCAATTCTTAAAGGAGAAGGATCGAATTATGGATAAGGGCGATCAGAGGTTTGCTTTTGGGAAGAACAATTACTGACATAAGTAGGAATATCAGAGAAGAAGACCGCATAGTAGAATAAGGTAGTCTAAGTAGTTATATCAGAGTTGAAGACCGGAGAGGAAGGAGCACCGGAGAAGTATCTAGTAAGGTTAAGGCAAAAGTGCCCTTCAAGTATATTCATTCTTATATAAGTCTATAAAGTCAGGAGTTGTGGTAAAAGTTACCAACCACTAAAGAAAGGGGGCTGTCAACCATAGAACAGTAACAGGCAAGAAGGAACCATGCAGTTTTGCTGGTTTCGTATTAAAGGATGGTTTTGGGGGTGCTAGTCCAG
This sequence comes from Musa itinerans, assembly GCA_001649415.1. NCBI lineage: Eukaryota > Viridiplantae > Streptophyta > Magnoliopsida > Zingiberales > Musaceae > Musa > Musa itinerans. Next base: position 365,344 of record LVTN01000045.1, on the reverse strand, counting down.
TACTTAAGTTCGGGGAGAGAGGTTATTGTGTTGAATACGAGTCTGCCAAGTCACCACTAATAACCGACAAACACAGGACTTGCTCATAACTCGTTTCATAGTTGCCAGCTGCTGGGATTGTTTCATGATTTGTTTCAAGTGTCGTTCTTGTTCTAGGATCATAAGCAAGCGGTGGTGTTCCTGTTGACAAGTAATAGTCCAAGTCGTCTAATTGAAAGTTCAGTCTGAAAGTGTAGTTGTTGTGAACTAGACTATATTCTTCTTCTTGCCCTAACTCGTATACCCTTCACTTAACATAAAGTAAGCCTTTCACTCCTGGGGTGGTGTAGAGACGGCTAAAGAATACTATTCTATTACGGGTGCGCTAAGTACCATATAATTTATGAGCTTTCCTTGTATACGAGTTCGGGATGCACATATTTGTTCTGTTCTTCAAGGCAGCAGTAAGGAGTTAGCTGTGACATAGCTTGTTTCATAATCTCTCTTAGTTGGAAGAGCAGGACAGGATCGGGGAAGCTAAGCGCAAGACGTATTAGCAAAAGGGCGTTTAAGCGGGGTCTTGTCTACTGAAGTTTCTTGTTCCGTTGCATGTTAGCGAGTTAAGAAAGCCTTTTTCAGTTACATTCTAGTCTCTTTGGCTTGCTTCTGTAGCTCACAGGTTGGAGTGCCTTTGCCTTATAGTTCCACTGTAACTCCTTGTAGGCCAGTTCATGTTCTCAAGTAGGGTGCCAATTCAGGGTGTTGGTGCAAGTCAAGGTTTTACCCGAGTAGTAGTAGTACTGTTCTTGTCTTTGTCTAAAGAGAGGTTGAGTTCTTGGTCTTAGCTTGCTTCTACACCATATGCAAGAGATATTCCATCTTAATTCTTCACTTCCGCCCCTCAAGGAGAGTACGGTTCATAAAGTGTAGTTACAGCAGAAGTAGGAGTCTCGTCTACAAACAGATAAAACAAGGGATGAAAGCAATTACTTAAGGGCAGCATTAGCTTTAGCAGTGAGAATATCTTTCTTCACAGGTAACAGTGCTTCTTGTCTTTTTGTTCGCCTAGTTCTTGTTAAGTCTACTCAATAATAAGTAGTGAAATTCAAGTCTACGAGATCAGAAGGAAGTGTTGAGGGCCCAGAAATCCTCATTTTGTTGATAAAACCCCGGGGCCAAGCTAACCTTAGCAAAGGAGTTTGTGTCTTGAGAAGAATAGGGAGAGGAATAGGGAGCAGATAGAGTATCCGGAGTATAGAGAGAGAAGATACGGGAGAAGAAGAAGGGGCATGGTCCGCAAGTGATAAGTCAGCAGCGGACAAGCTACTCCGGATGTAGTTATAAATACTAATTCCAAGAATAGAGTTTCCTTACCTAAACTCAGGTCCTAGACTATTGAATTGAGTTTCCTTACCTCATACTAAGAATAGAGTTTACAGCGTTCCAGTGACATTCTTTACTTATAGGGCTCTTAAGTCCAATTCCTTATTTTGAGCACAAGGACGAGTATCCGTTTTTCCATTCTCATATCTCATCTGAAAATGCACTGGACCGGCACCTCTGGGATTTGATAGAATAACCAATGGAATACTCCTAATTGAACTTATAAATGCATTTGTAGCCCATAAAACAACCAACGCTTTTCTTAGTTACGCCAGAAAACATAAACACAACTAGAAACTCATGAAATTGAAAACAAACTGAAAGGAATACAAACAAAGAACCCGAACAAGAGAAGAAGAGAATAGAGTTCACCCAGAACAAAAGAGAATAGAGAGGCGCTGTATACGGAGAAGAAGTACAAACACCCAAGAGTTTAGTGCCAGGAAAGGAGAAATCAGAAAGGAGTCAAGTGCCAGGAAAGTAGACATCGACTCTAGAATCAGTAGGAGAGGGATCTTTCAGTGGGTAGTCAATAATGAAACATATCCTAGTGAAAAACATTCCTTTTGGCCTAACGTAGTTGCGCGTCAGGACAGGAGTTGTATATAAGTAGTAGTCTCGTATTAGTATGATAGTCTAAGTAGTAGTTCGGGCAATCAGATCTTCAGTGCAAGAAAGGTAAGGGCAGAGGTAAGCTTCCACCCAGAACAAAAGAGAATAGAGAGGCGCTGTATACGGAGAAGAAGTACAAACACCCAAGAGTTTAGTGCCAGGAAAGGAGAAATCAGAAAGGAGTCAAGTGCCAGGAAAGTAGACATCGACTCTAGAATCAGTAGGAGAGGGATCTTTCAGTGGGTAGTCAATAATGAAACATATCCTAGTGAAAAACATTCCTTTTGGCCTAACGTAGTTGCGCGTCAGGACAGGAGTTGTATATAAGTAGTGGTATCGGACAGTATAAGTAGACAGTATAAGTAGTAGTCTTGGACAGTATAAGTAGATAGTATAAGTAGTAGTCTCGTATTAGTATGATAGTCTAAGTAGTAGTTCGGGCAATCAGATCTTCAGTGCAAGAAAGGTAAGGGCAGAGGTAAGCTTCAACTTCAAGTCAAGTCGAGGTCGGCAAAGTGGAACCATCTACATAAGAAGCGGTTTCAAGATCTTACTTAGTTGAAAGAGCCATAGAGGGCAGGTCAATTGGGGTTTCAGAATGATTTGTAGCCCCAGAGTTAGATGAGCCGGAGTATTGATGGGCCAGAGGTATTAATTCCGCAAGAGAGGTCTTAATTCAGCAAGTAATAATTCCGTCAGGGTATAAGATAAGATGGCCAGAATACATAACTTACTAGCGCATCCAGAGGTATGATAGAATCTGTGAGTTAAAGCGCTAAAGGGCCGCGAGTTCCTATATGTTATAACTTGTTATTACCAAGTCCTTTCTTCACCGGCTAATGTGAGAGAGTTTGTCAGAACAAAAACAAGTGGTAGAATTCCAGAAGCCATAGTCAAGTTAGTTTCGGGGAGTACTTATTAATTACAAAGCCAAAGTGTGTTAGTAAGTTTGTGTCAGCAGTTATAGGTGTAAAGTGACTTTACGGGGTAGGTGCGCTAGTGAGTTCGAGCAAAGATTTCTTTGATTCTAGTTTGTTCCTCTAGTTTCTTGTTGTTGTGCTTGTAGTTGTGCTTTTCATTCTCTTGGTGACAGAGAGAGAGGGCGCTCGCAACCAAGGAGACTCATATGATTGGCTTAGCGCTTCATAAGCCCATAAGAAGTAAAGGAAGGCAATATCCGTAACGTATATTAATCAAGTTCCAGAGTAGTAAGCGCGTATATGAAGTCTTTACCACTCTCAGAGACCAGAGTATACCAATTTGGATTACTTGAGAAGCTATGTGTTACTAATCCAATATAGAATTAGCTATCAGAGTAGTTTCACAGAGGTTTGTATACTCCCAATCAAGGTTTCCAGCCTTTCAAGGGTAGTGATCGGGAACACCTCTTTTTGGTAACGTTACTTCTTGTCCCGCCTCCTTATCGACGAGAGAAGATTCCTTAGAAAGTCAATCAATCAGCAGTGCCAAAGTTCTCTTATGAATAGACTGTTGGGTAAAGTGGAAAGAGAACCGTAGCACGCTCTCACGTTAGCGCAACATTATACTAACAAAGCTTGTTGGCAAGTTCCCTTAAGAAAGTGGAGAATCTATTTGGGAGCGAGTGCTAGGCAGATAATGAAAGTTAGAATAAGAGGTGAAGAGGTAAGCGGGACAATCAGTGTTATCGTCGGGACAATCAGTGTTATCTCCGATATAAGCTTTGAATTAAGTCTAAAGTAAGCTATAATAAGAGTTACAAATCAGGGCGTCGGGTCAGAATTCATAGTTATAGAAGTTCCAGAACTTATTAATTGGCAGATTCTCTTCTTTCTTTAGACGCAGTTCGGTTACTACTTCTTTGATAGGGTTATGTGCACCATCTTATAGCTATCATACCAAGCTCAAGGCATTAGTTTTGCAATCAGTAAGCAGGTAGAGCAAAGCCAACAGTAAACAGTGAGTTGAGAGAACAAACAAGTAAACAAGTGAATAACAAGAAGCAAGCAAGGACATTAAGTATACTAGTTCCTTAACTATAGAGTCTATTTCAGTGCTAGTTAAGTCGACTCAAGAATCCGCCGAAGCTGGATAAGGATCAAAAGAAGGAGCTGAGCTGGATAAGTGTTCAAGTAAGTAGCAAGCAATTATGTCACAGGAGAATACACTCCCCGGAAACACAGATTCCATGACATTCTTTACTTATCGAAGAGAGTTAATAAAAAGCCAATAATGGCACATTAGATATAAGTAGGTGTAACTAGAGTCAGAGGATTGATCCGCCCGAAGAGAGTTTGTAGCCGAGTGAAGTATTGCCTGGAAAGAAAGAGAAGGCGCATTCTTAAGGTTTGTTAGGGTTGTTTGTTTACTCTCTTATAGCTTATAGAATGTGTGCACTACTTTACTTATCCATTTGAGGAGTCAATCGTAGTTCAGCTTGAAGGTAAAGGAAAGGCAAGGGGAATGAATACTATTCCATATTGGTTTAGGTGCGGATTCTTTTATTAAGGAGAGAGTTCCAGAAGCCTGAGCACATTAGCTTATTGGAATGCATATTGGTTAGAGAGGAGAGAGTGCTTATTGGAGTTGCGGGATGCCTAGCTAAGTGATTAAAGTCAACAAATCATGAATTTCTTCTTTCGAGTGCAGAATCCGAAAAGAGAATGGAAGGAATTGATCAACGCGAAGAATTAGGTGCTTCATGATATTTATCTATTAATGAAACTGACACTGCTGCACTTAGTCTTGTTGAAGATAGGCACTCCTACTTACTTGGTTTCTTCCCCTGCATTGCTTGTGTAGTTAGCCTTAGGTTTTGAAGATGGGCACAACTTACAATAAGGGCCCACAACTAGAGGTAGTAGTATAGTCCCCCAAACTAGAGAATAGAATTGAGGGGAACCCAAGCAAGCAGTTAGTTTCTTTCTTTTACTTGCCAAACTCGCTAACGCACTTGTTCTATTAGCTTCTTTCAAATCATATGCTTGTTCTATTAGCTTCTTTCAAATCATATGAATCGAGACTCGACGCTCCTTTTCTGGTCTAGGGGAAAGGTTCTTGTGTCGGTGCTTTTGTTGTACTGAAGATAAGTTCTAGTTCTGTTCTTGTGTAGAAGCCCTAACTTGTTGATAAGAGTTTGAAGTACAACGCCCTGAATAAAGCCTTAACCAAGTAGTGGTCGAGGAAAGTAACAAAGCTCCACCCTGAAACACAAAATCCAAGAATTAATGGAAAGAGCGCTAATCCAAACTTGCGTGAGGAGAGTTAGAGCCGCTCGTTACACCTATTTGTTACTCTGCTAATGTAAACATAAATACTGGTTTTCTCCGCTAATGTAAACATAAATACTGGTTTGATAGTAGCCGCTTCGGGGGGATTCTCACTAATCTAATTGGTTACTAAAATCTCCATATTGTTTGTGCGACTTCCACTCTTCAAGCAAAGAATGGGTGCCTATATGACAAAAGGGCTTCCTTACTTAACTAGAAAAGTATCTATCTTCAAAAGAAAGCTAGGGCTTCCGTCCGTACTATCTATAAGTATCTTCAAAAGCAAGGAAGCACTTATTGACTTCACTTCAGTAGAAAAGTATCCTAAAAAGCAGGGCGAAAGAATCAACACGAAAAAAGAAATGAGGAAAGCGAGTGAGTGTTGAGAAGCAAAAGGTGCGCGAGGGGCAGTGTCAGGTTCCCTTTGGATAGAAGTTGTGCAGATCATGTGAAAGAAACAAGCTAGAGAACAAGCAAGCAAGGATAGGGCGCAAACACCCAAAGAGACTCCATTCTGTATACCGAACCGACCCACCCCTATATCTACTGTTTTCTCTTTCTTTCCCGCTCACTCTTTCCACTCATAAAATGATATATATATAGATAGATATGATTTCGTTTTACTTTCCTCGGCGCGTAAGGAGTTGAGAGTTTCAAGAGAAGGATCAGAAGCGTTAGAGGCTAGTCCCGGAAAAAGGCTGTTTTTGGAAAAGGCAAGTAGAAGAAATATGGTTGCGATACCGTAGTGAAATGCATAAGCTAATTAACCTCCTGTCCTGGTTCGGTTCCAGAAGTTCCATTCTTGTTTTGAGACTCAAGTTTATGCTCTAATATCAGCAGTATAAAGTCTTATGAGGGTAAGTCAAGAGCAGTTGAGTTATTTCTTTCTATGATAAGGGGGGAGCACCAACATTCCATTCTAAAGGAAAGTGTTGGGGCGGAATCTAGTACATCGAAGTGCTGTTATGGGAAAGAATCGAGTACTTGCTTTTAAGAAGCCTAAGTTAATTAGTTGATTTAGTATAGACCCACGTAGCGGTAACCAAAGAGATAGGTAGCAAGCAGAACCAGCAACATAAGCGGGAAGTTATGTTGTAGAAGATACGGGAGCAGGATATCTACTAGTTTCTATGCCAGGTGTTTCTATGCCAGGTGTTTCTATGCCAGGTGAAAGAGAGATTACAGATTGAAAGAGTACTAGCACTGGCCCGACAGAATCCGCTGTGCGAGGAAAGGAAACAAAAGCTCGTATCGGAACGGTGCGAGGAAAGTCCACGTAACTAAATAATTAGCTGTGCTATAATTTTCTGTGCTTGGGAAGTAAACTAGACTCTTGGGGTGCTCGTTGAAACATCGAGTCATAAACCCTTATTTGGAATGAGATTTGGCATATAGGAAAGTAATCGGACTGCTGCTACACATTAGTATATACTTGGCGGGTAGGGCTAGGGGGTATTGAAAGAAAATAACAAACACTAAAGAAACTTCAAAACTATGATCTATTTGCCGGGCCACTAAAACATTCCACTACTAAAGTCAAGAGCATTCCCTACCATTCCCTACAATATTCTAGATTCTATTTCTAAAGGATAGTCAGCTGCAATAAAAGGTGTTGGCTAAAGTAAGAGGTAAGCGGGAAAGAAAGCAGAAGCTAGATCGGAAGAAACAGACTCATTAACCTAGCTAGGCGGAGGGGCGGGGCAGAAGAGAAAGATAGGAGCCAGCTGCTTGTTTCAATTCAATAAGTTAATAGTTTGAAGCAGGGCTTGTTGAATAAGTTCTCAATTCCCTATACTTGTTGGCTCCACTATAGATTCCACTCGCCCCAAAAGAAGTAAGACATTCTAGATGCGCTACATCATACCCGGCTAATGATTCTGCTTTATTGTAATTCTTATTCAGACTCTCCTGATTCTGTTTATTACCCAAGTGCTGTGGGAGTAGCCTTCCCGCTTCTAAGCTTGCTCGCTCTTTATTCCTTACCTGCTCTTGCAACTGCTACTACCTTAACTACCAAATTAACATTACCCTCATTGCTTTTGACACTACGCTCATTGCTTCACACTAGTCTAGTGGTTACTTGGCTGATAGCAAATAGCCATATCTAGCTTCTTCTCCCCGCTTCCAAGCCTGTACTTTCTTCTTCAATTAATAGTAAAGGCCTGACTTAACTTATGCTCATCATACTCTGGCTCTGGCTCTGCTTCCTCGCCTCTCCGGAGTCAACTAATTCCATTCTGCTTTCTTGCTCTAGTACTGTTACTACTTACTAGTTAGTTCCATCCTTTGATTCCCTCGTTGGGTTCTGTAACTCACCAGCATCAGGCTTAGCAGCCCTTGTTGAAGACCGAGCAGCAGTGGTACTAGACCTTAACTCCCTAGCCTAAGTCCCATACTAGCTCATCGACTCCTTAGTTCCACTCTCTCCCTCGGTTCAGTCTTCTAGTTTGTAGTTGAAGGCTTAGTGGCAAGGGGGTTTGGTTCTGATTAGTAGTAGCTCCATTCTGTCCAGCACCAGTTGAGAGGTCTTGTTAGCACTGATTGGAGCCTGGTTGCCAGTGAGTGAAGCCTAGTAACTGGCTGGTTTGATCCTGTGACTCCTTAGTTCCATTCCGAGTAGGCACCATATCAGGCTTGTTAGCTGTTGTTAGAGACCTTAGCCACCTCCTCTCACTCTTGACTACTCGACTACTAGTTTCTCGGACAGGTTCTATATCTACCTCGACCTGGACTACTACTAGGTGGGTCAATTCCTATCAACTGGGCCTCTATCCTCTACTTCTGACTCATAACTCTAACTCGAACAGCTTGAAACTTCTGCTCTTTGAACTCTTTCTCCTCTTCTCTTGCTCATCTAACTGAATTCTTAAAACACATAGCAAGTAATACCGGTAAGTTTATTGTCCCTTTGACAGGGCATATACCATTTCATCTAATCTAACTCAATGCAGATTTCATCTAATCTAGCTCAAAGGGAAGTCGGAAGTAACCAAAACCTAGAGTGTAAAGAGACTTTATTATAATTCGTGCTAGGGTGCTCAAACTAAAGAAGTAGGCTCGGGTGCTTGTGTTCAGCTATGAGAAAATAGAGAATATAGGAAGTGAGGAAATAGAGAATATAGGACCAGTACAAAGGGTTTGATACCTTCATTCTTATCCTCTACTCCAACTCTGGCTCTTATAACTACTAATCTGTGAAAACCATGACAACTGGAATTCTATCCATCTTATATAAGAGAACTGATTCCACCCCTTATTATAATTCATTCCACAATAACCATGAACTTCAGGGCTGGACGAATTCTTAAGTGCAACTAATACTGATGAAACTACTCTACTACTTGAGGGCAAGAACTCCACTTGATACTGAACCTCGTCTCTTTGAACTCTCACAAGAAATGGAACTGAACTACTCGAAACTTGCAATAAGGGCCCAACTTATAAATACTCTGCTCTAACTGCCAAGCTACTACTGGACTTACTGCAACTAAGATATCCTCTACCTCTGGCTCCTGAGTTTGATTCTTTACTTCGAGGTTATCTATTTCTTCTTAGCGTCCCACAAGAACTTAAGCCTACCCGAGAGCACAGAGCACTTAAGCCTACCCGAGCCTAGTCTTGAATTGACTCACCAGTTCCAGTCTGACACACTGGTTGACTGTTCCATTCTTGTTAGCACTGGTTTCAGCCTTCTAGTTGCTAGGTCAATTCTTCATTTAGTAGCTCATAGTTTGGTTCTGTACTTAGTGGACTTCTGGTCATAGTAGCTATAGTACTTGCTTTATTAAGTCTTGGACTGCTTAGTTCCATTCTTGGACAACTTGGTTCAATTCTTACCAGTGTGAGTTCATCCCTACGTGGCACCGGTGGATTTGAATTCTGAGTTTCCTACTTGCCTTCCTCTCCTCTGGACTAGCTTGCCTACCCGCTAAGTAAGTCAACAAAGTAAGTAAACCAGAACTTACAATAAGTTATAGTTAACGAGGCTTATACCTCTTAGTTCCATTCTTACACTCCCTGGGTGCATTCTTACTATTCCTGGCAACTGATTCAATGCTTTGCCTCGGGCCCTTATTGTAAGTCGCCGGATACCCACTAGCCCTATTCTTGCCCGCACCAGTTCTATTCTTCCACCTACTTGGTTCATTCTTGCTGTTAGTGCACTAGTTCTTGTATTTAGTGTATTAAGTCTGGTTGTTTGTGGGTTGACTCTGATCTAGTCCCCTCCAGTAGCAGGGATTGTTGTGGGCAAGGGAAGAATCGGTCAGTAGAGTTGAAGTCTGTAACCACCGCCCAAGTGATCAGTCTGAGTGGCCAGTGGTTGATTCTGAGTAACCTAAGCTTCAGTCGGAGCCTACCCTGTTCCATTATGGTGATTAGTGGTTTGAGTCTAAGTAGGAGTAATTGAAGCCTGCAGCTACCTTCCAAAGCACTGGTTCCACTCTGCCTTTAATTAATTGGTGAGTTTCATTCTGACTTCTTTCTCTAGTGTTACAGTCTTAGTATGTACAGTTGAGTTCTTGAACTACTTAGTTGCATTCTCACTGCCCGGAATCCACTGTTTCATTCTTGTTAGCAGTGAAGCAAGGCTCGGAGTAAAGTAAAGAGAGGCAGGTTTGGAGACATGAGTTGAAGAATCAAAGCCAGGAGACTTAATAAATGGGCACTTAAGAATAAGATAGCATCGGCGCTGCAGTAAGTGAGTTCAGACTGGTTTACAACTGAGTTCAGACTGGTGAGCAGTGGTTTTGGTGGGAATGCAGGGAAGACCTAAGAAATTAGGCATACCAGCTACTAGACCTTAGCTACCCAAACAAGTAGTAGCCCGGTTCCGTTCCTGAAGAGGATGTAGCATAGTAAGTAAAGCAAGTAAGTCCACCTGACTACCCGAGTCACTTCTAATTTCACAATAAATACAGAATACAGCTGGCAACTAACCACTCCTGTTCTATTATGTCAACTAACCCCTCAAGAAATGAAGTATTTCGTTTTCTACCTTCATTCTTATATAATACCACCAGGACTACGGCTTTCACTGCTGCTTCTAAGACTGGAGCTGCTGACAAGCATACTTTAACTTTGGATAAGGTGCTTCAAGCCTAGCGAAAGCAAGAGCCAAGCGGATACTATACAAGAATTATGAGTACCGGCACTGTAAACAAGGAATTCAATCTTTACAGCACCTTCTCTGGATCCTAAGTCAAGACATAGCTTGTGAACCCTCTAGCCAACACCAACTAAGGGAGCGGTATGAAACTCTCACTCTCACAGGACTACAGATCTTATGGATTAAACAAGAACCAGAGCAGGACCTCTACCTCTACTTAAAGGTGTATACTTGATACCCTAATTTCTATATACTAAAATAGCATGATTTCTAATCGCCAATACACTACTCAAGTTCTCATCTGTTCCGGTTTTTCGAAGTATTTCCCATCAAACTCAAGAAAGTTGTATTCTAGTGCATTTTCTCCTAACATAAGTAGTGTTAGAGTTCATTTCTTCCTATAAGATTTAGCCTCTTGCTCCTATATCGACTTAATATAAGGACAACTAATAACTGCATGAGGCTCTCCAATCTATGCATTCGAACTTTCCTACTTGCCTGACAACGGAACAGATAGAGGCTGACTCCTTTCCTTACACCCGAAACAAGACTATCAGACTCTAGTAGGGATTCTACAAGAACCAGAACAGTGGTATTAAAACCAGAACAGGTACCAACTTAATCTTAATATAGGGTCTCACGACTTAATAGAAGGGCAGATTTCTCTGGTACAACCAATAAAGAATTCAACTCACAAGTAGGTCAATCCGGTAACACTCCCTAGTCATTAACTCCTCTTTCTTGCCTACCTACTTATAATAAGGGGCAGCTTTCTAATCTACTTATCCTTAAAGAAGGGTAAACTCATCTACTTCTTCCCAAGGTCTACCGGTCTTCAACAAGCACTCTCACCTCCCTCTTGCCAACTAAAGGCTCGGCCAACTTCAATCTAGGGCAACTAGCACCTCATTCTTACACTCTTGGATTTGGTTCTTTGATTCACTAGTTTGGTTCCTAGTAGCCGTTGTCTTAGTCTACATCTCCCCGTTTTGATTCTTTGGTTGCTGAGTTTGATTCTAAGATTGACTGGTTGTAGGCTTACTCTCTTAGGGAAAGCCTGAATAAGTAGGGGCTTACTCCCCACTGACTTTAGGGCTTATGACTTAAGGCTTACTACTCACTAGTCGAATTCTCACTTGCTGAATGAGGCTCATCTCATCTACTTATGGCTCCTCTCTTATAACTTCTATGCTACCTTAAACAAGACTACTACTTGAGATGAAACTTTACTAGGACTTTACGAGTTGGGGCAAGAACTCAACTGTAAACTGTACCTCTTATACTAGTTATGAGTACGCTCTAGCGGATTTCAGTAAATAAGTAGACTCAACTCTCACTGGAGCTGACACTTGAACAGGAACTTGGTATGAAACTAACCATGCCCTAAATAATAAGTGAAACTTTACCACTACTACTACTTAAAGCTTGCACCAACACCTTTTATTGCTTCCTATAATCTTGACCCAAACTTACTATCTCTTCTCTTTAGTATACCTTATTCTTAGTAGTAAGTAGGAATATCAGAGTGGAAGACCTTAGAAGATATTGGCTAGTGCAGAGTAGAAGACCAGAAGAGTTTCATTCCATACAGGCACCTGAGTTAGGGCCAAGTCACTTAACTACTGAGGAATGGAATTTACTAATAACAAGAATAGAATTGACTACTCGGCAAACCCATATTCTGCTCTGGACTCAACGTAAGCATACCTAACTTCAAAGCCAAAGAAACAGACGAGACTTATTCTCTTACTTACTATAAGTTAACTTACTCTAAGGGCATAACCATACTTGAGAACTTGGAACTATAGCACAGTACTATTCCAACTTATGAATCAACTGAACTTGCTAGCTCAGCTCCTTAAGCTAGTGTTCGCTAAGTCAACTAATTCTTCTTTCTTAACTTCCAGTAACCTATCCTCTGGCGGATTCTAATAAGTCACAAGGGATTCAACCCAACTAGACTACAAGACTAAACTCACCCCCCAAGAGATTCCTACTACCTGGCTCGGTTAAGCCTTTCACTTTGATAGTCTCAAAAGTCATTCGTTGCTCCATTAGGAGTATGACATTCCAGATTTCCTATAAAACATGGGCAAGAGAACCTGCCTTTTGGCTCATTCCCGTGTTTTGGTTACTTTGACTCTGCTCTTCCACTTACTTTGACTGTTCTCTTCTCCGACTAATTGTTATATGCTTCCCTTTCCACTCCGTAGTAACAGAATAAAACAAGCCCTGCTGCTTTCTACTATACCTCTGGCTCTTGCTCCTCTCCTTAAAGGCATGCTTAGCCAGGTATTGAGAGAGAAGCTGGTAACCAACCTACCATAACATGTAAGTAAACAACACAACCCGCCAAGCTACCACTACTAAGGCAAAACTCATAAGGAGCACCCCAGAATTGATTAGTTGGTTGCCATTGCCAAGTCCGGTATTCAGGCCTTAATAAGTAAGGGCGAGTTCAACAGTTAGAGTGCATTTCTTCCTAACATCTTGACCCTATGGCTCATCTAACTCTGGCTACAAAAACTATCCCCTTGCATTTCCTCTAACTCTGGCTACCACTACTGATGAAACTTTACCACTACTTGTAAACAGAAGAGAAGACTATACTAGGGATTAAACTAACAAAACCACTACTTATGAAACAGGAAACTTCCTATGAGGGCCACTAGACTATAATACTACTAGTGTTGGGATGAAACTCTAACCAGAGCAGGAACAGGGTCTATATATAACTACTAGACAAGTCGACAACCAGTTCTATTCTTTTACTACTTAGTTCCATTCCTACTTTCTTTAGGCAAGGGCCATCTCTACTTCTTCACAGGACTACAGCCTCACTCCTCCAGTTGCTACTATCGCCTCGCATCAAAGCAAGTACTCAAATAGAAGAAATACTAACCTAACTCAGGTGCCTGTATTTCATTCCACTCCTCCTCTCAGTCTCGTTAGCAGGGGTTTGGTTCTTGCTGGCACTGCTTGAAGTCTTAAGTAGCTATGTCAGAAGCACTCGCAACTGATTAAATGCTTAGTGGGAGTAGTTTCATTCTGACTTCCTTACTACTGATTGGCAGTGGCGAATACCTGTTACTACTGAGTTTGATTCTTAGTTGAACTAGCTTCATTCCGAGCAGTACTTGTTTAAGCCTTAGCAGCAGTGGTTTCAGGCTTAGTAGACACCGTTATAGTCTTAGTATCCCCGGCATCAGGCTCAGACGCGGGAGTGTGCAATTCTCACTTTCCGACTTAACCCTTCACTGGCTCATTCTCAGCCCTTATAAGAAGTTCCAGTTCCATTCTTTGACCACTTAGTACTATGACTTCCCCCACAGGGGATTCATTCTTTAATGAGTTAGTTCAATTCTATCCCTTAGCAGTTCCCGAACAGCAGAGCAGGGGTTTAGTTCTTGCATTCCTTAGGCAGCAGCCTGTAACTCATGGGTTTTGTTCTTAATAGCAGTGGTTGTAGTCTCAATGGTGTGAGTTGAAGTCTCAGTATACATAGCTTCATTCTCGTTGGTACTAGCTCCATTCTTTTCCCTTATAAGAAGTTCCAGTTTCATACTTAATATCCCTAGCAAGCAGTCAGAGCGGGCCCCATATAAGTCTTGGTAGCCCTTGGTTCGGTCTAGCTACCCTCAGCTTCCGCCTCTAACTACCTCGTTTAAGCCTTGCACTCCTCAGTTGCATTCTAGTTAGCGGTGGTTGAATTCTTTTACTTACTGGTTTTCTTCCTTGACTCTATTAAATAGAATGAGAGGCGCCTTATATACAAGTGAAGCGGGTAAGTCCCAAGACAGGCCTATAACTCTGATTCCCTTATTATCTGTTACTAGTACTAAAAACGAAATACCACGAGAAGCATCCTGGCTAAGCATGCTTTTTATTATGCCACTAATACTTTAAGGGTATTACCACAACCCTTATTTCTTTTACTACTTAGTTCCATTCTTAAGCACTACTACTTGGACTACTACTAGTTCTATAACTATATGCGGGCAAAGCAACTACTTGTTTATAACCGTACAAGCAGACCAGTCACTAAAGAAATGCATTCTAAGGGCCAACACCAGCAACTTAATAATTCCCATACTTTACTTGAGATCTGTAGTTTGATACCGGAATGAGGCTTATCGAACTCAGGCTACAATAACCATCCAACTTAATATAAAGGCAACTAAGTCAGATGAAACAGGACTTCCACTTGTCCACGAGAGAGAAGACTAAACAAGGGATGAAGCAAGTAAGTCACTGGAACTACCCTAACTAGGAAGTAAGTCAACCTGTCTACCCGAGTCACTTCATGAAACAAGTAAGTAAACTACCCGCGCATCAAAGCTCTCTACACGGGGCCAAGCAGCTACTAGTTTCATCCCTTGCCTACCTCCTCAAATTATAATAAGGGGCTAGCTACCCTTTAAGTCCGGGCAGCACTAGTTTCAGCCTGTTACTCACTCTGGGTTAAGTCTTTACCTTAGTAGCTCTACTCTTCCCTCTTGCTACCTCAACTAAAATTCTGTAATTACTTATTCTGAGCTTCATTTACTTAATTACTCCTATTAACTTCATTCGACTCTCATCTCACAACTTAATAACTTTCTACAACTACTTATGAAACAAGGTATTTAACAAGAACCAGAAAAGGACTACCAGGGTAAGGCCACTACTCGACAAGAAAGCCAGTACTAGAAGAAGTAACCAAAAACATATTATATAGGCCTCAACTCCCTTAACATAAGTTCAGCTGACCTCTGGAACAAACTGACTCTAAGGGCCAACTAATCCATGCTACTACCGCTCCTTCCCGAATTCTATATTAGGCCTGATCTAGCTCACATTCCTCTATTTCTTCCCTTGTCGACCTAGACTCAATTCCTTTACTTTCTGCATTTCCCACCTAAACTCTAACTTATGAAATGACTCGTATACTCCTCTGGGGCTAGGTACGGGAACTATACTCTACTTCTCCGTAGTCAACTAATACAGATGAAACTGGTTCCCTTGCCCACAACTTACTAAAAGGGGCCCGCGTTCCATTCTTCTTGACTAGACTAGCACCGAATTACAATAAGGGCCAGAACTTACAATAAGGGGATGCGGTGCTGTGGTAAGTTAACTACTTAGTCTTTTCTTACTTGGTTGAATTCTAAGATTTACTAATTCTGGTTGGCAAGGGTTTGATTCTTGTAAATGGTACTTTCTCTCCTCCTCTCTGGCTTCGATACCTATGTCAACTACTACAGTTAGGGCGACTTAATAGAAGACTACGCACATAGAAAGTAGGCAAGCAACTTCACTTCACTTTCATAACTGACACCTCCACTGGAAACTTTACCCCATTAACTTAAGGGCTCAACTTTCATAGCTTCCCGAGCCTAGTAACTGAATGAATTAGGCTCATCCACTTCTCCTCTGGAAACAAATACTTATTGAAACTAATGATGAAACAGGTTAGGTGCCCTTGCCAACAACAAGAATGGATGAAACTTCAAGTTAGTCCTTGCCCAACCAGAACTCTTATATCTACTCTCATGCCTTGCCAACCTCTACTCTGGCTCTGTAAACTAATACTGTTAGGGCTACTACTACTGATCTCAAGTCTGTTATAGGTGTGGGAAGGGAAGCTATAGATTTCTGGCCCTTCTTAGTTCCATGCCTTTACCTACTAGTGCCATTGTAGCTATGGTACTTGCTTTTCACTAGAACTCCTGGCTTTCAGTCTGGATATATAGTTAGTAGTTCCATTCCGCCTTTAATTAATTGGCGAGTTGAAGTCTGCCTTTAATTAATTGGTTAGCTTCATTCTTGCCCCCTCAGCTCCCTCTCCATTCTTTGATGCACTGCTTTCAGTCTGAGGAATTCTAATAAGGGCTAGCTCCTGTCTCGGTGTGCCTAGCTCCATTACGAGTCGACTTAGCTTCATTCTTAGTTGTACTTGTTTCAGCCTTGGATTAACTAGTATCAGGCTTAGTAGCAGCGGTTGCATTCTTTCACTCCTTACCTAACGACAGGGAATCGATACCTTAGCTACCAAGAACAATACCAGTGAGCTCCATTCTTAGCTTTTGGGGGTCGTGTTTCATTCTGGAATTCGGTATTCCTAGGTGAGAGTTCAACAATTATAATAAGGGCTTGAGAGTTAGTTGCTGTAGATCCAGTAGTTCTAGTTCAATTATGACCTTGCCCACACCTCTTTTAAGAGTATTCTCCTTTCCTGGACCACACCTTACCTTACTTGAGAACAGGAGACTTATATACTCCCACAGGGACAAGCATAGAAACTCAAACTCAAAACTAGGAGCTTGTCTCTTACTGGACTACCTAGGCTACCACCTGGTCTTCAACTCTAACCATTAACTTAAGGGCAGGAACTAGAAAGTAAGTCAACAAAAGAACTGAAGCCTACCCTACCCGAGTACAAGCAAGTATAAATGCCTATTGAAGTCTAAGGTTGACTAGCTCAATTCTTCCACCCGCTAGGTCAATTCTGAGTCTTCTTTACTGGGACTTAGGGTTTAGCACGAGTTTCATTCTCACTTTCCAGACTAATGACTATAGAACCACTAGCACCCTCAACTTCTTATGGAGGCAACTTCCTATGAGGGCAACTTATAAAACCGGTCCCACTGCTCCAAAACTTCAATTTCATCTTTCTTATCGAGCACCTAGGATGGATCCATACCATAAGTAAAGACATATAACTTCCTTCACTTGGTATAGAACCCAGTAAATATACTGCTTCCCTAGAAATTCTAAGTCCAGTACTTAAGTTCCGGCCATGTGCTAGCTCAATTACATCGACCCTAGTTCAATCCGTTTTCCTATATAATAAGATGTATTTTTAGTGAAAAGTATACTATGTTTTTTCCCTTATATACAAGTAGTCAAAAGGTCTATAAAAAGGTCTCGACTTTTCTACATATTTAGTGATTGGATGGTTTTTCTCATTGATTGTTTTTCCATTCCAAGGTCAGAAACATAAGCCAGAGCCAGGTAAGATAGAATACAATATCAGATTGAAGAAAGTATATAAGTGGCCAGGTAAGATAGAAGATAGAATCCAATCTGGTAACAACACTCCCTAGTCATTAACTCCTCTTGATTGCCTCTGGAACTCCTAAGTCATTCACTCCTCTTGATTGCCTCCTTCTCTATTTCTTCTTTTCTTAACAAAAGCAAACTCACTATAAGGGAACTTCTCATAAAGGACTCTATTACAAGGGGAAAGAACTTACTCTAAGGGGTAGAGCTCTCTTATTGATGACTAGGTGAATTCTTCATATTCTACTAATAGGTCTTCTACTCAGGACTCTTTTATTGGTATTCTCACTCCTTTCACTCCTCTGTAAACTCATACAACAAATCCCTAAATAATAAGTGAAGCTGGAATATTCCACTGGTGAAACTTGACTACTATACTGGTTGGGGAAATCATCTAGTAGTTTCATACCGACCGACCCTGGTGGAATCCGTTTTCTTTAATAAGGAGAGTGAAAGTGATCCTATGGTTTTTGCTACTGAGTGTGTACAGAGTAAGTAGATAGGAAATATGAGTTCTTTTTCACATATTTTATGATTTTCTCCAATTTCTTCTTCCCACTCCTATAACATGGGTTTCTACCTGAATGATTCCCATTCCTATTCGATGGGTGGATACCTGAATTCTTCCCATGCCCTTCACTCTATTCTTTAGTGCAAAACAGGGCTCCCTCTCTACTTCCTCTGTGAACAACTTACTATACTACCAGTAAACTAGACCTACTTAATATGAGGACCTAGACCCTACTCGAACAGTACGTACTACTACTGGTCAACCAATACAACAAATACGGATTCAGAAATACGGATTCAGCAGGAACACTTATAATAAGGGGAACAAATACTACCTAATCCACCGGAGTAAACAAATACATATGAAACACAGAAGGAAACTCGCCACTATCAACTCCACTTTCTACTTTACCTCTATCCTCTACCTAAATCAACAAATTATGATTTCTGAACGGAAAGTGCTGTGTGCGCCTTTCCCTTATTCTTTGCTT
Organism: Musa itinerans; assembly: GCA_001649415.1. Taxonomy (NCBI): domain Eukaryota; kingdom Viridiplantae; phylum Streptophyta; class Magnoliopsida; order Zingiberales; family Musaceae; genus Musa; species Musa itinerans. Next base: position 346,973 of record LVTN01000045.1, on the reverse strand, counting down.
TAGTACTAGATACCTTTCCCTCTTAACTAGGGATTATACTAACAACTACTTATGAGACAGGACTTCTAACAACTACTGATTAAACAGGACTACAACTACTATAAGTAACTACAACTACTGGTATTCCACAACAAAAGTAAGCCTTTCACTCTTCTACTACTAGGCTCGGTTAAGCCTTAGCCTTTGACTCTCTCCTCTTGCTCATCTCTTAGAACTTCTATGCAACCCAACCCGGAGATTAGTAAGTCTACCGTAGCTACTGATGAAACAGGACTACTTGAATTCAATGAACACTAGCTAAGGAGCCCTTATAGTCAGTTCTAGACTAGCACTACAGAGTTCCTGTAAGTCAAAAGAATGAAACAAGCTGCTGGCTACTAACACTATCCTCTGGCTAATGAGTCAGTTTCTTCCGATCGAGTATCTGTTTCTTCCGATCTAGCATCTGATCTTTCAACAGAGACAGAGTCTGGACCTGGCAATACAGTTCGAATGCCTACTGGTCTTTTCTCTCTCCTATGCTATGTCAACTAATACAACAAAGCCATAAGTTCAGCTGTACTACTCACACCTATTGCTACTAATACTGGATGAAAGAAATAACTGAGTTCAATTCTTACCAGTGAGTGAACAACTGACAAAAAGGGAACTTAGAATAAGGGGCTCTCAAGTGACTTATTGTCTCCCTTGCGCTTTCCCTCGCTTTCAGGCTTGCACTCACCAGTGCCGGTGTACCTCGGAGAATAGCTATCTTGACTATTAGTCTGAGTCTAATTATTCTAAGGGGTGGAATTCTTGTTAGCACTGGTTTCATTGTTTTACTCACTGGTATTCTCAGTCATTCTTTGCCTTGCTTGGCTCTGATTAGTAGTTGTTTCATTCTTTAACCGAATAATAAGGGGTGCAATTCTGGGTCACGTAGAGACTCTTTCATTCTTTTTGTTAGTGATTCAATTCTTAGTTATGTAGCTGGGTGCCTTAGCCTTGCCAGCCCTAGTTCTTTTCTGAGCCTTATGAGTGGAATTCTTGACTTACTACCCTCTAGACTTGAAGAACAGCTTGCAGCCGGCTTCTAACTTGTAGCTGACCTCTTTGCCCCTGTTCCTTTACATCTACTAGTACTAATACATACCTCTGTAACTCCTCCGAATTGAACTATTCACCGAAGAAGGACAGAAACAGGGAAGAAAACAACTACCCACAAAGTAAGTAAACTAAGTCAGTTCACCACCCTACCCGAGGCTTTAGTGTCATTATTCAAAGAATAGAACCAAGTAGTTTAAGACTGAACCCAGTCAATCAACTTCCCATTACCACTTCCAGTCAATAAAATAAGTGAATTGACAGTCAATAAAATAAGGGAATTTCAGAAGCTCATCAAAGAATGAAACGGACACTACTAAGACTTCAACACCTAAAACAAGAATGCAACACTGCGCCACAGACTTAAACTCTCACTCTTCAAACTCAACCTTATAGTAATTTCCCGATTGCAGCTTATCCTGGTTATTATCTCTCACCCGCCTATCTAATAGGAAGAATGTTATCAAGCTGCTCCTATCTCGCGAATTCTTGATTTCCTCTTTCTGAAGCGAGGTGTACTTCCTCAGGTCTCTGTTAGTTAGCCCTATGATAGAAGGAAGGGGTCAGATTCCTACCTTATATATAGATATTGATACAGCCTACCTTAGATATAGATATATATACCGATACTTGTCGCTCGAAAGAAGAAATGCATGTTTGAGATCTTAAACTGGATCTGGATCTGGGTCTGATTAGGAATCCGTTCGTGTATAGCCCTAGTGGAATCCGTTCGTGTAGGCGATGAATCATGTCCTAATTCTCTTCCTGTTCGAGTGGAATCGACAAGAGAGGAATAAGTTTCAACATAAACATAAGCAAAAGTCGAAAGATATGAAGCGGAAGAAGTCAAGTGTTGTTCTGGGTTAGAAGATTGAGCTGGATCTCTGGAAATAAAGAATTGCATTTCATAATTTCATGATGAAAACTCTGAAGAATCATAATCAAATACTGGCGTGGCGTTAAAGCAGGGTTCCGTTCAGGTGCCTTACTCAATGCGCGCGCGCTATGTACTTAAGTGTAGTCTCTTTGGCTTGTGCTGCCTTGCTTATTTATTCCCCCTTTCTGGATTCGATACCAGTCGTGATTCCCTATCCCTTGACTTTTCCCCTGAAACTCCCTTCTTTCGTAGTTACGAGCTTCTTTTCTTCCCTTGCTAGTTTTACTTTCCCTTAAAGCTAGCTATCTCTGTGGTTATTTAGATATAATTATCTCTAACAGGCTTTCATTACCTTCAGCTCCTTTTCGAACATTAATGGAATCTATACTCAGCTCTTATAATAAAGGAATGTAAGAAAAAAGGAATGTCAGAAATACCTCTCTCTCCACCCTCTACTTATAATGACTTGTCCTGAGTTCACCTAATTTTGTTCCAGCTTTTGTCGAGCGTCAGTAGTCCTTCGGTAATTAGTTCAGCAACATCATTCATATAGTCAAGCTCAGGAAAGCACGGGAAAGCACCTGATTGCTCTAAGTAACATCCATATGAAACTATTATTCTGTCTAAGGCTAAAGAACAAACTTGAGCTTTACTTCTTTCTCTGTCTAAGGGTAAAGAACAGGAATTCGAATGACATTCTGCACTTCAATACGAGGCCTCTATAATAAGTTGAGATAGAATCAACAGTTAAGGCCGACATAGTGGTGAAGTAAAGAAAATCATCTAGTACTGGTGCGCGAGCGGAGCAGGCATAATGAAAAGTTTCCGTTCTTGTTTACCATGAAGTGTAAGTTCCATTTCAATGATCTTCTTTTCTGCGCTCTCAATCTGGTGTGAAAGCACCATTATAGGTAAAGGAAGTAGTGTCAACTCCTATTTCTGGGCGTTTAAAGCTTTGTGCACGACTCTTTTGGCTAATCAGTCGCTCCCCTACAGGCTATTCCAACTCCAATTTCTTTAGTCTAAAATACAAGGCTTGCACTAACATAGCTCTTAAGGTAACCGAGAGCTTCTAGATATTTTGTTGGTAATCAGGGTGGGAAAAATATGCTTTTCCGGGCAAGAGTTATCAGAGCAAGATCGTATATGAGCTCGAAAGCAAAGTCATCTTCTGCCCAAGATGGATCCCTGTTTGCAAGATCTCAATTTCCATTAGATATATATGACTTACATGCGTGGGAGATATAGATTCAATGAATTCTTGTTCCGTATAAAGGAAGTTAGCAGCCAAACTTAGATAAGCGAGACCTGGCAATTCAATCCGCATTAGAGTCGAGGTTGGGCACTAAGATAAGATGCCGCTTTGCTTTGGGAGTAGATATGGTTTCCAGTGTTGCGGTAAGGGTCCAAGTCTCAAGGAATCCCACCATAGAAAGAAGCAATAAATAAGGGAGTTGAGTATAGAAAGAAGTAAGAGTAAACTCCCAAGGCTTGAACTAAAGAAACTTGCGCGGCACCCCCCGCATCCAATTCTTTTACTGGTCCCTTATCTTCTCTTGTCGATGAAACAAGAACGAAACCATCATTTCCAAACAAAACTGAACGAGAGAGGAAATGAATGGAATGATTATTGCCTAAACGGTAAGGGAGCTGATTAATCACCCTTTATATTAAGTTAAGGGAGTTTCAAGGAGTTTCTATTCCTACTTTACATCTACATCCAGTGAATAAATGAATCGAAGAGTTGACTCAGCTTGAGAGTCGACAAAAACCGCTTCTTCCAACAACCACTTCTTTTGTTCCTACTAAATATCTTGCTTCCTTATCTTATCTTGTTCCCTATGATTCTTTATCTCCTACTCTGGATATAGCTTCGGCAACGGATCTTGAAATTGAGTATGATCCTTATCCCACTCCTTATCTTATTTAGTCAGTGGTGCTACAGGGGCTTTCTATTCTTGGGCCGAGCCAACAAATACTGGATTTTGGAATCTTTCGAGTGCAGAAGCAGAGGAAGGAATTCACCCTCTTACCTTGATCCAGCTAAAGATCAGATCCAACGAATTCATTTGAAGCCTATAACACAGAGGAGCAAGAGTAAAAAGAGCATAAGTGAGAGGCTGTTCGAGGTTAGGAAGCCTGAGAAGAACCTGTTGCGAGTGTTGGCGATGAATAAAGTGGAGTTCCGTCTGCAAGCCCAGTTACATAGCTGCGGGACAATAAGTTGACCTTCCTTTCTTATGGCCCAAGTAGTAGATAACCTGGATCGGGATTTTCTTAGAAGCTGTGCCAGCAAAGTCTAGGTTTTCTTACTCGAGTATTGAACTAAAGAATCGAGGCCAAGTCCACCAAGCAGACAAGGTTCCCGTTGCCACTTAAGTAATTGGCGAGCTAATACACCCGTAGCGCGGCAGGGGAGCGGCAGAGTAGAGTTTCCTGAACACTTAAGGAATTGAGAAACACAGATGAAAACAACGAGCTCTTTGCGTGCACTAGAGAATTTGAGAGACAGCGCGCCACCTTACATAAGTAAGATTCCCTCTTCCAAAAACTACCTTCCTATCCACGGAGGGCCGAAAAAGGCAAGCACGAATTCCTAAGCGATACCAGAGCTATTGCTTACTAGACTTTAGCATATACCCCATCATGTCAGATCTTTTCTCAGGATATCTGTAGTGAATCATAAACTTGAGAATCAGATGTTAGAAAAGAAATCCTCTTAGTGCTGAAATTCTCCGTTTTTGACTCGCCAGAACTTATAATAACTGGCGGTCGTCCATCAGTTGTCGAACCATCTGGTATAGAGTTTGTGGCTATAGGCCCGTAGTTCTTGGGTTTTGGAAATAGAATGAATGTATTCCTTCCCTATCCGAGCGGAGCCGAGCAAACCCCCTCCATCATATGCCTTTTGGCTAGCTTTTAAGGTTTGCTTGCCTTTTCATATCTACAACCGCAGGAAAGGAATAGAGTTTTGGATATAGAAGGATGATAGAGCTAGCGCAATAAGTAAGTGAAAACAATCAATGATAGAGCTAGCGCAATAAGTAAGTGAAAACAATCAATACAATTAGAAAACCTGTGAGAAAGACTATTTGAAACTCCTTTTTAGGGGAGCTCTATTAATCGAGTGAGAGTTCTGTTCCATTCCTTTTCGATGTATGCTTTTGGCACCCCTGGGCATTGCTTCTCCCAGTAATTCTAGTTGAAAAGCTCCTCAAATGGATTATGATTAAGGCTCACTGATATTTATAAGAATTCCACGCGTGAAACTCCATTATTAAATGAACACTTTCGAGAAAGAGCAAACGGGCTTTCCATACTAAATGAATTATTATCTTATTATAGGAGAACGGATGAAACTGCCCTTTCTGAATCGACAACACTTTCCACTCGACCCCCTAAGGCTAGGCACCCACATCTATATCTATGAAATTAATGACACCCCGAAAGGGAACTTACTAGAAGAAAGAAGAAAGAGCCTATCATAGAAGAAAGAAGAAAGAGCCTATCAAAAATGGAAGAAAGAAGAAAGAGCCTATCCAAAAGTGCGTTATGAGACCTTAAATCTGCTATAAATAAATGATTTTATGCCCCTCAGAAGGCCCCTTTTGCCCCTATGTTCGGTAGCAAATGAGATTTTTCCCATCAAACTATCCAAACTCGATAAATCGTATAGTGGATGCCCCGTATCTTGCCCGTCTACTTTTCTTTGTTTTTGATGGATTGATCCTCTTCTAGTCAATTGAATTAATTCCACCTGGCAGGTACTTAATTACTTCCTCGACCAATTGACCGGCCCCTGCTATGAATGAGGGATGCTCTTCTATTTCCCTACTATTTCTACTTCTACCAGATGCTCTTCTATATTCTATGATTTCTATATTCTATGATAATTCGATATATGAATTGTTCTTCTTTTCAATTCTCTTCTTTTCAATTCTCTTCCAACTTCCAATCTCTTCTTTTCAATTCTATTCCAATCTCCAATAGTGACTTAGCGCCTAGTAAAGTTTCTAGGGTGGATTTGAAGGAAAGGAGCACATGCTTAGGTCTCTATGCCCATTAGTCTCTTTCAGGGGTTTCCTTAGGACCAGAAATCTATGTTCATATTCTATTCTTCCATTCTCAGTAGTGGAGCACCCAACATTCTATTCTTCCATTCTATTATCAAGGTTCACTCGACTTGAAACAAAGAATTCTTCAAATAAACTCGAACGGCTTCTGAACTTGAAGCTTACTTTTGAACAGGGCCAAGCTACTACTAACGGACAAAGAGAGGAGAAAAGCTGCCTTAATAAGTAAGGGTTGAACTAGTTTACTCACCTAAACTCTGATAAGAATACATACCTCTGGAACTCCTTTACTAATTCACTCCCTGACCGCTTTTGAAATTGAATTAATGAATATGGTTTCCTTAACGCTATTCACAAGTAGGAAAGTAATAATTGAACTTGCAGAGTTCTTGTTTCAAGTAAGAATAAAGGTCTTGTTGCCAGTGTCTAGTACTAATAGGTCTAATTTCTCTATTTTCTCATCGGAATATCCTTAATGCCCGATGCTGTGAAAAAGAACACACACGAAGTTTGAGAGGAGTCACAGGCGGAATATCCTTAATGCTCGAAGCTCAATAGATTCACAATGCAGCAAGTCAATACTACGGAATTTCTGACTTATGTGCCTTGATTCTGATTACCCATATTTCAAGTAAAAACCTCAACGAGCGAACTCAACGACTGTCTGAAGCACTTATACTATATGGGATGGGGCAAACATTCATTTCAACAATCCCTTCTCTTACGCGCACTTCGTCTAGTTGGGCCTGGGAATACTTAGGATTTTACAGTTCAATGAGATTCTAACTTTCTTGCACTCTGCCTATAAACCACAAGTCAAGATACTGAACAAGTGCTTTCTTCCAACACCTAGATACCGAACAGCTGAAGATCTAGATCCTGTCGATTCTCAAACTCAACTTCCTGCTTCAACGCCACAATACTCTATTCTTCCTCGAAACTCTACCTTCTTCGGATCCAGCTCCTTCTCTATATTCCATCCATACAAAACTTGCTTCGAGAGTACAAGGCGAGGCGAGCATTGCAAATAGGAATGTCACAGAGTCAACTGGAATTTCAATTGATTCTCTCTCACCCGCTAATAAAGTAGGAATGTCAGAAAGCTGCTCACCGGCGCCACAACATCTTGTTGGGACTGGACCTGAATGAAGAATGAATTGAATCTTTTGAGCTCCCGTTATCGAGTTCTGCTTCTTTTATTGGATTGGAAATTGATCTCTCTCGCATAGCATATAAGTTCTTATTATTACCGCTACATGGGTCTATACAAGAAATACTCTTATGAATCTAGTGCACATTGCTTGTTCTCAATAGAAAGCATTAACCACGCTGTCTGAAGTCGAACATTCATTTCAACAATTCCATTCTACAGATAAACTCCCTTACACAGGACTTTAGAGCGCATAAGATTGCTTAGTATCTCCATCTCGAAGTCAAACATCCAAAGTAAATACTGATGATCGAGCGCCGGGTAGGGAAGCAGAGTCAACTCAAAGAAATTGGACGTTAGCACTTCGCTTGCTGCTTCCTTTTGAACTTTACTTTACCCCCAGAGCAGAATCTTTCCTTTACCGACGCACTTCTATATATGAGAAAACAAGAAAAGGAAATGGCATAGAGAGAATAGGGCTGCGCTCTCCAATAAATACAAAGAATGAAATCAGCCAGAACTTCTAATAACCGGGCCTGAAAACCCTAGCTAATTAGAATTCCACTACTGCCAACCAGTCTTTACGGTTACTTCAGAAGCCTTAACCAAATACCACTGATTCCCAGCTTATAAGGTAGTAGATAAGAATTCCACTCTCCAGTAATTAAGTTCATTGACTGAAACCATGAAGTATAAGCCTTAAGAAGTGAACAGCAGAGCAAGAATCAAATCAGTAACTCCAAGACCGAAAGAGTGCCTAGCGAATCAACCTAACACCGACTTACTATAAGGGCTGAAACTAAGGAGTAAGAGAATAGAACTGGCCCTTATTATAATTCGAAGGCTTCAACCTGAGCTAGTGAGAACCAAACCAGTAACTCAAAGACTACAACCACTGCTACCGAGAATATAACTCAGTAGTCAAAGTCAGAGAACTAAGTAGCCAAAGTAGAGGCATGCAGAGGATAATTTAAGAATGCAACCAATACCAACTCGGAATGGAACACCGGGGAGAACGTTACAGAATGTCCCTATCCCTAAGCAGTCCAAGAATGCAATTAAGTAGTTACAGAATAGAAGCTAGTAGCAGCAGCCTTGTTTTCTCCGTAGTTGGATTGAGTAGCAGCAGCCTTGACTAACCCCCTTTTTTAGTCTTACTTTCATGTCTATTGTTCTATGGGAAGTTGGAGTCAATAGTGGGAGTTGAGCTAGTAGTCAATTGTTCGCCAGTGAGTAAAGGAATTGCACTCAGTTGGCAAGTAGGAGAAGAGGATGTAGCTAGGTTTGGGTTGATGCTTATGCTCTAGTCAAGTAGCTAGGGTAGTTTTTTCATTCCTATGGGCTTGTGGTTCAAGAAGTCTTATACATGGATGAAATGCTTATGTTAAGCTTAGAAGTTTTCTCTCTCCTTTATCTACTTCTCCCCTACTTAATTCTATCTTCTCTTTCTATAGGAAACCAGAATTGGCTTGGCCCCCGCATCTAGTACTAGTGGAATTCTTTGTTTCATCTGTGTTTGTTGGCGAAAGGGGTGTTCCGGGAAGGAAATACAGTTTAGTTTGAGATACAAGAGCAGCTGCTGTAAGAGTTGAGTCTCCGCTGTTTCAAGTAGAGTTCGGTACAGAAATGAGAAAGCTGGGTTGAGCCGAGCAGGAGGGAAATCCGAAGCTAAGTCCTCAGTTTTAGGGTAAAGAGAAAAGATGCCGCCCTTAAGTTAAGTTGAAGAGTGGAATTGTAGATAAATTAGGGTCTAAAGTATCACCCTTTAAGTAGTGTAGCCATAGGTATAGTAGAAGAATTGAGTTCATAGTTGACATAGGTATCAGAGCCATAGGTATAGAAGAACTTGTTACTCATTTAAGTGATTGATTTCGGTCATATCGGTAACTTAGAGTATAGAAGAACAGAGATTTAGCTGTGACCGATTCCATTCTTAGTATATAGTACACCTGTTTGTTACTTCAATGCCACACTTAAGAATTTCCCGACCTCGACTTGGACCACACCTCGCTTCAAAGCGAGTAAGATAGTATGTATGCCCCTCTCTCTCCTCTGTAAACTAATGCTCTTTCTTTGAACTCTTGCTTGTCTCCTGATGTGGAATCGAATTAGGCTCTCTTCTCTTCTGCTACTATACCTGGACTCGCGTTACAATTCTTTAACTCCCACTTTAGAGTTCAATTTAGTAATTCCTATTCCTACTTCTGAGCTTGCTGGCTACTTATTTACTTCATTCTGATCCTATAACTCTGGCTCATCTCTTTGCACTCTTGCTACAAATCATTGAACCCAGCTGGCTACAACTACAGATGAAACAGGAAACTAACAATAAGGGCCTAAACTCTAACTGATGAAACTAGACCACTACTTGGGGCTGGAAACCTGGACTACCGGTATTAAACAAATGAAGGGGATGAAACTCCTAATGAATGGGATTCAACAACTAAAGTAAGCCTTTCACTTCCACTTCTGCTGCTCGGGACTCAACAAGAACAATAACTGGAGACTACTATACTTTCTGGTGTGAAAGCCAACAACTCTAAATCAGTGCTGAGTTGCTGTAAGTCTAGACTACTCCTTTTGGGGGCTGTCAACTAAAGTAATTGGTACTTAAAATCAAGTATTGGAGCCAAGAAAGTTATTAAGTTGTTCAAATAAACTGACTGCCCTTATAGTAAGTTGAAGAAGAAAGTACTTGCTTTGATACCTAAGCCGGAGAAGGATATTAATCATTAATCGGATCCTCTACCTCATTGGCAGCCGTTGCTACGGATTCCACTTTATTACTACTTGGACTACTACTAGTTGGGGCAAGAACCACACTTGAAACTTAACCTCGACCAGGACCTTCTAGTAATTGAAATTCTCCACTATACCCTTGCTGACCTATCTTTATGACTTTCCAGAATTTAACTAACAACTAATGACCAAGGCCTACTGGTCTGAAACTCTACCTCTCGGTATTCAACAAGAACCAGAGCTGGACTACAACTGTACTGGTCAACTAAGACTTCCACTCAGGAGTCACAGGCTTCAACAGGGTCCCTAGCGACTTAAGCTAACACCGATCAGCCTTCAACCACTGCTAAGACTCGCTAAGAATGCAACCACTGCGAGACTCGCTAACCGCTTCTATTTCCTATCCTGGTAGTATTGTTTGTTTGAGTTGAATACCTTCCTAGTAGTAGAGTAGCCCTGTTTTATACACAATTGAAATAGCTCCTTTTTCCACCTATATATGATACTATTGCTCCTTACTTTCTTGCTTGTTCGGATACTCCTTACTTTATTGCTTGTGATGCTAGGGTAGTTTAAGAATGAAATCAGTAAGACATAGGATGGAGCTCGTGGGTAGGCAGGAACAGCATGTCCCTAAGCAGTATCAGGACGAAGCCAGGTAGCCAAAGAGTTGAGCTCTCGTAGGGGAGATCGGAATTCAAAGAGATGGATTCGGCAGTTCTAGTTGAAGTAAGTATTTCCAGTAATTATAAGTTCTGGCAGCACCTTATTGGTAATAGCGTGGAATCCCCAGTGTCATTCGTATAGTAGCCATCAATTGCCAAGTCCAGTTAATAGCCATCAATTGCCAAGTCCAGTGAGAAAGTCTGCTTCATCCCAAGTTTCATACCCTTAATTAGGAGTTTCATCCCTAGTTTAGTCTTCAAGTCTTGTTTCGCTAGTTTCGTCTTAAAGTGTTGTTTCGGGTGTTGGTGCTGTAGCTCTAGTAAAGTGACTCGGCTAGGGAAGTTGACTTACTTGTGGAATTATTACTTAAGGAGTGGAAGATCGGGCACCCTTCGCTCTAAACTAAATCTGACCTCTTGTTGGTAACTTCACTTCTCACGAACTTGTTCTTTTGAAAGCACTTGTTGAATGTAGGTGCACCTGTTTCTTATAGAAGGATTTGTAACCCAAGGAAGGGATAGGTAGCTGAACCATAAAGGGAAGCGGGAAGTTCTTTTTTTGTTGTTAAAGTAAGAGACCAACTCCTTCTCCTTGTGTAGAATGCAAGAATGGAACTCGAGTCGAGGTAGGGAAGGAGGAATCGAAGAAGCTAGTCAAAGAATGGAACTGGGGCGAGCCAAGTAATTAAGTTCTATGCACTCAGACGCATAACTCGGAATGGAACCAAGTGCTACTAAGACTACAACTAGTAACAACTAGGCTAAGACACCTAGCAACAAGGCATCAACATGTGCTAACAAGAACCAAACCACTCCCAACAAGAATCAAGCTAGCTACTAGAAACTCCACTCTTCATTCCAATACTCGGTCAGGTAAAACAGGCTTCGTCGTCAACTCGGGATTCTACTCTGAGTCGCTGGTTGATTAAGAACACTGGGTTAGGTGGGTGTTAGTTAATTCTTTCTATCATACCTAGAGCGAGAGCATCGGAACAAGACTCATTTAGTTGCTCTATAGATCTTCAAGACTCATTTAGTTGCTGTAGATCCAGTAGTGATAGTTCAATTCTCACTTAAGAGTTAGTTGCCGTGACAACCTAATAAGTAGGAGTTACAGATTGAAACTAGTGCTAGGCAGTAAGTATCAGTTTGCGTGCCCCTACTGATGCAGAGATTAGCAGCTAGTAGCCAGAGTAGAGGTAAGCTAGTAGGCAAGTAGGAGTTAAGGAAGTAACTAGGAGTTATTAGTAAGCCCCTATTTCTTAAGTTTTGCCCGTATCTAGTAATATACGAGTAGTTTCATCTGTATTAGTTTACAAGTGGTCTAGTCCTGTTGCATCTGTATTTGTTTACAGAGGTAGATTAGAGCAAATTACTAGAAGTCCTATTCAAGTTAGAGTCTTCTCCCTTTACTACTGCTCCAGTTCTTGTTCTAGTTTCGGGTGTCAGGAAAGAGGTGAGCTACTAACTCAGTAGTTTAAGAATTAAGCAAGTCAGAAGGAAGGTAGAAAGATAGAGAACGGGAGTGGTCCGCTGCTGGCTATGTGTTTGTGAGCCATAGGAGAGTTAGGGTGCTAGGTCAGAGATAGATTCGTCCTCAAGTAGAGGCCCTCTAAGTAAGTTTCCCGTTTCATCAGTAGTAGTTACCCGTTTGTTTCATCAGTAGTAGTTAGTTTCATCCCAAACAAGTAGTTGTCCAAGTAGTTGAGTAGTTGCAGGAGTAAGGAGTCAGCCCGAAGCTAATAACTAGTTAGGCAGTCCCTATTTCTTAAGTCTTCCCAGATGCCCACTACTAGTGTAGTAGTTTGTCTCTTGCCCCATTTCTTAAGTCTTCCCAGCAGGATGCGGAGTAGTTTTAGAATGCAACTATAGTCAGCATCAGAATGGAGCTAGTGAAAGTGAGAATGAAGTGATAGTAGCCAGTTGTCAAGCAAGTATCAGTAAAGGAATGGAACTGGCCCTTATTATAATTCGCAGTATCGGCATGCGGGGGAGAGGAGTGACTTGTGTGGAGTGATAGCTTTGATGCCCTGTCAAAAGTAGTTGTTTTCGTTTCTATGCTCGTCTAGTAGTGGTGGCTTGGCTGCTTTTGGCTGCTAAGCAAGTAGGAAGGGGGCTGCTTGGCTGCTAAGTAAACAGAGCTCTACGTCCTGTGTTCGGGAACTACCTAAACTCGGACTGAAACAAGTACATCTCGGACTTAAAGCAAGGGTAGCTAGTATGGGTAGCCCTGTTGCTGGGATAGAATTGAGCTCAGGAGTTGGAAAGTAAGAGACAACCTAAGAAGTAAGAAAGTTAGAATTGAGAAACTAACTCAAAGAATGGAACTAGTAAGTATAGGCCTAAGAATGAACCCCAAGTAGGCAAGAATGAAACTACTTCTAATCAGACTGGTACTACTGGTACTGATGCTCTGTATTGGTACTAAGACTACAACTACTTCTAACCAGACACTAGAACTAGTGGTACTAAGACTGAAAGCAGTAGTAGCAAGCCTGAAACTAACACCTAGGAATACGGGATGCAAGAATCAAACTCATATGACTCAGAACTAACCTTACACCTAGGAATACGGGATGCAAGAATTCCACCCTGGGCTTCAACTCAGAAGTTACAGAATGAGACCAGGTAGCCAAAGACTGGAGCGAGGTAGTAAGGGAATTGAACCACTGCTAACGAGACTTAAGCTAGGGAGTTACAGAATGGGATCTAATTGTTGCAGACTGAAGCTAGTGTCGCTCAGAATGAGCTAAGGTAGTTTATAAGACTTCAACCACTGCAGCTAAGCCTGATGCCGGTGTTGCTTAGAATGGAGCCAGTGCCGGTTATATTAAGTTCTGCTGCTAGTGAGTATAGGGCTGGTGCTCGGTAGTTTAAGACTTCAACTCGCGGGTATAAGGCTGGTACTGTAGCTTGCCGGCCCGAGGCAAAGAATGGAACTAAGCAGTAAAAGAACGAAACAAGTACCACTCGGAATGCATCTAGTGAATCCCAAGACTGATACCGGGTAGACTGAGAATTGACCTTAGCAGGTGGAAGAATTGAACTGGTACTACTCGGAATGCAACTCACTCCAATAAGACTGAAACAAGGAATACAAAGGATGAAACCCGTAAGTGGAAGTGTTTCCTCGGCCTTTGTCCTGTGTTCATTTCCTCTTTCTTTGTCCTGTGTTCGGGAGCTAAGTCAACTCAGGCTTACTACACTCCCCCTGGTGCTCTTTCTTTGTCCTGTGTTCGGGAACTGGGTCATTACAGGATAGAGCTGGTCGATGTAAGGCTTGAACCACTGCTTCTGGGACTGGTGCTTAGGTGTTACAGTATTGGTATGTAGCTAGTAAGAATGCAAGAAAGAAAGCTAGTATGGGAACTGATGCTAAGTAGTATTGGAATCAAACCCGTGGGTAACAGGAGTCAAAGACTACAATCACTGCTAACAGGTAAGTATCAGTGGGCACCTAACAATCAGACTGAAAGTAGTAGTTAGCAAGAATTGAACTAGATCCGAGCCAGGAGTACTAGTTTTAAGTCGGAATGAAGTGTGATAGGATCTAGAATTGAACTAGATAGAAGTAAGGAGTAAGGAGTCAGCCCGAAGTAAGGAGTAAGCCCTAAGTTCAAAAGTGAGAATTCCACCCCTTCTACAATAATTAGACTTATTCTTTCACTAAGTAGTCCAAGAACAAGAGGTCGAGTAGGCAAGGGAACCCTGTTTTGAATCAGTATTAGCGGTACAAAGAGCAGGTAAGGAATACGGAGTAGGAATAGGAACAAGAGAAGAAAAGAAGAGAACTAAATAACAGTTTTGTGCTTTAGCTCATAGTGGTGGAGTAGTTTCATCAGTAGCTTATGCCAATGAGGTAGAGGATAAACGATATAGATCTGGTAAAGGCTTTGAAGCTGGGTTGATTCTGTAAGCAGTCGGATTGATTCTATCGTTTGATACCTTCCTTAGTAGCTTGGCTTAGTAGATCCCTTATTCTTATGAGTAGTGGTAGAGAGGTGAGCTAGTAGGAGCCTAGGAAGGGATCGGGGTAGGCCCCTTATTATAAGTTCTGCTCTGTATGGGTGCTCAGACTGATGTTGGGTATTATCAGACTGATGCTTGCTGGTGTGAGACAAGTAGCACTCGGAATTGAACAAGTGGATCCAAGACTGATGCCAGGGGTACTAAGACTTCAACTCATATGACCAGAACTTCAATACTAAGATAAGAATTGAACTGGGTTGTAACAGACTGGAACTAGTGAGTAGAAGAATATGGAGCTAGTAGAGAAGGGATAGAATTCAGCTAGTGAGGCATAGAATGGAGCTAGAACTTACTAGAAAGGCTCGGAATTGACCTCAGTAGTTACAGGCTTTAAGTAGTCCCTATTTCTTAAGTCTTCCCCGAACTGAGTAGGAAGCATCTAGTACTAAGATCAGAATAAAACCCATAAGTTCCAGTTATTATAAGTTCTGGGAAGCAATTTCAAGTGAGAATGAACCCAGCAAGGCATAGAATGGAGTCTAGAGTTACAGAACCAAACCCATGAGTGGAAGGCTTATACTGGGCAGCTAAGGTCTCTAGCTACTACCAACCAGACTTCGACCGGTTGCTGGCTAGGCTGCTGCTAAGACTTAAAACCAGGGCAGTGAGCACCGATAGCTACTAAGATCAGAATTGAACTCTCAATACCAAGATAAGAGAAATAAGTAAATCAAAGAATGAAATCAGTGAGGAACAGCCTTAACACTTGGGAAACTGGTGTAAGACTGAGACAAGTAACAACAAGCCTGAAGCACTCCTCACATAGATAAGAATTGAACTAAATAGATCAGAATTGAACTCAAAGGTGAGCCAGTAGGAAAGTTCGAATCAAAGTAGTGACATGGCTCGCAACTACTAGTAAGAAATTGACCTTACCCTCCGGCTGGGCACCCCGTTTTGAATGTCCAAGCTAGGAAGAGCGAAAACCTGCTTTCAATTGCATCTCTATCTTTTAGGGAAGCTATTCCGAGCCCCAACAATTAGTATAGTAGTCCAGAGCAATCACTTTATTTGTTGACTTCGGATCCACTGGAAATTAAGTATTCACTAACATCCCCCTTAGTTTACTGTAGAGGTATAGTAGCCATAGTTCTAGTAGCTTGAGTTGGATGAGATGAGAGCCAGAGTCGAGGTAAAAGGAGGAATTACTGAATTGAAAGATCCAACCCGAAGGAAGAATGGAACTAGGAGTCTGCTTGCCTACTTGCTATGTAGTTAGTGAGTTAGGTTAGTTTCAAGAAGTAGGCGTAGTGGTAAAGTGAAATCCTTATTTGTTTACTCCGGTAGATAAGCCTGAGTTATACAATAGTCGTGGAGAATAGCCTGGAGAGCCCTTCTAGCCAGATTAATAATCTTCCCTTATAGTCAGTTCAGTTTCGGGGTTAACACTTATTAGAGGTAGGGGCGGGAAGCAGTTAAGTTACTTGAGAGTAGAGGTAGGAAAGCCCTTATTATAATTCTGTTACAGAATCCAACTAAGTGGGTCAAAGCCCAGCGAATGATGAAGTTGCAACAAATAAAGAATGAACCAAGGAAGTGAAAGAATGGAACCCAACCATAGGAAGTGAGAATTGGACTCGTTAAGTAGAAGCCTTGACAGGTGCTCCTTCTCTCAACCAGCGAGTGCAAGTAATTATAAGTTCCGGGCACCCTAGGGGGAGTTAAAGAATTGAACTGCTAAGCCCAAGACTGAAACAGTGCCCATCAAGGACAAGAATCAAACTAAGCTGTCAAAGAATGAAGTAAAGAATCAAACAGCGCCCCCACCGAACCAAGAATAATGAAATCAGTAAGTGGAAGTTGACTCGCTAACCTGCCAACCAGTAACAACAAGAATTGAACCACCGCTACTAGCCTATCGATCAGCAGTCAAAGAAGGGAATTAAGTAGGGAAAGAATAGAGCTAGTTGTTGACTTGGCCCGATGTCCAGTAAGTAGTTCTTGTGCTCGTTAAGTCATGTAGTCCAGGTAGTGAATTACTATAAGGTCTAGTTCTTTTCTTGTTGCATCCCTATCCCTTGTTTAGTCTTCTCTTAAGTTTACAAGTAGTAGTAACTAAGGTATTAATTCTCTGCATGCCAAGTATCTAGTACTAAGGTATTTATTCTCTGCATCCAGTAGTAGCTTGGTAGTTAACATAGGCTTTGAAGCAAGGTTTAGTGGAAGTTGGCAAGTAGGAAAGAGGTGAGCTAGTAGGTTCTAGTAAGTTTGCTTCTTCTCCGATGAGGTGAGCTACTAACTCAGTAGTTACAGAGTCAAACTAGCTACTAGAAGGCTAAGAACCCAGGGAAGCCAGAACTTATTAATTGGGACTTCAACAAGTGCTACTAGGACTAATGCTAAGGTATACTCAGACTTCAACAAGGTAGTTACAGACTGAACCCAAGGCTAATCAGACTGATGCTGGGTATAGTTAAGAAGGTCTTCAACCACAGCTGCTAAGGCTTAAACTAGGTAGTTACAGAATGGAATCAGTGCCCACAACGACTGCTACTGGGTAGTATGAGTATGGGACTGCAGCTGGGTAGCTAAGTTCAAAGAGCTTTACTCTGAGCCTTGCTTCTAGGTCGCAGAAAGCACTTGGTAAGGCTTTGTTGCTAGGGTAGTTGATGCGCGGGTAGTTTACTGACTTTGTTGACTTACTTTCTGGGGTAGTGGTCCTGTTCTTAAGTTAATGGTTCTAGTCTTCATCCCGAGTAGTTGCTAGTTGGAATCTTAGAATTCAACCCATATAGGTGTAAGGCTATAGCTATATTTGCCTAGGAGGGGAGTGGGGTCGGTAAGAATCAAACCCAGTAGACTCGGGAACTCAGGAGAGATAGAATCAAACCGGGGAGTCAAAGAATGATACTGACTGGTACGACTCACAGAGTTGACCTCAACCCTAGGATTATGGAATGGAAGAATTGACCTAACACCTATGAATAAGGAATGCAAGAATTGAACTCATATGACAGAGACTGGAGCTATTGAATCCAAGCCTGATGTGTCTCCCTACTTGTATAGAACCAGTGCTATCAGGAATGTCCCTAAGTAGTTTAAGAATCCAACTAAATAGTCCAAGACTTAAACAAAGGAGTCCAAGAATAGAGCTAGTCATTAACAGACTGATTCCATGCCCACTAAGAGAAGAATGAAACCACTAAATCCAAGACTGGAGCTAGCAAGAGAAAGAAAGTAAGGTGTTAGTGCAAGCTTTAAGTAGTTGTAGTGGTCTAGTTTCATCTGTCTTTGTTGTCTACTTGCCCAGTTGCTCACAAGAACTAGAGCACTTAAGCGTACGACACCTGTACTATCTTCTTTACCAGAACTATACTTTGACTTTCCCACTTTGCTGACTGCTTACTAGTTTTGTTCAGGCAAACCTGTAATTTCATCTTTCATTGATTTTTCACCTAGTATAGAATAAAGCAAGTAAAGACACTAATGCTTCCCTATCTTATGAATCTGATGAAACTTCTTCTCCAGCTTCGGTATCAAAGCCGCCAAGTCACGGCCAAGCAACTACTAGACAAGGCCAAGCAACGGGCCAAACAACGACGAAAGGCGTTGTGCGGCAGCACAACCAATAGATAGTTATAAACAAATAAGAACCAAGTCATGTGTTCTAGCTGCGCGGCAGCAACATTAATAGATATAACGAGTTAGAACCGCCAAGACACTACTAATGTGTCGCGGAGGACTTAAACTTTGTTCGCGTTACGCGGCAGGAGCTAAAAGCGCGGCAGGGCTGCTCTTAAGGCTTATCAAGAGGATAGAGTTGGGGGCTAGGATTGGGTCGGTGCTCTAGCTCTAAGTCTGAAAGTCTAGTTCGCCGTTTAACAAGGCGTAAGAAGACGTCGTGCTAAGGCGAGGAGTGTCAATTCCCATTCTTCTTATATATAAACATGCTGTGAATAACTCCATTTGTTTTTTCGTTTTAAGAGCAGGTGAGGAAGAAGGGAAAGTGGAGTGAGAAAGTAGGGTGTTGGCGCAGGATATATTCGCGTTATTACTCGGTGCAAGTTCCCCATTCTGTATTTCTTATTTCGGGAAGAAGAGAAGCTACTGTATATCTGGGGAGTAGGAATATCATATATATACAGAGTAGGGGTCCGGGGAGTAGTAATCTCTATATAAAGGTTAGAGAAATCAAGAAGAAATAGGGAGTGAAAGAGTCACATAGTATAGGGTTTCTGAGTCAATAGGGGGTTTCTGAGCCTATAGGGGGTTTCATAACCTATGCGCTAAGGGAGTCGTATCACCTCGTTAGTTGGATAACCTCTGTGCTAAGGGAGTCGTAGCTTGATCTTCAATCTCAGTTGAGTTTCTAGGTTATGGTTATGGGACATTCATTCCTGCACTTTCCCTTGCTTCTTGAGCATAGCGAGCATAGCCAGGATTGGATCATAAGTTAGTAAGTAAGTTGTTGCAAAGAAAGTGCCAAGCAAGGCAAAGAGGTCTTGGATTCGATTCGGCATTAGCGGTCTTGGCTGAGAGATGCTAGGTCTCGTCTAAGCCCTTATTCGGATTCGAGAACAAGAGATGCGATGCCATACTGCATAAAATGCCGTCTATTGGTCTTATACTATGGGTGTATACAGACTCTGAGTTAATACCAGTGACAGCAACTCCAGTAAGCCATAAAGCGATGGGCTAACAAGTGGCTTCGTAAGCATCGTCAATTCGAGGTCTCTAGAGCCGAGCCTCTTCTACTGTCAACTCATAGCAGCAGGGCTGTGGACGGGCTTATATTCTCCAAAGCCATCCCACATGCTTATATTCTCCAAAGCCATCCCACATATGAAGAGAAGGCTCCTTACAGCTCTACCTCTTTTGCCTTCTCATATTACTAGGAAGAAAAGGGAATGACTCTTTTCGACAAAGGTCTGAGTCTTTGCTTTACCCTCTCGCTATGGAAAGCTATATGGCAGCTAGACAGTAGCGGGATGGCGCTTTCTTCTTACCCACGCTAGATTGTTACCCGCTATCTGCGTCCGTCTTGTCTTGGACTGAGGACTGAGATATGTACTGAGGTCTTTCAAAAGGAATTGCCCAGGCCCAGTACTTATAATTCCCGCACCGCTCCTAACATATATCTACTCTATTCTTCAATAAAGCCAGAAAGCTATGCTAAACACAAGCACCGAACCTGTATCTTGTCAACAAATCATTCTTTCACTATCCCTACTGATTGACTTAGCACTAAAGAAGAAACCTCTATCTCCAAGACAGACTTTTAAGAACCGAGTTCAGCTGAGATTCCTTTAGCTTAAAGCACTACGTGGGCATTCTCTTCGACTTCTTGAACAAGACCTTATTGATGAGGCTTCTTCTGATCTTGAAACTGCTTCCTCGCCTGAACCACTTGTTGCGTTGTATCCGGCATCTTCTACATCTCCTGCTTTATACTCTTATCCGGGTTCATGGAACTCTATGCAATTCTTTGATTATAAGATAACACTTACTCTTACTCGCACCCGAGTAAAGGTTACCAATTGATATTATATCTCCCTCTGGCTAACTTTCATTCATACTTTATATGAGACTAGCCTATACACTGATATCCCTCGCTTTAGTTCTGAAACTGATCCCTTGAACTCTTAAGCTCAACGCTAATTCTTCTATCATGCCTTGCTGGTGACTTCTGACTTTCCTACTAGTTGGGATAGTAGATGACACTGATTGAATTGCCGGGGGCCAAGTAACCATTAGACAAGTCACTACTAGACAAGTAGGCAAGGCCCATAATTAGTATACAATTCAGTAACATATCCGTTTGATACTTCGCCAATAACTTAGCGGCTGTAGGATTCCCAACCATGGATCTAATCGATAAATCCGTCTTTCATTGATAAGGAAGAGGGGACGGTCATAATCAAGCTTCTATCTCCTCTTCAAGCAAGCGATAGATTTTCTATTGAGCCCCAAAAGGTGCTTTTTGAAAGCAAGCCACGTTGACAAAGATCCTTTCCGCGCATACCTTATAAACAACTTAGGAGCACGCAATCCTTTTTGATTCACTAAGAATAGAGGAATGGAATTGATTAGATAGTATAGCGCGTGGCAAGAGTGCTTCGCCATGTTCGCAACGCCAGCTACGAGGCGCCAGGTGGATAGCCCAGTAATATTAATGTATGCGTGAGTTCAGAATCAAGAAGTGCCTGCTACTTGGAAGATCTTTCTTACCTTGCTTCTTGTTCACTTGTTTCTTCTTTTGCTTATTCCCATTTGTTTGAAAACGAACTTGTTGAACGAATAGAATAAAGGCTGCCTCATCTTATACTTAAAGGACAGAGGTACCGCTATCCCTATACTAAAGTGTTCCTCTTCTTGCCTTGCTTCTTGTTTGACTGTAGTACTCTCTTCTTGCCTTGCTTCTTGTTTGAATAGAATTGCCTTGTTTGAACTCTTGCGCAGCCGAACCCCATACGTGAGTAAAGGACAGAGGCAGATGTTTATGTTTAACTAGCAGGACGGAGGCAGAGGTATCGAGAAAGGACAGAGAGAGGCAGAGTTAGGTACCTTAATGAATAAATAAAGGACAGAGGCAGCTAGGAAGTAAATTACTAGTGTTGGTTGACTACCCTGATACTAAGTTAGTCAGCGAAGGAATGAATGAGATTAGATTACATTTCTCTATGAATAGTGAGTGAACAAGCAAGTCGTAGAGTTAAGAGCCAGCAGTCAAGTAAGCAGTTAGGAAAGGTGCGCGAGCAGAGCAGTGTGAGTTGAGGCAGCTTATATAAGTGGAGAGATATTCCTTAAATTAAGTATAAGTAGAAGAAGAAGAATTGCCTGTTCCCGTTGACGGTGTTATCGGTTCATCAAGGAGAGTTCTTGTTTGAAGAGCAGTATCAGGGAAGTCCGCAGCCCCCGGAAAGGCACATAAGGATAAAGGAGCTAGATCAGTTGCTGTATCAAGATCAAGAAATTATGACTTGTGCAGCAAACAATAAGGGAGTAGTTGACTCAACAAGTAGACAATAGAGTCTCCGAATAGTCAGTAACAGAATGAGTCTTGTTCCCCAGCGATAGGTCTGATATAATTCGGTAATTCACCATGTTAACAGAAATGAAATTGTGACCCTTTGGTTGAATTCTTATGCTAATTGAATTCCATTCTGCATTCCTTTATAGATTCTATATTCTTCAATTCTCACTTTGTAGTTTCATAGGTAATTATGGTCTCTTGTGCTCTCTTTTAGCAGGATCAAAAACCCCGTTCTAGGAGTTCCATTAAGCAGTTCAGAATAAGCAAGGACTTCCACTAAGCACGTTAGGGAGCTGAACCTCGAAGTAAAGTATCTCGCTTGTGATTCAATTAAACAAGCTTTAGACTAAAAATAGGTGTAGGTAGGTAGGTTTGCCAGAATAAGTCGAAAGAGTTCTTTCGGTGCCTATGCCTCAGAGTAAGTAGTGAGTTTTGAAGCGCCTCAGAGTAAGTAGTGAGTTTTGAAGCTAAGGGATAACTCTCCAAAGTAAGAATGATACAAAAAGTCCGAATTCTACTAATAAGACTAAGATCAGAAGTAACCTAGAAATACTGAATTGAGGAATATCATGATTAACTAAAGTATCACAAGAAAAAGAAGAAGTATTGCCCCCCCGCTCCCCATATTCTAGAGATTGGTCAAAAACCTAGTGCTATTAAAAAAAAGGATGAATTGCTACTATCAGCCCAGTAGGGATTTAGAATGGAAAGATCAACTACAGGAGATAGAGAAACAGAATCATTAGCCAGTATTTGAGAATAGAGTAACCTACCATGGGCTGGCTCTTCACCAACCGTGGGCTCTTCCACTTAAGTCTGAAACGAATTAAGAAATCCTTTATTTATATCAAATAGTGAACTACGGTCTTATCTAGTGCATCTCTGAGAGGCAAAAGGGAGGAGAGTTGTTGAAGTTGTTACTTATATTACGTAAAGTTCAGGAGCAAGTAGTAATTCAATCAGTTCAGTGTCTTGGGAAAGTATACTATACTAAAGAATGAGCTGTGCTTGTAAAGGAGTAGAGAAAGGACTTGAAAGCTGGTGTTCAAGCCTTCCACTCTGAATCTGGTGTGAAATGAAAGCCTAACCCCTCCACCTATGTCGATTCAGCCGCGGGACAAATCCATCTATACGCAGGAAGATTTTCATCGATACGAACGCCCCCTTTCCGCCATTTCTAGGCCAGCTTTCTCTCATATTGTATAGTGCTCTCTCGGAGTATTCTTTCTCAAAAGCAATCTTTATTTTATGGAGGCTGACGCAGGGGAGTTTTTTGTGCAAGGTTAAGGCTATTGCTTTTCCCCATTTTACCAGAAAGTTTGAGTTGGATTCCAGCCATTGAGATATATCCAGTTCCAGTGCTCGGGAAATACCTTCTGGTAGACGTATCATTTCCATGAGGTATTTCGACTTCGCCCTAGGATCTTTTATCCAGTGATTGATTGAGAAAAGCATATCTCGAGGTACCTTAATCAGAGCAAGTCTGTAGCTTTGAAGCAGGAATCGGCCGGTACCCCTTGAATGAGCAGGGGCATTCCTTTAGCCAGTAATCCCGTCGATCTGTCTAGTTTAACTAAGCCTAATCTCTGTACTTCACTCCGCGATGGAATAGGTTGTTCAAGGCTTTATTCCGGTTCGCCAAGCTCGTCCAAGCAAGAAGTTCCGAGGCATATGCCAGAACAGGTTTCACGAATTAATGCCCTGTTGGCAGTTAGAAGGAATCCCAACTAATAAGCAGCCCTTGGCGAATATACTCTTCTATAGATTTCTATATTTCCGTCGTTGGGGCTTAGAGACGATACAATCTTATCTTTCCTAAGCTTGAATGAATGTGGCGAAAAGCAAGGGCAAGTACTTAAGCCGGAAAGAAGAGAATGAATCGGAAGAGAGTTCCTATGCTCTGTACTGGAATGAGTATGAGTGATAATAAGGTATTTGCGGCGAAGACGGGTTAATAGATATTCTCTTGACGGAATAGAATGAAACTGTCCCCTAGAAAGCAAGCAAGCAAGAGTTTGTTTGATGAGATCCCGAATCCACTGCCTAAGTAAAGTACGGAGCTGGAAAGCGTTGTTGGGTCTATACTCTTTTATATGATTCTATATGATACATGTGAAGCTAGGAGAGCCAAGATTATTGACTTTCAGACCCGCTTGCTGCTTCCTTATCACTTGATGCTGACTTTGTATACAGGTGTAGGTAGGATTACATTTAGGATGAAACTCTGGTATTCTATTATTACTTATATATAAGAAGAAGCGAAAGATAACTCATACTTCTATAAGAAGCGAAGCGGTCTTCCACTCAGGATATCCCTCTCTGGCTCTTTGCACTCTGGCTCCGATAACTATACCTTTCCATTGAATCTAACTCTGGCTACTCTGTTATATAGGCATCAAAGTAAGCAGTTATCCAGTAAGCAACAAGTAGGAAATTCCATAAGTGGCCCTTATAGTCAGTTTCTGCCCTGTTTCGCGGATCTCTACGACTTCTAGCTAGGGAACCTCAACTTACTCGTACACTAGGTTCAGTCAAGCACCGGCAGATTCCACTCGCCAAGTGACTCTACTACACCTCTGGCTCATGAAACTAAGTAAGATCTTTCTTCCCTTGAAGACTTAGAGCTAGCAACCTTTCTTCCATTGCCTACCCTGATGTAAACTATTCACTGAATGAGGCTCGGACTAATATACTACCCGCTAGTGTTCGCGACTTAATATAAGGGCAGATTAATATCTGGCTATTCTATTCTTATGTCCATCCTTTTGTAGGGGCAAAAACGGGACTTGCGACAACACCTTTCCTTTCTACTGGACCTAAAGAAATATATTCCTACTTCGGTACTTAGGGCATCAAAGCCTATATTATATGATTTCGTTTTTCCGACCTTAACCTCACTTGCAGACCCGAACTACTTTGAGCGGGTTAGGGCCAACACCTTTCCCTTCTAAAGAGTCCTCTCGGCTTGCAGAACCGCTTACCGTTGACTTTGACACCGATGATTCATTACTAGAAGACCCAAAAGTAACAGACTTTAGAACAGCTTCCCCTTCTCTTGCACCGAGTCAACCAGCACAGGAATCCGATCCTATAGATATAGATCTTCTGCTTAAGCTTCTACACTTTCTAGAGATTCAATGAATTCTTAAGCATTAAGTAATGTGAGTCCCAACAAGAATAAGTTACGAGGATATAAGTTCAGGTGAGCATAGAAGTAGGTCATTATTGAGTAAGAGGTTAAGTGGTTCAAAAGGAAGCCTAGAGTGCAGCAAGTGGTTCATCAATAGGAGTTCGGACGATGCGCAAGACCAGAGATGGATGATATTACTGGTTTACTCGGAACAAGCTTAGTAAGAAAGTCCAGTTTCGTAGAAAAGTATTGTTAGGGCAAGAAGCCTGAACTTATAAGTACTGGTTCTGAGCGGAGTTAGCTCTTTCTCTCAAGTAGGTAGGAAAGTATTAATTGAACGCTACAGAGGAGAGGTTCAGAATCATAATGGATGCTCTCTTACTTGTCAGGAAGAATAGGTGCTCTTTTGTTACTTCATTCTATAACATCTGGGGCCTTACGCTTATCTTCTTTAGTGCCTACATGGGGACAAGAAGACCATTCACTTACAGCAACACCATGAACTTCAGGGCTGGAACAGGAACGCTGAGAAAGAGACTAGACTCATCGACAACAAATACAGATGAAACAAACTCGACTAACGCTGGCCCAATTCGCTAGTAGTAGGCTAAAGGTTACCGATATTCAATGGTTGCGGGACGTGATAGAGTTTTGCAGTTTCGCTGTTCTATTAGCTTTGTCCGTTTTGCACTAGATTCTCTTTCGATTCTTGCACCATTTAAGAGCTCTCATACATACCTGCCTCAATGCCTTATGCTAACGTATTACACCATTTAAGAGCTCTCATACATACATACATATACCAACCTCAATGCGTTGTGCTAACGGTGAGTTTTCAGTCTTCAGGGTTTTTTGACTCCATTCTCGTCTGTATCAGCAGCATCAGCAGTAATAGGTAGATGAGCTCTGTTAGCAAGTTCTAAAGTCAAGGTTCGGGTCAATAAAGGAGTTCAGTCTTGTATAGAAAAATATGGGTAATCAGAGTCATAGATATTCCATTATTCAGCTTACCCGGACTGCCGGCATTAATGAAGGGCACAGGACTGGGGGAAGAAACTGGTCCGAACTACTAGGTAAGAGAATTGCTAGGTAACAGTTACAGGAAGCGCCAACACCCTACTTTAGAACCGGGGCTCCTGCCGATACACAAGTCACTCCTGACGCATAACAAGTTATTTGTCTAGTGGTTACTTGGCGGGCATTCTATTACTGAAGATCTTGAAACTCAATTCCATTCAGTACTATTGGTAGGCAAGGGAGCTATTAAATACTTCGAAACACCGATATCTAAGGAATTCCAGAAGAAAACTAGAAAGTCGGGGGGAAAGTAAGATCTTTATTTGTAGCCAGCGGAGGGGTCTTCTCATAGAAGATGTCAAACTTAGTGCTCTTAGTGCTGGTAGAAAGGTGTCAGATGATTGATTATAAGCCGGGGCAGGATCAGTGTCCGGATCAAGAGAATGGGCCAGTTCCAGTTCTGGACCGATACGTGAGCTTAGTGAGTATAGGTTACTCTCAATCCGGTGTTCAAAACCATCAATCAGGGTCAATCAAGCGGGTCAATCGGGTATTCGAGTCTTCAACTTTCAATCAGGTATTGCAATAAGTTCATCTGGTGCTCAAGCCAACAACTGAAAAGGGGAAGTTCTCTAACGCTTGACGAAGCAAATATATAAGTGGCACGCACAGGACTTATTCATAACCTTAGGACATGGAACTTGTTCCTTAACCCCGTAGTGTATAGATTTATTCGCTGACAGTTGAGAATTCACTCCTGACGCCATGAAGACAGCACTCGTGCATAGCAACCAATTAATACATTATGTTTGTTTCTTTATGCCTTATGCCTCTAATCTTTCTGGTTCCCTTGCCTAGCCAGAGGGGGTCTATCGAAGAAATCTATTAGGGATAGGGGTCCCGTTTTGCCTATCTTTCTAATAGAGCCTTGTTTCTATCTTTGACTAGTTAAGGCTTGTTTACATACTTGGTGGGGTGGTAAACTACAGAAGCCATAAGTAGCCAGCTGGGGGTCTCTCATGGATGTGGGTAATTCTAAGGTCTCTCATGGATGTGGGTAATGACCCTAGTGCCCCATTTAGCCATATTGTTCCCTCGATACTATGATGGAGGATTATGTTTCCGACTCCCCTCATTAAGTATTGATAGGTCCAGGTCCAGTATCAAGTGTTGCAGAGGAGAGAGAGGTTATTAATGGGCGATACACCTTCGGCCCAGTGAAAAAAAACGAAAGGCCTAAAGAGACCCCACCAATGAAAGGCGGAAACTTAGAGAGATAGTGGTTGACACAGCTTCCTTTAGGCACCCATACGAGGCACCAGTTGATCTAATGATTTGTTTACTTCATTGACCTGGGCCACAAGAGAGATAGAAGAGGGTCACTGACAGTGCTCTTTATCGCCTACCTAGTACTGCTCCTGTCCTGGTAGCGAGCTAAAAGAAAGAGCGGCAGCCACTTTCAGTTATCTTTCTGATATAAGTAAGTTAGTGCTGAAGAAGTATTTATGACTTGTGACCCGGTTTTCTCTTTTTATTTGACTTTAAGTAAAACACAACCCTGCCCCCAATAGATTGATTTGCCAGTACTTATAATTTCAATAGGCACCTTGTAGTTAGTGGTTTCATCCCGAGTTTCATCGTATCTAGAGGCAGTGAGAAAGTAAGGTTTAGGCGTGGGAAGTCAAGGTTCGGAAAGGGTAAGTTCCAGGGAGTTCTATTGTACTAGGGAAAGTGTAAGTTCATTCTTTGACTGCAATCTTATCTTCATAGCAAGAAACAAGTCAACCAGTGGCTCGGACAGTTCCGCCGCCGACTCCTGAGTGAACCTAATTAATAGCGGCAGTAGCGAGAACACTTATGGCTTCCTTGCCTGTAAGATAATATTGATTCCTTACAAGATAAAACATCTGATCCAGAGACTCCATTTCATTTCTGTTTGCAGTTGATAACTACTTGGATGAGGCTTCTTTTGGATGAGGCTTCTTACTTATTAATATACTTGTTTTGAAAGTCCTGTGTACTAGAGTTAAGAGCGAGTGCTGTGCCCTTAAGTAATTGGGAACTCAATAAATATGTTCTAATTAGTTGTTACGGGACAAGCTACGTCCTGAGTCGATTTCATACTTGTTAGTCAAAGCCTGGCAGTGAAAGAGGAAAGGGCGTAGAGGAGTTAGTGTATGTTAAGTAGTAAAGAGTTCATAAAGGAGTTAGTGTATTAGTATCGGTATGTATTAGTACTAGTAGATGTATCAGAGTATAGGTAAATAGGATTGAATTCACTGGATCGTACCTAATGCTACTTCATTTCATTCTTAACCTAATGCTACTTAATTTCATTCTTCTATTTAGCAGTGGAAGTCTTAGTAGTGTGGGACTCGTGTTATTCTTCTACTTACATCTTATTCATCTTACCTGACCGGAACCTAGCTTTCCCCAGGCTATAATAGTAGACTAACGGATTCCACCATTAACTTAAGGGCAGGAGCAGGAGTTAGTTTACTTAAAACTTTATGAATTGCTAGAGTCAACTCGAGCTTAACGAGAACCCGGATACATTCCACTCCTTATTGCCAGAACCTAGTTCTATTTCTCACAAACCGTACCATAGACTATTTCTTGAAAGTAGACAAGTAAGAATAAACCCACTAATGGAAAGAATGAAAGTGAAGCAATACTCAAAGGGGCAGTCGCATAAGAGCAAAAGAGCGCCCACAATTAGAGTAAGGAGTCTCCGTTAGGGAGTTAGGAGTCACGGACCTAGTTTGTATTCGGGTAATTAAAGACAGGAGCTTAGGCTGGAATGAGTATCTATAATAAATCAAAAGGGAGTGCTAGAGCAATAAGTAAGACTTCCTGGCATGAGTTTAAGTGGATGTATTTCTTGCGTTAGGGGAGCTCACTCTGGTGTTGGTGATTTTCTTTATGCTGATTCCTTTGTTCGAGTGTGATTACGTGCACCACTGTTGGGTTATCAGAGGCCTATGCTCTGGTTTCAGTGGTTCTCAGAGTCCTATGGCTATGTTGTTAGTCTTGCTTTCCCTCATTTCATTCTTTCTTGTTCTATCCTATATTTGGAGTGAAAAACAGCCTGTGCCAGAACTTATAATAACCGGGCACTCTTTCATCATTCCCTTTCATTCATGCCCTGTCCTGTTTCATTATGATTGTGATTGGCGCAAACCAAAGCTATACCCTTCTGCTGTATTTGAAGGCAGTTTGCTCCGGTAGGATGTCCAATGCTTTTATATCTGAGTTTAGTGTGCCGGTGCTCGTTAAGTAGAAAGCAGAGTTCGTATCAATGTGGCTAGCAGAGTTCGTATCAAGTAGAAAGCATCGTTCATATCAATGTGGTGGATAGCAGAGTTCGTACCAATGTGGGTATAGGTACGGGCAACTGGGCAAGGTACGGGCGCCTAGTATACCCATTCCAAAAGCAGATTGTTGATACAAAAAGTGAAATAGAACTTGTGTTTTGTAGTCTTATTCCCCTAAGAAAATAGAAGAGAATATTATATGCAATAACGGTTAGATAAAGGCCTTTCGACAAGGAGCTAAAGAATGAGTTCCGAGCTAGGGTCTTGTTAGCAGCGGTTCGATCCGATAGTTAGTAGCAGCTTGGCGAGTTGAGCTCTTACGCTTACCGATCTTAGTCTACTGCTTGCAAGATTCATAGATGTTAATAGATGTGTTAGTCCCGTACTGTGCACACTAGCTCAATTCTTTGGATATGTCTTTTCATTCCCAGTTCCCGGTTCCAAATTCCCTAGTTTCCATTTTCAGCCTTGCTTTTTCTATATGGGAATTCTTTCTTTTGGGGGAACATTATTAGAAGCCCTAGTGGCTGCCTTGTTTGTAGTAGTTCGATCCCCACCAGTTAAGGGTTTAGTTAGCATCAGTAGGATCGAGCCTTGGAAACAACAGTTAAAGCATGAAAGCCAGTCAATAGTTTTGGGTTAAAAGCAAGGAAAGTAAGGCGCGTAAGTAAAATACTATGTTTGTCCATATGGGCATACTGAACCAAGAGAATATTGTTTTCAAACTTGTAAAGGGAAGCATAAAAGCAAGTAGCGTGAGGCACATAGGAAGTAGAGCCAGGTTCAAGGTTGCTAAGTGAGCTATTAAAGAATGATATCCGGAAAAGGCATACTCAACATGGGAATGCTGGGGACAGGTCACAGAATGAGAGAGCATAGTGAAAAGTGTGAGCTAAAAGGTAGTTTTTGAGTTCAGTAGCGCTAGGCTAGAGATACAAATACAGATATATGAGATCGGGGAAGAGTCAAAGAATGAGATAGGGCCCCGGCATAGACAAACTCGGCATTGAGGGCATTAGCAGTAGTTTGGGAGCAGTTATTATCTGAATTCTAATTAGGGGACGCATACTTTCATACAGGAGTTTCGGATTGAATAGAAGGGTAATATTCTAGATTCTTAGGTGAATAGTAAGGCTTGTCTCCCATACCACGGCGGAGGCTTCTAGAGTAATGAGCCCCATTCTGATCTCTTGTCACACGGTGCATTCTTGTACTGATGTGCAGATTTAGATACTAATAATACATATACTTATTCTTGTATTGATTATGAGAGGCACTAGCTCCTTTCTTATTAGTATAGCGATCAGATCAGACTTCACTAAAGGAGAGTAGGCTCATAGGAAATAGAACTATATGATCTGGATCTGTAGTCCTAGAATCGAAGAAGAGAAAGTAAGATCTGTAGTCCAGTGTTAGAGAGTCAAAGATAGGATAGTTAGAATGAGAAATCTAGTCTAGTATTTATTGTAAGTTATGGTAGCTGGGGAAGGCGGACTGATATAGAGAAAGGTCAAATACTGATTAGGTGCGCCCAGGGCGTAGGGCTTAGATAAAAGAGTGGAAACTGGAACATAGACATTGAAGTGACAACTAGAGAATCAAAGTCAGTAGCTCGATAATGTAGCTAAGGATTGTAATAGTTGTGGTGTGGGGATGGACTGATACTATCTCGCCAAGCAACGGCCAGTACTTAAGTTCGGGGAGACAACTAGGTGAATTCAAAGACTACTGAGTTACATTTCTGAGTCACGTCACCAAAACACGGGCAATTACTTGAAGGTTTGAAGCTCGCCAATTACTTAAGTGGCACCAGTACGCCAGTCACTTATAGTAATTTGTTGCTTGGTGGACTCCAACAACTTTAGCTACTTACGCCGTTGCTTGTCGTCTTGGCGATGCTAAAGAATTCCTTTGAAGCCCTATTCTTCTAATTACACACCCCCAACGAAACTCGTATTGGAATGACACAAGCCCCTACCCGCCAAGTCCTTTTTGGGGGAGCCCCGGGTCATAGTACACTTCCCTTGCCGACCCGAACCCTCACTCCTTTCTTTCGCCTAACTAGTTGACTTCCACTCTTTTAGAGCGAGTACGAGTTCCAGATAAAAGCCAAGTTACTGAAGCCGAATGCGCGGGGCGATGAAGGTTAGTTTGAAGTAAAGTCAAGTATGGAGCGGACCCGGAAGTAAGTCAAATAAAAGGTGTCTCTATAGCTCTGTCCTATATTATAAGTATGGTGTGTCAAGGAAGAATCAGCATCAAGAGAAACTAGTGACAAAGAAGCGAGGTGTGGTCCAAGTCGCACATTAGAGCATTCTAAATACATTATATATAAGAGTAAATAAACATCATTGTTTTCAAACTTACTTATCATTCTGACTCACATAAGCATAAAGGTGCTGAAGGCCTCTTTTCCCTTAACCTGTATTCGCATAAAGGTGCTGAAGGCCTTTTTCCCTTAACCTTGCTTTATTCTGTACCGGGCCCAACAACATAATGGGCCCTAAGCGTTGCATATGATTCCTTTCATTGTGATCCAAGTCGTCAGTCAATTGAAGCTCCCGTTAAGCACAACGTCTTTCGCACACTAACAAGCAAAACAACAAACTGGCAGAAAGAAAGAAACAAGTAAGTATGTATGAGTTTCTCAATTCATTATTTGCATTCTTGCGCTAGAATCTTATCCCGTTTTCGGCGTTATTAGGGGTTATCTTTCTTCCTATTTACTGAATAATACTTCTTTCTTATTTCTTCCTATCTCTCTTCTGCCCTAGAGTCTTTATCTCCCTTTTTTAAGAAATAGTAGTCTGATAGTTAGTAGTCAAATTCTCATTAGTTTTGATTTCATTCTAATATTCTCTGACTCGATTCTAGATAGCACTAGGTTGAGTTAAAGGCGGGAAAGCCAGGATCATGCCCCCAGGAGGAAAGAATCCAAAGTATCAGGATTTAGAGAATCAGCAGTTAAGTAAAAGTAAGCTGCTATAAGGTAGTAAAAGTAAGCTGCTATAAGGTATAGATCAGATCTCGGTAAGGGTATTGTTATAATAAAGGTGCTGAAAGCCTAGCCTGGAAACAAACTTATCAACTCCTTGCGCGCATAAATCAATTGAACAACCTTCTTCTTTTCTTTTTCCGACCTATACTTTTAGTGAATCTTCAAGTAAAGAGTTCTTAGGAGTTATGCCAGTCCCTGTTTTAGGATGCAGGATCGGGATCTTCAGTAGTGTGTAGTTCAGTATCTCAGTTAAGTGGTAAGTGAACGAGTGCCAAAGTGAGCAGTTAGAGCAGTTGAAAGAGCAGTTACAAGAGAAGGAAATGCCATATCTTGACTCTATTATAAAAGAGAGATGTAGGAACCGGATCCAAAGCAGTTCCAAAGTCTGTAGTGCAGCAGAATAGACTGTTCGAGTGGAATCCCGAGTTTAATACGTCTTTGTTGTCTACGAGAGAGGGAAGTTATTGGCTTTCCCAAGTAGTGGAGAGATAGGTTCCTCTGCCCTTAAGTAATTGGGTTAGGAAGCAGTTAGAGAATAAGGATCAACAGCGCTATTCTTTATAGAACAATAAGTAAGGGTAGAAAGTCGTTCAGTAGCGAGTGGGAAGGAAAGTTCGGAGAATCTCTTACTAGTTTTGAAGCAAGTAACCGACTCGGGATGGTAGCTCCCTATAAGGGGAATAAGAATACAATAGTTGGGAATTGAAAACAGAACATATGAGTTCAGTACGATTTAGTCAAGTATTGTTCCCAGTATTGTTCCCAGGTGTTCAAGCTGTCTCAGGAGAAGAATAGAAGCTCAAGTCTGCAGCTATCGGGTCTGTATCTCTCGGTTAAGTCTCAAGTAAGAGGTCAGCAACAAGTGGTTTGCAGAGGATCTTTCTTATCCCATATCATTATTTTATATAAGTGTATAATATGACCTGTATAATATGACTTGCTTCTATATGATCTCGCTCGGTTAACAATTCTATTATGTCACTTAAAGTAGAGTAGAGGTCGACTAACAAGTGTGCGTGCTAAGATGAGCTATTTTATATTACATTCCTACTTTAGAGGCGGGGTGAGATAGATTAATTATGAAATCGAATAAATCAGCCGATATCATCTACTGGATCTGATGCAGTTAAATATCTAGGGTAAATCAATCTGTAATGTAATATGAATAGGGATGAAAAGCAAGGTAATATATACTTCTATGGTAGGCGGAGTAAGCCTAAAGCCTAGAAGCCATAATGCAAGTACGGAGGGAAATACTAATAGACGGTAGGGACAGAGCTAAAGGTATATGAGCTACATAGGCGTATAGAAATAAGGTATATGAGCTACAGAGGCTTAGAGACAATAAGGGAAGTCCTACTTATAAGTGGTTTGGGGGCAGAGATTCTATTTGGACTATGTGGTCTTCTACCCATTGTACGTTCTTCTACTCTTTTACTGACTTTAGTACACTCGCCCAATTCTTACAGATAGCAGCATAAGTTTAGGAGAGAGTAAGGAAAGGATCCAGATCAGTGGTTATATAGGTGGAAACAGAACCAAGAGAAAGGGAATGCGAGGAAGGAAGGAGTAACCAAAAGACTAATAGGGGGAGCCCAAGTCCGATCCTTCGAATTTCATAATTAGGGTTGGTGTAGGTGGAGGTAGACTACTTCAAGTTTCAGGGGCAATCAATAGAAGAATAAGAGAAAGTGAAGTCATACTTGGAGTTGAGCTAAGTAGTCAAAGGATGAAAACATAGCTTAAAGAACTAGAACTCAGTTCAGCGCCTTAGTCAAAGAATCAATATAGGAACAGTTAATCCAACTAATCAGTATAGGAATGAGAGCTACCTTTACCCAACTCCCCTCGATACACACGAGAAATAATTCAATCACTCTGGGGAGAAGGATATTCGTATTGTTTTTTCGCTACTATAGACTAATAGGCATGAGTTTTCTTCCCCAGACTAATAGGGATGAGTTTTCTTCACCGTTTCTAGTTTTTTTTCTTCCTTGATCGGTTTGATTACATATTAGTATTTTGAGTTTGATGTTATTATTCTATTATTATATAGCAGGTCGTGTTATAGCCGTAGTGTTGTGCTAGCAGTAGTGGAATTCCAACAGTTGTATTTGAGTTCAAGTCAAGAAATACAGAATTGAGCTCACCAACCTAACCTAGTTCTCTCGTACAGGAAGTAAGTATGCCAGGCACAACTCTAGAATCAAACTCGTAGAAGTACGAATAGGTAAGCGGATGAGGAGGCAAGGCCTTGAACTTATTAGTAACAGTAAGTATGGAAATTATAAGTACTGGCACACTTGATTAGAATTACCCTTATGAGTCCAAGAATGCCTATCCGTGGTGGAACATGGGTATAATCGAACTGAGTAGACCAAGTCTGACATTCCTCCGAGTTTGCGAGTCCGAGTTTTGCTCTTCCGCTCCTGATCTAACATCTGTCTTTATTGCCTATCGGGCTTACTTTCCTTTATCTAGTTCTGAAACCTGTTCTTTACTTCCTGTAGTTCGAGAGTGAGCTTGCCGATCCCCACTTTGAGTCTTAGAATCCAGTTAACATCACAGGTAGTGGGAAGGTTTCAAGAAAGAGATATCCCTTAACTCATTAGTAACAGTATGGGCGTACTCACAAACAGGAGTGGGAATCCTTATTCTTAAGCTTATGAATTGCCAGTGAGAGTTGACAGCTACAGGAGACAGCTTCTTATCTACTACTACTTCCGGGTCCGGGTACCAAGGCTGAGGCTCATAGTAATAAGTAATAGAATGGAGCTAGGGAAGGGAGTATACCCCAGAACAGGATTCCATTTCTTAGGAAAAGTCTTAGCACTAACCCCACTAGGCAGGGTAAATAGTAGTAACTCTTTTGTGGGGCGCCGTACAAGAATAGAAGATCTGCATAGGAATGAAACTCATTAGTTGAAGTATGTCAAGGAATAACACAGGACTTGTCTCTTCTAATTGCTTATTCCAAACTAGCACTACAGTCTCTAAGGCGTAGTTACCAACCGAGCACTACTTACTTGAGTTCTTGCTTATAAGCTAGGGCCCTCTACTTGCTTATTGTACTCCTATGCTATTGTTTCCAACGGAACTGCCCCTCTTGCATCTAACTCTTAGGCTCATTCCTTGCACCCGAGTTGGATCTAGGGCATTATAAGAACTAGAGCGCTACTGGTACAAATCAAAAAAGAACTAAGGTGCTGAAAGCCTACTGCTTCTCAGAAAAAGCCTAGGGATATAGAACACCACGACTATAAACCAGAATCAAGCTACTACTAAAAAGCATGGGACTAACTAGCAAACAGGCTTTAGCTAACAACTAGGAGTTTCGCCACAGCAGCTTTGCTTCCCTTGCTATTATTCTGGTTTGTGAGGTATGTCCTTCCACAAGACTTACATTCCTTACTATAGGGCTTAGGCTCTTGTCTTCAATGCCCATACGCGAGGACTGATACTTACTTAGCCCTTCTTTCAGTCCTTATCGCCTATATCAGACTAACTTTACCATCTCGGATCCTTGCTTTGTTGTGCTGTTGCCTAAGAGCCCCCCTTGTAGTGATCGATAAGACAGACCTCTGCTCTGGAACTGAGAAACACACACCTATTGAGCAAGAATTGTACCGCTATAGAGTGTTTTCTTATCCAGCTCTTTCCCTTGCTTATGACTAATAGTAATTGCCCCACAGGCTAGTATTCTTACTTTGGATAAGGAGCTAACAAGCAGAAAAGCCGACGATACTTACTTGTTGAATGAAGTTACTAGGCTCGGGTAGTTACCGCTCTAGTAGTTACTTGGCCCAGTTTCACTCTTTCCTTTATTTCACTCTTTCCTGTAGTCCTTTCAGCCTGAGCAGCACCCTTTGAAACCTATTTCCTTACTACGCAACACATCAAATATGAATTCTCTGCTCTCCGGGCCTGTACTCGTTCCTGGCATTACTGTCTTTAAGTCGGACTTCTCCCCTAAGAGGAATGCATTTACTTTATCTCCAGAAGTAGTATTATTAGAAGAATTGAACTCATAAACAGAGGAATCCAACTCGACAGTGGAATAATTGGGTAACGTACACAACAACAAACAAAGAATCCAAATACTAACTAGAAGAATGGAATCAAAGCTAACAGGAATGGAACTACTAACGAAAACTGCTACTACTAAATCTAAAGCAGACTCTCCTCTCTTTCACTACTTTCTCTGGTTCTCCTGCTCAGACTTTCATTATTTATTTGACCTTGGATCCTTCCACTAATAACTAGGGGACTTGAACTCGAAACTTGGAATTGACCTACCGTTTCTAAGACCTTTACGAAAAGAAGTAATACACTTAAGAAGTGTGAGAATGAAAACACCCACTATTAGAATCAAAAGCAAAGGCTCTCACAAGTGCTCCTTACTTATGATAAAGAATCCCACGAATACTAAAGGGTGTCCCTTATCTAACCCTACCTATACTATTCTATGCGTATAACACATGGGTTGGAGGACTACCAATTAATACTACTCTACAGTAAATAAGAGAACAACTAGGGACTCGGAATCAAATAAGTAAGGAAAAGAATATAACTACCAAGAGAAAGATCAAGACCAACGCTAAAGAGAATTGAGCTATAATAGCTATCAGACTAAGACACTGCCACTTAGACTATAAACAGAAACTAGGGTATTCCAACTAGAGATACCAAGGCTCGGATCACTGCTAGCAGGACTGTATGAACTACACATCAATAATACTTGACTGCCGCTCCTAACTACCAAACTGGCATCCCTGAATCCATTTCTTGCCTA
The DNA here is from genome assembly GCA_001649415.1 of Musa itinerans. Taxonomy (NCBI): domain Eukaryota; kingdom Viridiplantae; phylum Streptophyta; class Magnoliopsida; order Zingiberales; family Musaceae; genus Musa; species Musa itinerans. Next base: position 310,133 of record LVTN01000045.1, on the reverse strand, counting down.
TGAGTTCGGGCCTACCTCTCTTCCTCGCAAACTGGCACTCCCTTCTTGCATTCCTATTCCTTATTGCCCGCCTCGCCTTTAGTTAAGTCTACCTTTCCTTTCTTCCATTCTCGATTTCCGGGGATTGATTCCAAGATGGATTCCTTGCTTTTTAGAGTGTAGTGCCGTATTTATGTAAGTAGCGTGTCATGTAATAGTTAGTAGCATGCCATGTGTTTTATTGTTTTCATATTCTATATAATAGTAGCCCCTGTGTATGGTATGTAACCTTGATTGATACATTGATTGAAACCATAGTATGGCACAACACACCCACGACTATTGACTCTTAAGGGATGTGTTCCGTAGGGGTATGTTGTCGGTGTTCGATAGAAGTTTAGAGGAAAGATATCGTTGTTGATATTACACAAAAAAGTAGGAAAGATTGTCATAGTTGTGGAACGAATAACTAGAAGAATGGACTTTAGATAGTATTAATAGAAGTGAATATGATAAGGGAAAGAGTGTCGCGAACTGATACTTACTACTTACACCAGTAGCTCTACTCTGATTGGTATTGATTTGATTCCTTGTTAGTATAGTTGGTTTCCCAGTTTCTTACCTTTGAGTTGGTTTCCCAGCCGAGTGGGGGAAGTCAAAGTAGCGAGTTGGGTTCATCAGTAATCGAATAATGAATGAATATATTATATCATAATAGAGTCCAAAGCTCAGCTCAGTAATAGAATCATTGGTGGCAGGGTAAAGTAAAATACAGAGATAGATGCGAGATCCGTGGCTATAGGACCCGATGCAGTGTTTCAAGAAAGAGAGGAGTAATTAATCAGTTGGTGTGAAAGAGGTTGTTGGGTTGAAAGCGAGAGCTGGACTTATAAGTACTGGCTGATCTTAGTGTGATTAAGGATATGTTTTATGGGAGGTGTGCTTCGGGCTTGGACTATTGAGTTGAATTCGCTGTTCCGCTGCTTATTCTTATTCCAACTATTCTTATTCCAACTATTGTAGATGCACGCACTGGATCGTACCCTGAGTCGATGTAGATGCACGCACTGGATCGTACCCTGAGTCGAAGAATGAAAATAGGCAGTGTAAGCTTGGAATCAATATATCTATAAGGTAATGTAGCTCCTCTGCGCGGGTGTTTGTATTTCAATCAATATCTCCTAGTGACATAAATTAGTATGTGTCTAGTGTTGCTTCGGTAGGTTCACTCACTCCTTTGGTAGGTTAACGAAGTCTGCGAGCGAGCAATCATTCACCATATCTGGGAGCGGGTTCAAAGGTTTGTTTCCCCACTAACAAGAAAGGAACCACTAGCAAACAGCCTATATGAACTACTCAAACACAACTGTCAAGAGAAAAGAAAAACCAATAAATAGCTAAATAGCTCTGTACTTGCTATTACTTATTATGTCTTATGGGACTACCTCGCATTACTGTCTCTTAGCCTCACATTACTGCCTTGAAGTCTCTTACTTGCTGAATTCTTATCCTAGCCCCTAGTTAAGTAAACTCTATTCTCTACCTTTCTGACGAGTAAGCCTATTTGCCACTAGTGAAATTCCCAGTTATTAGTTGAAACCCTATAAGCACCAGTGAAAGTAGAAGTTCCGATCCTTAGTAGTAGCTTGATTCTGACTGAATAACCCGCTACCGCATAACACACAGTTGGTCTTGTCAGAGTGACTAGTGAATTCTCTAGTTGTTAGTTGAGTTCTGTAGTGTTACCGCCTACTTGAAGTCTGCCTTTCCTTACTTCGGTATGAAACAACTACTATTAGAATCTAACCCATAGTCAAGAATACTGCAGCATATACCTTAACGCAATAGTGCATCCAGTACTTAAGTTCGAGCAAACCTATCGGTAGAGGAATAAGAGTGGAAATACAGAATTCCCAGTATAGTGCTCAGGATAGGTAGTTCCATAAAAAGACCTAAGAAACTGGGGACTCAACCATAAGAATGAAATAAGTAAGTGGCCCTCGAATACGGATGTGAGGTCGTGAGTAGCAGGCCAAGATAAGGTAAATAAAGACTCTAGGGCGGGAGCGTAAGAGTCATAGTTGGGAGCTACAGAGAGCAAGGCTTGAAGACAAGCATAATAAGGCTTAGGCAAGTATTAATTGGACTGCTGAGTTTTCTGATGATACTGGTACCACTGATACTAATACTGATGGCTACTCAATTCTTCTACTGGATGTGCTGGATCATACAATGCCCTATGCTATTCTATTGACTACCTTACCGGCTATCATTCCTACTATCCTTATTTTGAGTATGACTTTATTGACAACCTCTCCATACTCCTACTTCCTAAGTCATAAGTATTGCTCTTTGCTGACAACAAGGATCGAACACCGTCTAACGAGGCTATAACTCATAGCTGGGTATCAGAATAAGTGCAAAAAGAATCAATCCGGAAATCAAGAATATGAGTAGTTAGTATCGGCTTCGAACTACTTACTGGAAAGAATCAACTAAGCTTCGAACTACTTACTGGAAAGAATCAACTAAAGAAATAGGACTTACCCAACTAACTAGGAATGCGCTACTGCAACATAGATCAAAACAATGCCAACAATACTTTAACCTCGAACTCACTCTGTTACTACTGAAACCGAACCAGAACTTATAATACCCGAACTTAAGTACTGGGCTTTCACTCTGAGGCTACTGATAGAAAATATGTATTCCCTACAGCCCGCATTCCTCACTTAACTACTCTACACTGATACGGATCCTTCTACAGAATATGATTCCTACTATCCTTCATCTCAACCTGGTACTACTGAACCTAAATCTGACTAAGTAAGTTATGGTATATAGTTCATTTTGCACTAATCTCTTTATAGGTAAAGCAAGATATATTAGAACAGCCCTACTGCTAATAAGGGTTGAGCACGGAATAAAGACTTATGCAATGCCAAGTTCATCTCAATACTACCGAGAAAACGGAACCGCTAGCTGGGAATCCGCCCACTATGGAAAGAATGGAACTGCTGAATAACACCAATCAAAGAATAACAAGCAAGAAAGTCAATAAGGAATAGGACCTTAGGGCTAAGACGACTTCTACTGGATTTGGCTCTGATACTCATGGTGTTGGATTAGATGCGCAGTCCACTAACTTACACACGCATAAACAGAGGGTCTTCTTAGAGCTAGAGCTCGTCATTAAAGAATCAAAGGCCAGATACCCTATTCTACTAGATGCGCGCTAGGGTTAATTACAGAATTGAGGTAAGTAGTTTAAGACCTTTATTACAGTGTGGATTATTGCGGAAGCCTCTGATATGACTAGTTGCATTATTGCTAGCAGTGGTTGGATCCCTACTTGGTCACTTTGATTCTTGTATGTCAGGGTAAATGTTTGCCTCTCGTGGGGCCTGGGGAAGGTTCTCTTCTCTCTATAAGTAAGTGGTTTCATTGTTGTGTACCGCCCTGTTAGTCTATTATGATGGGCCCTAGATCATATCACCTCCCTTCTTAGTCTTATGAGCAAGCCTATGAGTTTACCCCTTATTAGTGCAAATATCACTTTTGAGTTCGCATTCCTTTAAGTGTCATACCACTACTCTACATTCCAGGGAGTACATAGCTCGGGTATCCTTGCCTGCCTTTGACTTACTTATTTGATTCCACATCTCTGGTTTTGATTCTAATAGTTACTACATGGACTTACCGGGGCTACTCCCGATAAGCGTACTAGAATGCACTACAAGGTAGAACCTATAAGGCAGTCAAATAAGACTAACAGAAAATAGTAGAAGTTTGAAAGTAAGGCAGTAGAACTTGGCTGCTGGTGTGAATTGATTTTACTGCTGGGCCCGGGTCGGCTACTTATGAATGGAATTCTTCTCAAATAGGGGTCTGGACTTATAAGTACTGGCTTGTGCTTATGAGTTTGATTCGCCAAGAAGGCAAGTAACCACTAGTTTCCTATTGCTTGCTTTCAACCTGTTACTTTTGGATAAAAACCTATATCACTGAGCTCAATGCCTATAGGTGCTAAGCCAGCAGGTAGTAGCCAAGCCTTATTATATATGCCTATGTTCAAGCCTTGCTCTTGCCTTTAGAGACCTTAGTCCGACTTTCCTTGCTCTCAAGCACTATAACTACCCAATTAGATTAGACCGGGCCCCCCCCCATATTGGAATTATACTGCAATATCGAAGAAATGAACTAGTGCTTCTCATAAACCCAACCCAGAATAAGTAATGGAACCTGTACCGATAAGACTCTAGCGGCTAACCAGCTACCAACCTCAAAAAGAAGTAAGGGTTTGTTTCTTTCTTAAGCTTAATGCTTTGACTAGATAACGAGGAATTGACTACTGCCGAGCAGGATTGAAAAGGGAAACAAGGAATTCTTTATCTGTCCGGACTCACCCTATTAATTATAGAAATACTCCCCCAGAGAAAAAACCTAAAAACGGGGATGCTACCTACGAGAATGAAATCACCGCTAACACGAGACTTACCTCATGAACTGGGAATCAACCACTACCTGATAGAATAGAACTTATAGCTATAAGCCCTAACTACCTTTGCTTTCAAACTCAATGGTGTCTAATAGCCTTACATTACTTTCTTGTATTCCTGCTTGTAAGTAAGATGCCTCCCCCTCGCCCTAAATCTGGTAGTTACTCATATTATTCTTACTAAACAGGAACCTAAACAGCCCTTACTGTACATGTCACTGCCTTTAGTTAGTTAAAGTACGCGCCTAACCTAATTAGAATTCTCATAATACTAGCGGACTAAATGGAATCCCCGAATCAATTCTCAATCTTTCTTTCCTTCCTTTGACTCTTCAACTACTTGCTCTAAACCCTGTCTTCACTTTCCAAACTCTACTCCTTAGTTCCCCCAGCCTTATTGCCTATTACCATGAGTCTGCTCCTCCTAACTACCAAACTATACCAACCCTTGCTTGACTCCCTATGATATGAGCCTGCCTTTACTTGTTTTAGTCTTGCTTGCTTGTTTGTTAGTTACTTCTACTACTTGAACGTTGAGTTCATTCTTGATTCTATGTTTTATTGTTATTGAAGTGGAGGTGTGGTTCATAAGCTAACTCAGGGTAATTTCATAAGATAAGTATTAGAACGGAAGGTATATGCGTATATCAACTCTAAGGTGAGTACATCCCTGCCAAGAAGTCAACTTATTAGTAAAAGAATCGGACTAAGGCGTAAGGGACGAAATAAATACTCGAAAGACCACCTCAGCTCGTTACACAGGTTTCACTTAGTAGTATCAGATTAATAATGACAACAAGCCTATATAACTGCTACCAATACTTGGCTTACAACTGGGAATTCAAACCAGAAAAAGGGAATCCAACACACCTATGAATAAGAAGAAAAAGCAGAAGCCCTAGCCTTACTTATTGTACCGCATACCTATTCCCTTGTTGACAACAGAACTACCCTCTCTCAATTCCCTATATTTGGTTTGAGTATGTCCCTACTCGCTTGAAGTCTATAGCTCCTACATTTTATTCGTTACCAACTTTTGCGTGGACTGATTTAGATCCTTACTTGCTAGCTCTAAAACAAGCACCCGAAATTATAAGTACTGGTCTCACTCTCCAATTACTGACCTCAATGCAATGCCTAACAAAACCTATGTCCCATATAAAGTATTGCTTCCCCAACTTACAATAAGGGCCTCTCATAACCATACTTGAGAACTTTCACTGGGTCAGCAGTTAGTTCATTGCTCTCACAGGAACTCTCCTTTCTGACTGGAACAAGACTGGAATTGCTTTATCTACTTAAGCTTAAGAGAGCACCTATTGCTTCTAACTGCTCTGTGGAATCGAGAATGTAAGTACACTGAGTTAAAGAACGAAAGCGAGGGATGCTAGGCTTCTACCTTTTCGCCTCAGGCTTGTTCTACTGTTTTTCATAATTGAACTTGCAATAAAGAAATCTACTACTATAGGGAATTGAACAGAAGGAATAGGCAATCTATCCAACTAATGGAAATAAGAAGAGAGCTGATGAAAACAAGGACAGCGTCAGCTGCGATGGCTACTACTAAAAAGAAAGAAACTGGGAACCCAACTATACTAACTTTCCTCAGGGTATCAAACCTTGCTTGACTCTAATGAGTAAGTGAACTAACTACTATAGGAATGGAGCTACGGATCCCGAGGCTAACTACCCTAACTCTTGACCTCACACTACTGCTTCTCGTACTTGAACAGGCAACTGGGACTTTCCGCTCCTCACTTTTGGAACTTATACTTACACTGCGCTTATTTACATTCTCTATTTTGCACTTTCATTTCCTATGTTTGATTGCTAGGAGCAACTGGCCCAACTCTAAGTAGGACATTACTTTCTCTTAGCTTCCACCAAAAGAAAGGGAGCCCAGCCTTACACTAATACTTCCGAGCCTGCACCGCCTTGCTTATAGTCTCCTACTTGCCTCTTCGATTCCCTTTAACAGATGATTTGTATTCTTCTGCTACAGGCTACCATAGACTGGAACCCGGGCATCTTAGTCTCCCCTTACTTGCTAATCTAGCAGTGACTTGCCCACTCTTCTATTCCTTGTTTCCAAACTCAAACTACCGCGGGTCTTCCATTTCCTTCTTTCTTTCCGGAGTAGCTCCACTGATGAGTAGCTCTAATACATATACCTCTTACCCTCTATAGTAGTAGCAGCAAGTAGTAAGCTTGTAGTAGTAGTGATAAGAACTCCAATTAGAATAAAGCATAAACTCAGCTATAAACCACTCCTTGCTGAAAGTCTGTATTTCAACTAGTAGCCTTCTACTCATAACTCGGTACGGTAAGCAAACCAATATCTTAGAATAAGGAAGTACTGTCTGGGTACCAATGCTTTTTAACCAATACCAACATCGGAACGAAACTCAAAAGTAGGAAATCCACTAATACTGATTAGAGGCAAGCACCAGTACTTATAAGTTCAGACCTTTTACTACACTGTAATAGGCAAGTTACTACTGTACTTCTGAGAAAAGTCAAAAGGGAATGAAATCCGTACTAGCGTCATATTGAAGCAAGCAAAAAGCAAAGAAGTAGAGAGGGGGGATGCTACAAAGGATGGTCAGAGTTGGAGCAAGGGGGTCAGCTTCTAGGCCAGTAGCGAAAGCACCATTTCTTAGTTTTAGGTGCCCAGAACTTCTAATAACCGGGTTTCAAGTTTTGAAAGCAAGCACACCAAGACTCAAGGGAGTATAGGTACACTCTTACAGGTCTGGGGACATGCAAAGCATTGATCCCGCTCTCCATTTATTAGAACTTTGATTGTTTACATTAGTCTCAGTTTGAGATAAAGCAGTGCCAGGCCTAGAGAAAAGGATATCCTAAAGAAATCGAGTATCAATCAATATAAGGCAACAGAGTCAGTTATTTCAGGATTAAAGTAAGTAGCAACAGGCTAATAGGTCACAAAGCCAGATCTAAGATCAGCAGCGGTAAGAGATTAGCAGACTTACGTGGACAGGAAAGACAGAGTGAAAGGCATGAATAGGGCTTGCCGGGCGCCAGTTAAGGTTGAGAATACACTGTTCTATTGTTGCTCCCATGTAGGCATTTTGACTCCTCTTGGTTTGTTACTCCTCGCAGTTGTGAGTTGGACTCCTCCCTTGGTGGTATTTCCAGTCTGTTTGCCGGTGGGTCGAATCTGTTTGTTACCCTTTTTTGATCCTCACTAGCATCGGTTGGATCTCTTTTTGTGGAAAGCAGGGTTCTAGGCCGAGGTAGAGAGAATGCCATTAAGTGAGGGCCGGCTAATAGTTTTGAAAAGAATACTAAACCCGGGAGGCAAGATGTGAGATCGATGGTTGGGTTACCGGTTATGAGTTGAGGTCTCGGCAGCACTAGTGGAATCCTTTGCCTCATATCTAGTATTATTATATTAACAGTAGCTCAATTCTTCTAGTTATTAGTTGTAGAACTAAAGTCAAGGTAGCCAGAACTTATAATAACCGGTAACCAGGGTCCCTAGATTGTATGGGAGTATGGTATCTATGTAGTGGTCCTTTGCCTTATGGGGTGCAATGGAGATTCCTTATGAACCATCCGGTGTCCCCTTCTTTGTTTCCTATCCACAGAAGTATCAAGTATTTCCAGATCAACCATAAGGAGTGGGCACTGATAGCTCGAAGGGGATTTCATTTCCGTTTAGTCGCATGTATCCTTACTTTCGAAATCCATTCTTTAGTTGCTACTTTATTGAGTGACTTTATTGTTGAGTTACTGCACTGCATTTGGTTACTTTTTTAGGTGCGCCAGGCCAGGTAAGTCGTAACTTCCATTCTTTGCCCTTATAGTAAGTTGGGTGTACGCTCTAGTGCAGTATAGGACTTAGTATCTGTAGTTACTTGGTAGAAACGGGATAATCGTATTGCTTATCCGGCCTTCTAGTCTTACTATTCCCTCTTTCATTCTCCCTGGAATTATAAGTCCAGTACTTAAGTTCCAATTAATAAGTTCTGGCTTGCTTCTTAGATGGAGTCTGCCTCCTTTGACCTTCACCCTGTATTTCACCATTAGTTGTATAAGTAATAAGTCTTGGATTGGTTGTGAAGTAATAAGTCTTGGATGATTGGTTTCTCGATATTAACAAGAGAAAGGGAAATCCACAGCGGACACAACAACAGGACAACTAGCAACGGGCAATCCAACTACTCAACTCGATTCTTGAACTGCGCCAAGTGCCAAGTGGATCCGGACCATTGTTCTTAGAGTAAAGGAGAGGAAGGTAAGTAATAAGTCTTGCTCACATCTGAACTAAGTAATGAGAGGAGCAGGCCTAGTCCATCGTAGGGGAATCTAGACATCAACTAACCAACTTAAGAATCAAAGGAGTAAGTCAAAGAAGAAAAGCCCGTATAGAGGCGATAAAGTCTGATCGGTATGAGTTTAATAGTGTGGTCTCTTAGGGTGGATTTCCTAGTTTGTGGGCCAGTACTTATAATTTCCTGTCAGCACTAGTTGTTATCTTAGAAGCAGTAGACTGGGGGGATTCGGTAAGTCTTATTAGCATCATATTGATTCTTATTCTTATTACCCGTAAAAAGGAAAGGGGCAAGACCAGATGCAAGAAAGGCAGAGTTTGAGTTGAGCTAAAGAAAGTGGAGCAAGTGGATATGGGATACGAGAGATATAGCGTATAGTCAAATATGATAATGATAAAACATATATTGTAGAATGGGAACCGGGGAGTTCAATCATGAAATACAGAACGAAACTAAGGAAAGCAACACTAAGCTTAGAAAAAGCCCACATACACAATTAGGAGATCTTCAAAAAAGCCCACGGAGCTAATTCCTATAGTAGTAGCACTCATTCTCTTATTACTAATTGGATCTCCTGTTTCTAGTGAAAAAGTAGTAGTTGGTTTACGAGTGGCTTGGTAGCTAACAGATTCAATAAGAATATCAAAAAGGTAGCTCTGTTCCGACAATCAATCTCTCCTTACTGACTCCAACTCTGACTATCCTGTCTTTTATTGTGAATTGCCGGTTTAGTTCTGATAGTAGTTGTTGCTTGTCCAGTTACTTGGCCTGTTTTTTATTGTATTAGTAGTAGGATTCCTTTATTCCACGTATCAGCCTTATTGTTACTTATATTTGTAAAGTGCTTTTCTTAGTTGCTTTATTATACCTTAGCTACCCCGCATTCCATACAAAGGTTCGATATCTCGTAGCAAGGGAGCTCTCTAGTAGCACAGTTTCCGGCTAAGAAGTAATAAATAGTTTGACTCCAGTAGTTGGTCGCAGAAGAGTTAGCGTGGAGACAAGTTCGAATGAAAGGTATAGTCAATGAAATAGGTATGGAAAGGCGGACCAATAGGACAGATAGTTAGGTCGAAAGCAGAGATAAGGTTTTCAACCGAGGAAGGCTAATAGGCAAGATATATAGACTAGGATACAGCAACGCAAGGAGGGAGAACAAAATCACAATACTAACGGAGGGGTTAATACGGGAATGGAAACCAGATCAGGGGGAATCGGAAAAGTGAGTCAAAGAATGACTAGCAAAGGGAGAAGAAGGAATAGATAAAGGTGTGTGTTGGATTGTCTTAGCACTATTCTTACTATGCATCTCAACGCTTACGCCTGCCACTCTGAAGACTAAATCAGACCTTGCCCTATCAGAGGTTAGTCTACCCGGCCTTTCCTTAAACCTGCCATTCTACAAGAAGTAGGCAAGTGAGAATTAAAGACATAAGAAAGGGTGCTAACATCAGTACCAATATAAGGTGTTATCATAATCAAAGCTAAGTTCAAGAATCCATATAGTGATAGGAAGTGCAATACCGTCGGCATATAAGGGAATCATAATAAGGAATTGTGTCATCAAACTCAAACTAGGGCGTGCCTACCATCACTTGAACAAGCAACAGGGAAACTAACAACTAACTTGGATTCTTTAAACACTACAGCCCCCCGAGATAGCAAACTAACAACAGGGAGTCCAAGACATAACTACTGATCTCAAGATTGAAACTAGTCAGAAGAGAATGGGACTACCACCAATAAGAACCTAGCTCGGACCAGTACTTAAGTTCAAGTCACTACTAAACCAATAGATGAAACTGCTGGGTCATAACACTCTTTTCCATATTATATTATCTTATATTAGCATTTGTTTCTATGCTTTTATCTCAATTGTTTCTATGCTTTTCTATTAACGTGTATCATCATGTGTTTTACTAGACTCTATTTGCTATTACTACTTTACTTTAACACTACCATTGGTTCCAATGAGTCATCATAGCATAGTCATTGTAATCTAACAATTCTTAGTTGATTCCAAAGCGTCGTAAACAGTAATAGAATCGTTGGTGAAATCCCGAGAAGCAGTAGGTCCCATCACGGAATAATCCATTGAAGAGTGAAATGGGCAAGTCAGAAAAAGAGTGTAGCGGTATGTCCTGATATAGTTGTTGATATGACAAATCAGAATCAAGTTAGAGTCAATGACTTCACTGTGTTACTCAGAATTCCACAAGGAGGTAGGGATCCAAACACTGCTAACAGGAATCAATTACAACACTAAGGAATGCAACGCGTAATAGAGAATTAGAGATGGGACTTAGCACCGGCAACATAGCTCTATCGTTCAATCGAAATAGAACTTGCCTCCTTATGAACTCCCTTTTTTCAGTGAAAGTAATAGAAACAGCAGTAGAGTTGTACTTACTGGTATAAGTCCGATATGGACAATACGGAATGCAAGGGACAACTAGAAGAGTGCAGTGGACAAGTAATACTTTTCATAGCAAAGCTGTTTTCCCTAATAGTGAGGTCAATTTGTATCAACTTTTCACCCGGCAAGTAAGAATTATACCTGTGCCTTTAAGACTTGACGCGCACCCTAATAGTAAGCCCCTTATTATCCTGTCTTTTAGCCCTACTTTACTTTACCTAACTCTTCAAATCAATACTTTGGTTCTTTAGCTACTGATCTAGAACCCAGCTTTACTGTATCTCAGCCTTGGTATCCTCCCTAAATAGTCGTTTGGATATCCTGTATTTCATTCCCACAATGCTTACTAGAAAGCTACCCTTACTTGCTTTTAGGCCAAAAACGGAACCTTGTAATATGGGTACGTTGTAGCGCATCAAACTACTAACGATAAGAATGGGACTCGTGAATCAAACTCTCTGAGAGAGCAGGGGAGCATCGAACTAGTAATACGGAATTGCACTAATAAAGTATAGGATGCCAGGGTACCCGGTTAATAAGTAAGGATGTAAGGATACCCCCAGGACATAGGTCTTTAACTCATTAATATAAGAATAAGGGCATAGTACACAGCGAATTAATAGTCTGGGCTCTCAACTAGTCAATAAAGAAAAGAATTGATTGGTCTAATCCGGGGCTTTCCATGCTTGTTAAAAACGGAGAATATCTAACTCCATATTGTAGTTCACCTCTGCTACTCTACCACTACTCGTTTGAAGTCCACTTTTGTTGCTAGCATCTCAGGGTTACTTTACGACTTCTAAGACGGTTCACTCAATATATGGAATGATACCCATCAATACAGACTTGAACTATCGCTTCTAAGAATGGGCTAGTGACAAACAGGCTATAGCTAAAACGCTGACAAGACTAAACCGATCAAATGGGAATTCACTACTGGCCTCGATCCTCGCTTTACCTTATCTTAGCCTCCATCTCTTGCCTATATGTATTGCTTGCCTCGTCTTCACTCCTTAACTAAGAACTACAAGAAGAGAACTCGGCACCCGCATCCATGTTATAGTCTCGGCCTTACTTTATTTGCTTTTAGTCTAACTTACCTGTCTCCAAGGCTACCTCCACTACCTATAATACTTCAACTGTTGGGGGCCCCATGCGAACCTCTAACATTGAATTCGGCTTGTAACTCTAATACCTGAATCCGGGAGTATAGAATCCAACTACTAACTAGCATGCTTTCACTTATAGGTCATGATCCTTACTTGCACGGACGGGAACAAACACTGTTCGAGGCAATCCATCCGATAAGTAGTAGCTCCATTACATCGACCCTTGTTGGTGTTGTAAATTCCCTATTCTTGTAGTTATTCCGAGAAGCATCAGCTCCATTCTTGTGATTACTGCAATTATTCTATTCTATTCTATGCCCAAATACACTATGACTCTATGACTAGATGAACTATCCTCTTACTATAAATGAAAAAAGCAGTCTTCTCTTCTACCTGATAGATCCGACCCCTATTGCTACTCTGACTCTCCTGTCCCCTAGTGTGCAACTCCTGCGTTTCATTCTTCAAGTAATGACTTTCATTCTCTCTCTTATTGGTATTCTTTTCGCATATATTAATGATTCTGCTTACTTTTATTGATATGTATGGATATTGTATTGATATGTATGGATATTGGTTTTCTCATATTCTATTTATGAGTTGTTTTCTAGCATTTTCTTAGAGAAACTAGGGCGCTGCTCTCGATTGAGTCTACCCTTTGATGCGTAACACACGGGTTAGAATACCCCTACCCACTTCACTTTCAAGTAAGAATCGGCAAGCTTAGTATAGACAATACACTCAACAAAAACAGTAATAATCAAAAGGCACGCGGACAAACAACACGACTACTATGAGAATTGGACTAAACTGCCCAAGCCTTCCTCTTGATTCTTCTACTTACTAGCTTGCTTGGCTCTACTCCTGTTAGCCATCCCTATTTCTATTCTCTTTGTGGATAGATCAATTCTCTATTCTCGTATTTTTTCCAATAGAGTAGACTGCATTCCTTGTGCACTTTTCTATTCTTAAAGGTAGTCGCTTCAGTCTTGTTATCGGTAAGGTAAGTCCTATTTCTTAGTGTAAGTCTCTTAATTAATGTACAGTTGATAGCCCTGTTGCATCCTATATTTCAGCAGTAGTTCAATAGCCTGTTAGCCCGTAGCTCAATTTAGAGTTTTAGAGCATAAGTCCTGTTAGGCCGTGATTCAATTCTCTCTGCCGGAGTTGGTTTCCCAGTGTTTTTTTAAGTCCGATTAGGCGTAGTGGATTTCCCCTTTCCTAGCTCTATCATGAAAAGCACTAGGCTTTCAGCACCTTGTTTACATCAGTCGAGTTATGAAACCCAGGAAAGTCATAACAATTGAAAGTCAAGTAAGCTTATGGGCAGGGAAGGTTAGGCTCGGAAGCAGCAGTTCCACCCCAAGTTATAGGTTAAAGTATTAGATAAAGTAGCTCAATTCTATAGTGTAGTGTTTCAGAGGATAGTCAGAGTTGAAGCGAGGCAGAACAGCTTTAGTAAGTTTAGTAAGACTTCTAGTTTAGATATAGAATGCAAGGGCCCGGGCAAAAGAAAAGCGATAACTCCAGTAAAGAAAGGCGGGTTAGTAATATGGAGTAAAAGAGAGCAGCGGAAGAGCCTAACTCGAAATAAAGAATGGAATAAGTAAGCTGGGCCGGGTAAGTAGTAATTGGAGACTACAAATGAGTAAGGAATGCTGGAATCTGTTAAGGGAGAGGCAGCTCTAGGTACTGTAGTTCGATTCTTTCCGGTGGTGATTTCGTTCTCTTACTTAATAGTGCGATTCCCAGGTTCCGGTGAAAGCTTTGTCGGCACTAGCCCTATTCCAGCTAGTCATAGTATAAGAATAAGTCCAATAAGTAAGGATCCAATGTCAGTTTGAAAGAAAGTATTTGGGGGTTCCACAACAGCTAGAGCCTTGTCAGCAAGGGAATCAGATTGAGTGTGTCCCGAGGGTATTGGACCGGGATGATAGCACAGTAAGTAAGGCTCATAGGCCGGAAAGGCATACTATACAAAAAGATAGGCATTGCGGACAAGTGACAGGTCTGTTTTAAGAATTTCCCAAGTCGAACAGAAAGAGCAAGTAAAGCAAAGAGTAAGCGAAAGGAATGGCGGGCTTACTTAAAGTAGGTCACAGTTTTACAGTTAGTATTGGCAGACTCAAAGCAAGTCATAGAATCATAGGTGAAATACAAGAAGCGAAGACAGGGCAGCTTTAGATGGCTCCCAGGCAAGAAAGCAAGTAAGTAGGTTTCAGGAGTTAGAGTTAGGCTCGAGCTTGCTACAGTGAATTCTGATCAAGCGGGGGTTTGATTCACTCCCTATAGATCTATAGTATTGTTGACATTAATATAAGATTGGATTCCAGGGCTCACAGGTGCTAGTTAAAGAAAGAGAAAGTAAAGGTAGGCTAACAGTGTTAGGTAGTTTGTGAAGAATAAGAGTAAGTAAAATAAGCTTTAAGGTCAATAAAGCAAGGGCTGCGTCAGCTGCTCAGCAGAGCAAGATCCAAAGGTAGTGGTTCAAGAACAAAAGCTATTAGAGCAAGGTTCGAGGCTAGTAGTGCTAGGATAATAGTTAGCAGTTTGACTCCTACTGGCATTGGTTTCATGCCCCTGTTCCACTCTTATTAGTAGTGATCTCATTCATTAGTTGTGATTGAATTCTCCTACTTACCAGTTGGGTTCTTTCCATGTTTATAGCTCTAGCCTTACCAATACGAGTGAAAGTTTCTGTAAACAAGCCTTAACTAGTCAAAGATAGAAACAAGGCTCTATTTGTTTTTCGGAAACATTAGTCCAAGTCCGCAGTGGTTACATTCCTATCCTCTGGGTTTCCACTCTGAAATTACTGTATTTGATTCCCATGCTACTTAGTGCAATTCTGATTGTTGACACGATGTATCCTTCCTTCTTTCTCCGTGGCTTCTTAACTCCAAGCTCTAAAACATATTATTTCTTACTTAAGTGTTAACCAAGCTCTAAAACATATTATTTCTGACTTAAGTGTTCACTTTTCAAGCCTAAGTGCCTTAGCAATGCTGGTAAGACGGGAAAGAATATCTAATCAATGAGAATGGCTTTCAGGTATATGTTTCTAAGCTCAACATTCATTTTCGCCTCTCATCTTAGCGCTGTTCGTAGGTACAGGTTCGGTTCTGTGTCGGTTCCTCAATAAATATTCTAAGTTGGTCAGCAGCAAAATGGATAGATTTTCTTTCTTACATGGAATGAGTTTTCTAGCGGTACAACTTCATATTTCGGTGCTCCAGCTCTTAGAACTTAATTACTGGCTCGGGAATAATCTCTTACTGGCGTTGAAGCGTAACTCGCTAATGTTGGAGTTAGTTGAGTTCCAGCAGAAGATAGAGCATAATCGGGATCTCAAGATGGATAAGATGAAAAAGAGCCCATTGCAGGTAATATAGGTATTGGAATTTGAGGGCTAAGGCCGAGTAACAAATTCATGTATTCACTGCTTTATTGCCTTTCGTCGACAACTAAGATGAAATAAAGTAGAACTGTCAAATACTTTTTCGCAGAAACAGAATAGATTATTGCTCCCAAACGTAGTATT
Organism: Musa itinerans; assembly: GCA_001649415.1. NCBI lineage: Eukaryota > Viridiplantae > Streptophyta > Magnoliopsida > Zingiberales > Musaceae > Musa > Musa itinerans. The sequence goes on along the minus strand of LVTN01000045.1, from coordinate 294,292 downwards.
TTGAGATCCAAATCAGTGTATTGACTTTTTGCTATACACTACATAACTACTGCTTACTGACTTGATACAGCTTCCGCTTCTTCGGATTCTATTGTCAATGAAACTAGGAACTATACTTTATACTTGACCTCGACCAGTACTTAAGTTCGGGACCACTTTGAAAACCGATTGTTGCAGCTTACTTTCGAACGGAACACTTGCAGAAGCACCCAAAGAAACAAGACTGGAAGGTAACTTAGCACTTGCTGCTTCATCTGGTCCTTACTATGCTGAAAGATCCTTCTTCCTAACCTAATTAAGCATCTTATTGAGTCGATTTAGACTTTTCCCTTCTTTAAGATCCTGGTCCTATTGCTAATGCAGATCTTGTAGTCACCATTGCTTGTTCGTCCTCTTGGCCTGGGCCTGTTCTGTCTTCAGCAAAGTCAACTTATACTTCAAAAGAAACGAAACCTCTATCCTCTCCACTTTGTTTTGTTGTTGGGCCTGGACTGACAACTGGATATACTTGCTACTTTCCTCGAACTGGAATGAATAAAGCATCTGAACGGACTCGACTTGGACCACATCCCGCTACACCAGTACTGAACTCTGCCTCTTAACTATACCTCACTCACACCCGAACTCTACTTTCCATCTTAGGCTTATCGAGTGGGAATTAGCTGATTCACTTTCTTCACCGACAACAGGACTTGTTGGGCCCGTACCTGTTTCTGATCTATCTTTCGGCTTCATATCCCTTTGAATCTACGTACTTAGAAATACTCCGCTCCACTAGTTTACTTGAGAACTAAGGATTCTGTTTAAGTAGTTGCTCGGCTGAAGTAGTTGCTCGGCTGAAGTAGTACTTGGTGGATACCTGCCTGAGTATACTAATACTAATAATGAAAAGCAAGAATCAAGCTCTTAAATAGTAAATATCAAGAATAAAGCATAGAAGAAAGAATTGACCTTATATTAGTAAAGGCGGGAACTCGCAACTTAGTTTACTAGTTTCGGAATAAGGAATTGAAGAAATCCACTAATAAGTGTATAAGGCAACAACTACTGCTTCTAAGACACCAACTAGTAAACTAATAGGATCAAACTCGAAAGTCAGGATACTTTTAGTTAGGGTTCAGACTGATAGTTTGGGGTAGTCAAGAATTCAATCAAAGTAGCTGTTTAGGAATGGAAAAAACGACCCCACTATATAAGAATTGAACTCTTTAGTAGCAGAACGAACTAGTTCACTTGCCCACCTTAAACTAACAAGTTAGAAGTGGGTGTGTCATCAGTGTATAAGAGGCAAACTGGAATGAAAGAAGAAGAAACCGCACCAAGATAACAAAACACTCAAAGAAAAAACTACTTAAGAGACGATAAAGATCAAATGAGACCTCAAAGACTGCTAGAAGAATGGAACTTGGAATTAAGACTGCTAGAAGAATGGAACTTGGAATTAAGTCATTGAAGCATCCAACTAAAAACTAAGATTCGCTATACACCCCTAATGAATCAAACTTTATAGAATCAGAATAGAACTAGTACTCCCTGGCTTTACTACTTGTAACGGTCAAACTAGTACTTCTTTTGACAAGAATAAAACGAGCGCCCCTAAGAGTTGAACTGCCAACATCCAGATAAAGTATACTAACCGGCGCCCACTCCTATTTTCATGTATTTCCTGCCTATTAGTCCACCTCTCCCGACTTAAAGTAAAGTATCTCGCTGCCGACCTCTGATCTGTATTAGTAGATTGAGTCCGCCCTTGCCTTGATCTGAGCCTTACTACCTGGCGCAGCATTCCAATCTTATATCCATGTCTCAAAGCCTAATACTGTGGGCCTAAAATCTCACTTATGGCACGGAACAAACAGAACTGCTTGAAATGCCTATAAGGTTGGATCGGAGACTCGGGTATACCATTCTCACTATCCCGGCTGTCACTCTTGTACAACTGTTAGGGCGCTAAAGAACCAAGATTTCTAAGAATTTTACCCATCCGTAACTCTGCTAATGAAAAATAGATCATTGAGAAACTAATAAATGGTCCAATGAATGCATTTTATGCCTATAGTCCTCTTTGCCCAACCCCCCCTTTTTATTACTCTGAATCTACTTCTTTTGATGATACAGCTTATTCCTTTTGGCCTGGGGTACTCTAATAATTACAATACTCAAACTCCATTCTTATAGAATACCCTAAACTCAACTCTTCTGGCCCTACTGAAAACTCCATTATTAAAGGAAGGGGTTGAACTCACTACCTAGCCTAGTTATGTCTTGGTGGTTGGCGAGAGGGAGCACGTACTAGTGTTGGTGAAGAGAGAATATAAGCAGGACCAGGTGCTCTCCACTCTGAAGTCATAATTCCCCTATACGATGTATCCTTCGACGTCTTCTTACCCATTTGCATTCTTCTTATTCTATGATGATAGCTCTGCTCTCTACTCGACGTCTTCTTCTTAGTCTATTACAGGTATCCCTAGCTATTTGGTCTATTACAGGTATCCCTAGCTATTTGTATTAGTCTTCTGACTCTACCATTAGTCTTACCCCTAACTACAAGTATCCTGATAAGTCTCCTTATTGCCCAAACCTAACTAGTCTTTGCATCCTCATACATATTTATCCCTTCAGAAATAAGAACAAAACTACGAATAGAAGAAAACAACTCTCAATAAAGAATCCAACTCTTAGAAAGTCCGGATGAAAGAAGCGGGCGATACTGCATAAATAGGAATAAGTATCTTCTAGCTATGTGGGAATTGCATAAGTGGATTCTATTGCCCAGACTAGTAATTGACTCCCTTTCCCTACTTTGTTCATGTGACCTTTGCTGTAAGTGGGCCCGCTCTTCGTCCCATTTCATTTACTGACAAATTGCTTAAGTGAGGTTATCGGCCGGGGGAACTCAATCAGTCAATCAATAGTTGGCTGGTTCCAAATATAGAAGATTAAGGAAAGGGCTGGAACATGACATGACGGCTTATCTCCTTCCTCTCTTTCTTTTACTTGAGCCGGCACTTGACCTTTGACCTTGCTCTGGAACCTGGAGAAGGCAGTCCTAGGCCTAACAAAAACATTAGAGAGCTCGGCAATGATTAAGTGGCACCCCAAACACTCTCTTTTGAATATGACCCACTTTAAGGCTTCTTCTCTTTCGCCCTTGCGCATTAGCTAAGCCGTTTTTCAGCTTAGGTAGTCAAACCCATGTGTTACGCCTATAAGGGTATAGAGGGTCAATAAAGAATTCAATAAAGTAGTAACAACAAGCCCCATAGACATTACATTATAAGAAAACAACAAAGAGTCTAGTTCTCTCAATCCATGCCTTCCGCCTGTCTCTCCGTCTCAACTAATATGGAATTGACCAATAGGGCTTAGCCTCCTTACGACGGGACTCGAACTCGAAACTAGGAATTCAGCTCACTCTTGCCCAAACCTCTTTCTCGCTCTCGACAACCTATCACTGGTAGGCAAGTAAGAATGTCTAAGACCTTTAAGACTGAAGGACATACTATGTAAGCCTTCTTCTCCTGTCTTTTAGCCTACCATTACTGGACACAAAATATGATTCCTAGACTCAAAGGAATGGAAGCAACGTCAACAGGCAAGACTACTATAATCGCTCACAACCCGGGCTTTCACTCCCGATCTCCAAACCGGACTTATTGGGCAACTACTCCTTTCTTGAATCTTGAAGGCAGAACACTCGCTCGCAGGATTCAATCTATTGGATTCTTGGATGATGAGCTATAAGACAAATAGCATATAGGGTATGCTACTCAGAGGAATAGTAAGAAGGGTACTACCCGGACAGAGCACAGAGGAAACGAAACAGAGAATGGAAGAGGAAAGGCTTAGATAGTAAATCACTGGTTAGAGAATTGAACTCGGGGGAACTAACTCGTACTAAAGGTAATGGAACACGATAATAGGAATAGCACTACTCCTAATGAGACTCAACCTGGAAACGATTGAATCATACCTGGAATCAAACTGGTAAATTAGTATTATAGCTCTACCGTTAGTACACCCATTCTGTTGCTCATAAGGGTCATGCCTATACTAATAAGTGCAATTCGGATGCTTACCACCATTAGTCTATATAGATGCGCTACGCTAGCCCCGTACGATACCTACTATATAAGTGCTAGATCCTAGTCTCACAACTCGCCCATCAAATCAAAGAGGAAAGTCATACTGATGGTCCAGGCATTAAGGATGAGACCAAGCAAAGGCAGACTCATGGAGTAAAGCAATTCTTATCAATAGTAGTTGGAGAACGAAAGGAGTAAATTAGGACACTAAAACTAACAAGCAAGAATACGAGGAACGATACAGAGACAACTAAACAAGCAAGAATACGAGGAACGATACAGAGACTTAGAGCAAGGGAGGGTGGAGCGAAACAGTAGAAACCAGTTTCATAGGAATTTGTCCACTAGGCGCGATTCTCTCTTTTTAGTTTCATTACCACCAAGCGCCAAGCAACTACGTTACCAACAACAATAGCACTACTCACTTTTCTTCTAAGACCACTGATACACTAACAGCAAGATACATGCTCTAAACTAAGACTTACCCTAAGGAACTAGAATCTTGATTTACTGTCTACGAGCCTCACGTTTGTTACGAGAAACCCAAGCTGTTTATTGACTCTTATATATCTTGATTTCATCTTGGAAGCTACTTCCCGAACTAACAATCCCTTCTCTCACTCTTACTTCTATCACCTCTATGCCTATGTTCTAGGTTTAGGATTATTGATCTTCCTACGGGACCTTACTATCCACGCCATGTGCCAAGCCTTATTCACTAGTAGCACAAGCCTTATTACCTTACGTACAATATGGATAAGAGGATAGCTTAACCAATCCAGTAATAGACTTCTATTAGTTAGCATCAGAATGTGTTGTTAAGGGTATCATGCAACTAAGTGGGCTACTCAAGTCCCAATCCAAAGAACCGACCTAGTGCTTTTTAGAATAGAGCTGCTGACAAACAGTATTACTTTCCTTATAGTCAGGTTTGACCTTTCTTTCCTAAATGTCCTTATCCATTTATTATATCTTATACTAAGACTATATTCCTGTATGCGCTAGGACCATCTCTATTAATTCCATTCAGTATTTGAAATACAAGTGTTTTTTGCATTAGTTGGAGCCCTGTCGTTACTAGTTGGGTTCCTGCTATCGTTGATTGCATTCCCCGTTGGTGAGGTAAGTCCTATTAGTGGTGGTTATATATAGTCTGGTCTATTAGGCAGTGTTCGATCCGTTATTAGTTCATCTTGCCTTGTGGAGTTTGTGTCTTTTCCTTTTCCACTAGTTTGCTTTAATAGATGAGTTAACTCAAACACAAGAATGAAGCTCTGAAGTAAAGATACTCGGCTAGGAGGTAATCAAAAATATCTGTTCTGTTAGAGTTCATTTGCGCCTAAGAACATAGGCATACCCAGCGAGCAACCGATTAGCAGCTTTCAATAAGATCAACCTGTGCCTCCTTCAAATAAGCGTTAGCAGAGTATAACATAGGTGTAACGACGTTAAAGAAGCCTTCTCATCAGTGAGGATGCCGCTCAAAGTAGTTTCGTGGAGTTATTGGCTTAACCGAGTTGTAGTCTAAGCAAGAGCATAAAAGTCAAGTGAGGATGCAGGCCGGAGTCTATAGTAGCTCTTTGACCAGTGGCTTGCACTTAGATTAAAGTCTTAACTCGGTAGTTAGCATAACGTCTGGCCTTGTGGAGTTACTTGTTGCTGCCTTTCAGTACTTGGAATCTACTTTACTTCTTCTCCTGCTTACAACCCCATTGAAAGGTCTTATACGTTACTAGTGGCTGAGGGATATGAAGATGGATACCTTGTCTTACATACTATCCCTTAGTAGTTCAGTGACCGTGCTCTCGAAATGGGATCTCTTTCACATAATGGTAAACTGGCGTGAAACTAACTGGCTGACTGCTATTGATATCTGAGCCAGCAAACTCTAGCAGAAAAGAAAGAAAAACGGACTGCTAACCACGCTTTGAATATATGTTTTGATGCTTGCCAGTGAACCCCGTGGTTTTGCATGGTCAACGAGTTATGTGCGCGAGTGTTGGTCTACCTTCTATCGCCTACTGAAGCCCGAGTATCAAACAGCTGAGGAGGTTCAAAAGAATATAGTTGACTTACCGCTTTATGGTGCTGGCGGATCGACCCAACAAGGGATCTCGTCCTGACTCTCAGAGGTCTATCCGACTCACTTTGTTCCCGCTATAGCTAACCAAGCTTACACCATCCTTCTTTAGTGTTTCCTGCGCTTCCGATTATAGAGCTGCACCTAGCACTTTTTGCATCTTCTGTTGCCGGGAAAGAAAGATAGAGGTCAGGGCTTACTTACACGCACGCTTGCTAATAAGGCCCCACCTATACATAGTTTGATCGATCGATTGACCGACTTCACATACATGTTTTATATTACCAATGATTACAACTCCAATCGTGAAGCGAAGTTAATAGAAAACTAACCGATGAAAGGAGGGAATCAAGAGACATTATGATGTCGGGTCAGCACATAAGGCCAGACTATACAACTCTATTCTGTATTTCTATTCACTTCCAATTCGACGTAGGTACTAGATCACCGGGAGATAGGGAGTATTTGATTTACCAACCAATCAGACTAGGAGGGCCAAGCAAACATACCTTACTATTCACGGCTTCCTATGCCTAAATTAGATTCTTTTCTTAGATATTACATTAAGGTTCACTCTTGTGACTCCGCCCAAGAAACAAGTCCTGTTTTTGGCAATCAGATCTTCTGCTTAAGATAACAATAGGTCCAGTGTTGAGCCAGCCCATAAGCTTGTTGTGGGAAGGAACTGAAGTTAAGGTCGAGTTGGGGCGCTAAGCAAGTATAGTTTCGTCTTCTCCGTATTTACTTTTCCTACTGTATTTCCTTTTCCTGGTTGAGGTGAATCGACTCAAGAAGAGGCTGTTTCAAGATAATAAACTAGATAAGAAGATTGAGAAAGTGAAGTCAGCAAAAAGTGTTGTCGTATCAAGAGGATCTTTCTCAAAAGAAGAGGTTAAGTATAAAGTGAGCTCTCTACGGTAGCTAAGCTAATTAAGTAGAAAGTATAAGAATTGAGTTTTGAATTTAGGCTACTCGTTATTCACAAGTCCTGTATTTTAGTCCAACCCTAAGCATGAAAGGCAGGTATGAAAGGGGAGTTCAATCAGTTCTCTTTCCACTATACCAACACAGTATAGGAAACCATAGGATCACGTTAACTCTACATAGGAAAACGGATGAAACTCTTTCGCTTAGGGCATCCATCCCAACAAAAGTCCCATCCTATTTCTTCATTTGCTATGCCAGCTCCCAAAAACAGGACTTGTAATGACTTATAATAACTCGTATTGCAGCTACCGCGCAGCTAGGACACATCTGCCGCACAACATTAGTAGTTGTTTGGCCCGTTGCTTGGTCTAACGTCTTGGCCCCGTGTTTCTTCCACTTTGATTTGTTTTTGATCGGTCTATTAGCTAAAATTCCTTGACTATGTTTTTTACTGTGTTTTGGTTACGAAGTGCCAGATGCCCAGCGTATACTAGTAAAGGAGTTAGGAGTGAAAGGAGTGAGTGAGTGCTTTACTCTATTGAGGAGCCGAGCCCCCACCTTTTAACTAGTCTTCAAGATTGGACATCTATTCTTTCTTTTGCTTTACAGAGAAAAAGATTCTTCTTTATTAACGATCCACGCAGGTAATAAGACAGACTCGCTTTAGTGCAAAAATGACCAAGAAAAGAAAGATCATAAAGATCCGGAACTAATACTTACCCTAGAGAAGAGTACGAAGTCCCCCGAGAAGTAGGGTATAGAATAAAGATAGCGAGCTTCCGAGCAAGATCGGGGATACGCACGAAGACTTCAATGCCCTAAGAGGACTCGGCTGTGCCTGTTGCTTAGACAGTCAATAAAGTTGTCCAGAACCAAGCCTATGCGCCCCTCGGTAAATAAAGGTGAGTGTGAAGGCACTACTGGGTTTCGGCGTACTCTTCTTAACTCTGCTTAGTCCCTTCCTATCTGCCATTCTCGGTTGAATCAGTTACGTATGACTCCGTGACGCTTGCTCGGTCTTCGGAAGGTGTAGCCAGTTACGGATTCTACTCAATAGTAAGAGTCGGCAGTGCCCGCTGCTAAGTATGAATTGGTACCATCCATCTGGTTTCTAGGGTTTTGAAGGAAGGAAGTAAGGTAAGTAGTCCCATTGTCTCTCTCCCGCGGTCAAGCAAGTAGGGTTCAGTAAAGAAATCCCCTTCCCATGCAGCCATCCAACGACAACAGGTACTTTCGGGTCATCAACGGAGAGCCCTTTCCTATCCTAGTATATAATGTAACTGAGCTCTAATTCCCCGTTTGGAACACCGTCTCCGGGTCATTTGGGGCAGGCACGCGGAGAAGGCAAGGTCATTTATTGGATTGGAGGACTGTAAGCAAGTGATTCCACCAAGAGAAGATAGAATCCGCCAAGGGCATTCCCAGCAGCATTAGCGAGTTATATGCAAATGACAGACAAGGGTGTCATCGGGTCGGGAAAGAATAAAGGAACCGATATGTTCCATATCAACATTGTGCTCTAGTGAATAACTAAAGAAAATAGTTGGATGGTAGATAAAAGTATAAGATCCTAAAAACGAAGTCTAAACATCTCTCATGGGTTAACTAATTCCTTAACAATTGTCGGGTCTCTTTTTCTTTGTATGTGTTGTCCGGAAATGGGAGGACTCAATGATTATTCGTTTGCCGGAACCATAAGTTCCTATTTTTGTAGCTAGGGATCCAATAACAACTTCTTTGTAGGAATGGGGCGGTTCATTTCTCAAGAACAATAGCGTTGGGGCACTACCACTTGGATCTGGAACCTACACGCTGATGCTCACGATTTCGATAGCCCAACCAGTTCTTTCTTTATAAGAGATCTCTCGAAAAGTGTTTAGTGCTCATTTCTCGGTCAACTCTCCATCATCTTTCTTAGTCGGAGTGGTATGTATTTCTACGGTGCTCCTTTTTCCAATGTTGAAGCATAGCAATGCGATCCTACTAACATTGGACCTAGTGCCCAGGTGGTTTATTGGGTAAAGAAATATGGAATGGTTTATTGGGTAAAGAAATATGGAATGGTTATTGGGTAAAGAAATATGGAATGGTTATCTAGTAGGGGGTTTCCGAGGAATACAAATAACCTCTTCTTTCTGATTTGTCGAGCATCTGGAAGAACTAGTGAATTACAACTCTTGCAATTGGTGCATTGGTTTTACTTAATGCTTTTTGCTGGTTGGTTCCATTATAACAAAGCTGCTCCAAACTTGGTGTTCAAAGATTGAGAATCCATGTTCAATCACCATTTAGCAGGGCTACTAGGACTGGGTTTGGTCTCTTTCTTGGGCGGGTAATCAAGTCAATCTTTCTTTACCTATCGATCAATTTCGAAATGCTGGAGTAGATCCTAAAGAGATTCCACTTCCTCATGAATTTCTCTTGAATCTATATCTTTTGTCTCAACTTTCTCCCATGCCGAGGGAGCAACCCTTGCACCTGGAATTGCCATTTATTACTTTTCGCGGAGGATTCGATCAAGAACTGGGGGTCTATGGTTTACCAATATTGCACACCATCATTTCCGCTATTGCAATTCTTTTCCTGGTTGGTAGCGGGTAACATGTATAGGACCAACAGTGGGTCACGGAATAACAGATATTTGATAGGCGAATTTACCGGCCAGGGCCATATAGGCCTATATTAGATCCTAACAACGTCATGGTATGCTCAATTCTCTCGTCATTCTCCGTCCTGTGGTTCTTCATTATCAAAGAAAGAGCATATGCCATTTTCTTCATAGGTGCTAACTTTGTATGGGCTTTTTGAGTCTAATGTAATGGTGGGTTGGATCCTTACTTACCCCCATCTAAAGGGCTTTTAGTTTACTAGCTTCGAAAGGAACTTAGAAAGAGTTACGGAACCATTCTCTTTCGTTTTAAGCCTTACGAGTTTCTCTTTGATGTAGAACGTGATATCCTTGAGCTTACTCTCATCCATAATTGCATTCAGATGTGGCTCAAATGGGTTTCATGGTCTTATCACATCAACCTGATCCCACCCGCTTTCTTTACAGCCCCGATCTGTGTAGAAGAGTAATGATATTGATTTCATTCGGTACGGACTTTTCTATGGAAATGCTATGCAAGTATAGAGTAAGGGGAGCTGTTAAATGCAAGGGCCGAAGATTGGAGTCAAGCCCTTAATGAATGGGGGGGCGGGTCAGATAATGAATGGGGGGAGCGGGTCAGAAAGCTCTTTCTTGATTTTAGGAGGTTTAGGCCTTTGAAGAGGAAGCCTCCGCGTGCTGGGATGTCAGAGCTAAGGAATTGACCTGAACTCCTGGTTGTAGTTAAGGCCCTGTCACCTTTCGAAGGTGGAGCCTTCAGCCAACTTTCAAAAGCCGCTGGAGTGGGGTGGGCAACACTTCAAGATTGTCCCGGCCCTCCTTGAGTGGTAACAATCGACTGCATCTCCGTAACAATATTCTCAATCTTGCCATTAATACCTCGCAGGTAGTTCATGACATCTGTAGTGGACCACAAAGGTTTCTTCGTTTGACTAGCTTGACAAGCAAAAGAAACAAGTCGGATAAAGTTCGAACACTAGTCTTCACATTAAGACGTCGGAATCGTCTTCCAAAGACATTTATTAGCTTAAAGCAATATTGCGAATTAGCCTTTATCTACTTACATCAACCCGTGAAGCTAGCATTAAAGCAAACTCTCAATTCCATAGATAATCAAACCAAATAGGGTGGGTTGATTAGAGTCCTTTTTCTTTACCTTGTGATCGGGCCTCAAGATCCTTTTCATTGGTAGATATCGAGGCATCGTTCACTTTCCTATTTGGAACACTTTTGCCCCATTCAGCAGGGCCCTTCCCCACCGACTTGTTACCCTACTATCAAGGCCTAGGCCGCCTACTTTTGCTTTTTCCACGTGCTTGCCTTTGTCGCTTTAAGCGCGTTCTTCACCAAGCTAGCTTAGCATAGCGAGACCATAGCAACCGTTTTCAAGTTGGCCCGCTCGATTCGATTCCTAAAGAGGGGATTCGTGCAATGCCAAAGGTTTAGAAGGAATGTGAAAATGTCATGTCAAAGCGGAAAAGAGAAGAGCCAAAGATGGCGTGTAGGTCAAGGAAGTAAGTAATTGGCGGCAGGTAAAGAAACCTATCTTTAAGCGCTGAGTTGCGGTGGGCGAAGGCCCCTTTTGGATAGCATTTCATTCCTTTCTTTGGCTGTCATGTCACTTCATTCATCCGGCAATTGATACCGAAAATCGGCCTTTTCAAAAGCTTCCTTTGATCCTGCTTTCTCTGCTTTAGCATTAGCATGAAGTTCATATACCATCGCAGCTTTGCTTGCTCATTTCCTTGGTCCTTCGCTAGAATGGTTTTGATCTCGTACACAGCTCATCTGGAATTTATGGATGTTGATTCTTTCTTTACCAAAGGGGTGGTTCGCACTTTTCAGCGCCTATTTCACCGTTGGACCACTTGGAACATGGAGCTGCCATCAACAACCCGAATCTTACACGCTTGCTACAGAGAAAGGATGGATGATTAGACTGCGTCTTCAAGGTTCTGCACTGAGTGATTCAACTTCATAATGACTGGGGCACAGGGTCAGAGAGTCCATTGGTACCCTCGAGAATCGAGTCATGGTTAACCAGAATGATGTCTAACCTGCCTTCTTCTTCGGCCGAACTCTTTGTTAGACCACGTTAAGGAGTCCCCGGTTCCACCAAAGCAAGGGCTCCCATGAGGTTGATTAAGTTGACCATTTCAGAAGCTACTTATGTTTACAGGTATAGGGAACCACAAAGGTTTACAGGTCACTCTAACCCAACCATGAATTTAGGTGTCAATCTTTTCTTCCTTGCGTGGAAAACGGGGCAGGGATTCTATACAATGATACTTTATACCATTCTATACAATGATACTTTATACCATCCATTGGATCGGAGGTTATGGGACTAACTCATTCTTTCTCCCTTCCGGTCCTCACATCAACATCGGAAAAGGCACAATCAGAGGAATTTCAAAATCATTAGATCATTAGATATAATAAAGCAAGAAGATCAATAAGTCTTCAAAAGGATGGATGGAGGGGCGCCTTAATCTTCATGGCTCGTACACCACACTATTCTCAGAGCCATATGAATTGGATTTCCAGTCCTCTGCTGTGCTGCTTTTGCTCAATCATACGCGGGAACTTTTGCTCAATCATACGCGGGAATATCATGAATATCTTTCCTATTCGCTCCTACTCCCTCGCTCACCCTACAAAGACGTATACTGCCTGCTCCCCTTGCTATCTTTGTTCACCATCCAAGACGATGTTTCTCCTTTTTTAGAATTAGGTGGCTTGGCTAGTGAGTGCATCTGTCTCTTTCCTACTTATCAGTCACTAACCCATTAAGAAAACTGCAAGAGCTCGCGAGTCACCAGCGTAGGGCAGAGGTCTTAGTATAGCACCAGCTTATGTTCTGATAAGATGGGGAGTTCCCGCTCTAAAGAAGGAAAGGTGCTGCAAGCCTCTTATGAATTCACCGTCCCAGGAAGGCAGTGGCTATCCATATGAAGTGAAGCCTAGGGTTAAGGGTGTCAAATCCATCTTCCGCGAGCGACTTCTTTTTCATGACTGAACCCGTAACACTGCTTAGTGCCTGCTGTTCCTACTCTAGCGAGAACTGGGATCGGATCGAAAAGGGGGGGCAGCCCTCCAAAGAGAGCCTCATGGTGCACTACTACCACTCACTTATGGGTTAGTACTGTAGTTGAAAAGAGTACGACTCCGATTGAGCCTACTTTCTTCGAGTATAAGAATGCAGAAGAAGAGGTCCATGTCGCGCCTTATTGAGATTGAATAGCCAGCCTCTCCTGTCTAGTCGACCTCTCGACCTCCTTACCTTCTTGATCGCCATCGCCGAGCAGCAAAGATAGTGTCGGGAAGGGCACCTGTCCTCTTTCAAAAGAAAGAAAAGCAGATGGGTCCCAGTGCTCTGACGGTTAAAAAAACATAGCCGCTGGTTGGTGGCTGACTTGTTCGATCGTTTGAGTAAGGCCACCTCTTTCACTAAGCTGGCCAGTACTTATAATTCCAGCCGGGTACTCTTCTAGTAAGAATAGCAGATTTGTCCTAGTAAGAATAGCAGATTTGTCTTGCCGGGACTCCGTAGGGCTCTTTCCATTGGCCTTGTCTCGCGGAAACTCCATCCGTATTCATGAGTTCCCCTACGCCCCACCACTAAGCCAAAGATTCGTAGATCGGAGGCGACACTAGATTATTGCCCTGCGCCACTGCTTCATCACTTTCCAAAGATTCTGCTGAGCTGGGTGGTGACGTCGGATTCTCGTCGAATAAGCAAGACAGCTCCGTGTTTACCATGAAGCTGGGTTAGAGTTTTTTGCGAGGTATATCGGTATATTTCTCAAGTGGGGATCGGCTCTTTGCATCCAGCTAGCGAGTCCGGAAGAACTTCTTAATTGGCACTTAGGTCATCTGATAACAAGGAGACTCGCCGCTACACTAATCCCAGAGTGCTTTATCCATCTTCAGCTTCGGAGGTTTATGTTTATCTAAATAAGAGATGCCTAAAAGTAGCATGAGAGCCTTTTCAAGCAGTTTTCAAGTTGCTTTCATAGAAAAACAAACACTTTAGATGGGAAGAACGAGAGCTAATTGTATATTAGATGGGAAGAACGAGAGCTAATTGTATATAAATGGCAGCTTAAGAAGAACCTATTCGATTGGGTTAGGAGACATTTGATTTCCTTCTGACTGCCAGCCTCTCTGTCCTAGACGACGGGGCCTCTTCTTTGAAAAGTATTCGACGATTCCACAGAAGGTTTCCTTGGCAGGGAGGAAAGCCGTTACGCCTTAGTTGCTATGGAGTTTCTTTTCCTCTGGCGTCAAAGGATTCGCACCTTAGCGAGTCCGGTCTCAATGAACCGATCAATGTCTGCCCGACTACGACTGGTGAACCGATAACTCCTTCTTAGAAGGTATAAGCGGCTTCCTCTCGAAGAAGAGAACTTCTTTCTTACCTTATTCGACCACCAAAAGAAGGAAAGCGTGGAACTCTAAACAAAAGAATAAGTCTTGATTGCACAAGAATAGGACGGCCAAGAGAGAGCCCTTCGAACGAAGAAAAGAAAGCATTAGTGTCCCGAAGAAAAGAAAGGTAAGATACCAAGCGAGTTAACCAATGAGTTAGGATGGGAGGAAGGGAATGGATGCATTGGCAGTCTTCTGATTCTAAAAGATGAGAAGGGTTTGGACAGGATGTCGAACCAAAAGGATAGACCCCTGAGTAACCTCTTGAAAAGCTGTAGTGGACCTAAGGTAACGGATGCTCAGAGTTCAAAAGTCTGGGAGGGAGTAAAGGTAAGGGGAAAGAATCAAGGGGTATCTCAGAACTAATGAAGCCTATTGAATTCTAGCTGTTCCATAAGGGCCCAGTACGTTCGGTCTACGTGTGAGTGAAAAGGTAGCTGCTATGTTAGGAATTGACAGTAACAAGAGGGAAACCGCTTGAAAGAAGAGCTGTCTGCTATGCTAATACGAATCGTGCCGCTAATCATCCGTCTTTGTTTAAGAGCTATAGACGAGAAAGGGACCCCGATCTCCCAAGCAGCGGAGTAAGTTAACTCTTTGGTAAGCGTTAGGCAAGAAGAGTGGTTCGGAAAACAGAGTAAGCGGCGATCAACTATGGAACTAGACCTATACCAGGCCTTTGAAGAATGTATGTTCACGGGCTGGGCTCACTCTAAAGAAAGCCAAAAAGTAGGACTCTGGCCGGTACTTATAATTCCAGCCAAGTAGGAAGGATCGAAGGGAGAACGGTGACACCTATCACCCATTAGCTCGAACAAGAATTACTAGAGTGCTTTCGTAAGGGAAACCCACAACCAAGTCTGAGCTTTCATCCCCACTAGATTCATTCCAACCTACAAACCCATACCTCTTCAAAGAGAAATCATACTTATTCTAGTAGGAAGTGTACCAGAAGGAGAAACCATACTTATTCTATTCTAGTAGGAAGTGTACCAGCCGTCGAAGTTAGTTGTTGGGGGCTAAGGCTATCTATTAGTTCAGTAAGGGAGATACCACAAGTCGAAGTATACCTTTGTCAAAAAAGGACTCTTTTTACTAGTCTCATAGCCATCCATCTCTATAGCATCCCGCTATTCCTTCTTTTCTTTCTTTCTTGAGCTCTAGCAGATGGATGTTCTTTCTTTCTTTCTAGCTATTCCTTCTTTTCTCGCTATTCCTTCTTTTCTTTCTTTCTTTATCTTTTCTTTCTTTATTTATAGAAATAAGATACTTTTTTTGGTCCTTGGCTTGGCCGTCCTTTGTCCTCTTTCGATAAGACCATCTATTCTATTGGTCTCGATCTTCGATTCTTATCTCCTTTTCCAAATGGTACTTAAGACGTCTTTCCGTTTCCTCTTTCTAATCGGCTAGGGGGTTGTGTTTCGGAGGGGTTTTCTTATAGCAATTCTTTTGATTGGGGATCTACAGCTGGGGAAGATGATGGGAAGGTACGAAGGGAACCAAGCTTATCCTCTTCCAGGAGTTCTCGTCTCCTCAAGCGCGAGCGTGGATTCTGGAGGCGTACGGTACAAAATTGTGGAGGTCTCTTCTGTGGCCACAGACCAGGGGTTTCACCGCTCCTTTAGCCACTTACTTTCTTTCGAGCGGATAAACTGACTATATGGGGCCAACTTGAATGGAATGGATTCTATATGTTCTATATGGATGGGGCAAAAACTTGAATGGAATGGATTTGAGCACTGAAGATCAGAGAACTACACTTTCAGAACTGCTTCCTGCCTGATTGATTTCCTTTCTTCTGCTTTTGATCGTAATTCCTTTTGACTCCTTTCCTTACCTGTCACTGGCAATTCTTATGCTTACACAATAACTACACTTGTTGGGCCGAGGAAAACATTCATGGATTATCGAGCACATGTTATGGAATTCAGTCAATAGAAAACCCCCCTTTCAATCTGATACGGATCCTGCAAACCCCTTTCGTATTCAGTACTTCCTGCTTCGTCGACAACACCGAGAGGTTCTTTTCTCATATGTATTTTCTTTAGATTCTTTTCTCATATGTATTTTCTTTATGAATATGGGGCATGGGGCTAACGCGCTTTTTACTCGCAGCCGCCCCGTGAAGAAAGGACTAGTATGTAGCAAGCGGGTCTTCAAGGATAGGTCATGAGCTAGGATAGATGTTGGTAACACTCCTGTGCTCTTTCTCCCCAAACCCACCTAGTGCTATTTCTCCAAATAAAGAATGGAACCTCTCAATAAGGAATTTCGAATTTGATGATAAACTACAGGATCAGAAGAATAAGATTGTAAGTTCCGGGCAGAAGCTTGAGCTGCTTGTATAGGTATTGGTATTCATCAGTAGGAGTAGTAACAAGATCCGGAACAGGATCTGGATCTGAGGCATCAGCTATATCCTGCCCGGAGTAGGTCAATCGAAAAGATGCTGGGCGAAGAAAGCCTACTTTACTTACTAGTTAAGGGAAATCAAATAGTACAAGCTTTGAAGCGAGAAGTAGAGTTATTGTTTTGTGGACCAGAGAAGGACAAGCAACTAAAGGGAGTGGAGTAACAAAAAGGGTAATCAACAGAGATGAGATGCTATGATACCTCGGCGCAAGTCAAAGATGGAATTCATTATGAAAGATGAATACAGTTCAGTACCAATTGTTCAAGTTGATTTAGATTTAGTATATAATAATCTATTGTCATTATGGAATCGGAGGATGAATCTGCGCTAACAGGAGTCGTAGGAATTCCATAAGCTGGCAGTATCAAGGTAATAAACGGAATAATGAACGGAACTAGGTATGATAGATTTAGGTTAACACACTTCGTGCTCCCCACTATCAGGTAAGAATTATACCACGGAGTGCCAACCTAGTCGAAATCAAGTCCTGGTCCTGTTTTCTGGTGCAACAACGAAAGGTTATGGAGCCGAGCCCTCCTTGAAACCTAGTGAAATCCAATAAGCCTTACCAGCTACGCATCCTTATTAAAGGTTTTTACGCTTCTGTTATTGTGATGTAGACTTTCCCAATTACTTAAGGGCTTAAGATTCTGTGACTTCAACACCCCTGACGAGACAGAAGGCCATAGTCAAAGTGAAGGCTAATCTAATAGTGTAGTTACCAACCATAGGTGTTACCGATCACTACAAGGAAGGGGCGCATTATTTCGTTTTTACATAGTTCCTGTTTCCGCGTGAAGATCAGCTCTTGGCGAACTGCCTCATCTCGTGCTTATGCTTCATCCGTTGTTTGTTTCATTTCATATCTCTCTTACCAAGCACCATGTGTATAAGGTTATCAAGAAACTAACTCCCGGAATTATAAGTACTGGCTTTTGCCGAACTCTACTTTACTTCTCATGCTTCTTATCTTGAAACTGGTGATTCTCGCGAATTGCTGATTCTCTGGTCTACTTTACTGATTCACTTTCATAACCGCCAACACCTTCCTTTCGCACAGAATTAGCAATGTCAGAAATAAACACTATTCTTGTTGCTGGTGCATTAACTTACTTATAGGTGGGGTGTTCCTAACGCTTCGCTTATTGGAGCCGGGGTGCATTAGTATCAGAGTGAAGGGACTAAAGTCAAAGTGCCATTAGTAGAAGAGTGCAGTGAGGAAAAAGCCTAAGTGCCTTAGTTAGGTTCAAAGCGTTGCTCTTTTTTGATCATATTCTATCTAATGTAAGTGAAGAACCGTTTGCTGCTGACACATAGGAAAGTGGAACTGAAACATCATTAACAAGCACATCTACTGGTCCTGATCCAGCTTATAATAAAGCATCTGGTCTCCACTTTCATTTCGAACAGCTGATGATATCGTTTCCGCGCGAGGTGTGTGTTACCGATACAGGGAGTGAGTGGGCAGTTCCATTATGATTCTTTCTTAAGGAAGAGAGACTCGGGACTTTCTTTATTGCCCCTTACTAGTGCTTTTATTGTGCACCCCGAAACTCAAAAGAAGGAATTCCATCTCGTAGAACAGATTGTGGCAGGTTGCTCTCGCTTTCTCGGTTCTGTTGGTAGCCGAACAGATTGTGGCAGGTTGCTCTCACTTTCTCGGTTCTGTTGGTAGCCTCTGCCTCAGAGTGGGCAATGTGAATTGATAGCTTAGATATGATTGCAAAGCTCTTCCGAATAATAAGCAAAGCTTGTAGAGTTTCCCATGGCTTATTAGAGAATTAGGCCCTCTTTGCCCCTTTAGAATGTTCTTATGAAGCAAGCGAGGTGAAGTTGAATCTGTTTGTCTTAGAAAGAGGTGATTGTGCTCTCGTATCAAATCTTCAAATCGAAGAAATGAAAGTGTAGTGATTGGCTTTCTAGAGTCGGGGCTTTACCTTAGTTGTCGTGGAGTTCCTTTTGTTGAAGCTTACAGTTGGCACCGATAGAAGAGTAAGATTCCGTTTGAAGAGAAAGATCTTCAGCCGTTAGGTAACAACATTTTCTCAGTGGTGCAAGAGAAATCAAAGAAGTATTTGTTTCCTCTGCGTACTCCTTT
Organism: Musa itinerans; assembly: GCA_001649415.1. Taxonomy (NCBI): domain Eukaryota; kingdom Viridiplantae; phylum Streptophyta; class Magnoliopsida; order Zingiberales; family Musaceae; genus Musa; species Musa itinerans. The sequence continues at coordinate 275,650 of LVTN01000045.1, read as the reverse complement.
GGAGGCGGGCTCTCATTACATCATTACATCTACAATTCTGGTTTTCGGGATCTTAAGAAGGAGACGAAGCAGTGATAGTTCCGTAGAAAAGATCCGTGCGCAAGTCGAGTTCACCTTTCTCATTCCATTCTTACTTTGGAGGTGAGAGAACCAGCAGTGTTTACCTACTAGAGTTAGCGTACCTTTCCCCTTTGCTTTAAGAGCTGGACTTGATTGAAGATACATACTTTACCTTTTACTTCGAGCAGTAGGGCTAGAGTCAACCAGGAACAGTTAGGGTAGATTGTAATTAGGGAATCATAGGCTCAAGCATAAGATCATCTTTCGAGTGCAGAAGCGGGAAAAGATTGGAGTATATCAGCTTGAACTTCAAATAAGGGAACAACGAATAAGGGGCTTCAAGTTCATCATTCAATTAATGAGCTCTTGCACGAGCTCGGATAGATCCAAGTAAAGACATAGCTATAGCTTACCTTTCTTTATAATAAGATTTCACAGCATACCTTTTGAATTGAACTGCAACACTCGCACCACTAAGATAAGAGAAAAGTATGAAGTATGAAGCTAGAAGATATCGCGGAGAGGACTATCCGAACTCCCTAACAGAGACCAGAGTATATCCCTTTTTGCTAAGTTTCACATAGGGTGGGTTAATCGCAAATCTATCATTTCTTTTACCTTGTTCAGTCCTGACAATGCATTTTGACTAATAAGATAGCCCTTACCTTCAGAGTCATACTTATATTCTCTTCTTTCCAGCGGACTTTAGCTCGAGGATACTTACTTGCTTCTGATCCTTATGATTGGACTTATGCGGATGCTTGTGAGGTAGGAATTCATTCAATCCTTCTTGCAAAACTATAAGATTGATTTATGAACTAGAACTGCATGTTCTATCTTTAAGGAATGGGGGGAATGTAACAGAAACTCCGTTAGCTGAAAACAACGTCTTGCTTAGCGAACTTACAATAAGGGCCTAAACGGAATTGGAAGACGACTTAGCGCTTGCTGCTGATTCTCTTACTATTAAACAGGCAATTATGATTCTTCCTTGACCGGCTTATCATCTAGTTGACAGAACTCGAACTACTTCTTATCTCGGCGCCTATGCTCGTGCTCGAACGTCACTTGTTGAATAGACAACACGCCGAAACTCTACTTTAGCTTTAGGATGAAGAACCACTTGCTTCCCAACACTTTGATACAACACTCGCATCCAAAGAGCCCTTGACTATATTGCTAAACTCGGGATCGGGATTCTACTCTCACTGGCCATTCTCCAAGTTACATAGGTGAAAGGATTAGTTACCGCCGAGTATGTTAATTAGTTCTACTGAAAGGTTAAGGCAGGCTTCCTTCACCACCCCCTTTGTCTCTAAGTGTATCCTATGGGAAACGACTTGGATGGTCATGGAAACTACCTTCCCTTTAGCGCCAAGTAAACCAAAATCAACCATTTCTGAATTCTGTCATAAGGTGTACAGGGTTCCTCACTCAATTCCACTAGAACAGATGTATTCTACTATGACAACACTCGCATAGAAAGAGATCAATCAGTATGAGATGGCTTGTTCCGGCAAACAAAGTGAGTGCCAGATCCATTGACACTTATTCTATTTTCGATCCATTGTTCACTTCTTTTCTTTTCTCTCTCTTGCACCTGGGCGACTATATCTTCTTTCTTTTGATATTATTCCGAAAAGGGTACAATCAGTGTTCTCGTCGGGACAATCAGTGTTCTCCTATTCCAAAGAATAAGAATGAAAGCGCTAAGTGGTCCAAATATGAAGTGTCAGTGAAGGCGCTAACAGAGTGGAAATAAATGTTGGCTTGGCAATGAACAAGAGCTTATTGTTGGCAGAGTACACCTAGCTTAGAGAGTGGAGGTTGGCGTAGAAAGGAGGTCATCTGCAAGCAACGAAGCTGGAAGGAAAGTGGAGGTAAGGTAAACAAACAGAGCAAAGCATTGCTTCAATACTCTAGAACTACTACACTCAGTCGACGAAAACCAGACTTGTTCAAAGAACTCATAAGCTAACGCGGAGTTGAGTTGAACAGAGGTATAGGTTCCACAACTTAGAGAAAGATATTAAGTGAAAGCCCCACACCAAAGACTTAGAGCCTTTTGAAGCGCTTTGTACTGAATTAATACAAGTTTCTTCAACCTTAATACAAGTTTCTTCAACCTGGGGGGAACAAACCAGAATTCGAGCCTATCTTTCTAGAGTGTAGAGTAATCTCGCCCTGCGAATTTGAGAAACAAACGGACTAGTTTGCAGCAGTTGAATCATGCCTGTCTGATGAAGAAACTAACTACCTTGCGAAGCCCCCACAGCCTGTGTTAACAAACCAACATGCTATCCTTACTTTCATTTAACGGATCAACACATATAGATAGCATGAGAAAGACGTGAAGGGTGGAGTCCATTAAGAGGGTAGTTGAGCTAGTAGTAGTGCAAGTCCGTTCTGTCCTTCCAATCAAGTAAGGGAGCTGCCACTGCTTTCCATCCGTTTTTGATGGGCTTGAGGCATTCCGCTCTTCTCTTTCCAGATATGCTATTTCGAATCGATCTGATCTTTTCCCATCTATCGAATTAGTGGTGCGGTAGAAGAGGAGAGCGACTTCCTTCCGTTTTCTACGCTGGATGGTGCCATTAGAAGTACTCTCGATCCTTAGCCGAGAGCGAGTTCATCATGCTCGCTTTTCCCCGGCCCTCTTTTGATAAAGCTTGAACGGGAATGATTCAATCGAGAAAGCTTATCCATCGCTGGCAAACGACTTCAAAAAGAAACTTATTCGAGAGGAAAAGACAACTTCATTCCTCTTACTCATATACTCTGCATTCCCATCATCTGTGCGCTACTTTCTTTTTTGAGAAACCGGAACCCTCCTAAATAGTATATCCTCCATAGCTGCCAACACAGGAAGAACTCCTCCCTACTTCTTCTAATCCAATCATCTCTCATTCCGGAATAGATAGAATCCACCATTAATGATCTGAGTGAAGATTCCGATCAAGCATACGTTTTGAACTTATATACGTAACTTGAAGAAGGCTTTCCCCACCTACCCAGCAGCAGAGAATCTAAATAGCGGTTGTTTGGACCGATAAGGAGTGTTTAGAAAGCAGCAAATAGAACTTATACATAATACCCCTTTCAAGCTTTATACAAATAGGGCTTTTTGGCAGAAAACTCCATTATGCTTTCCTATAACCAGCGAGAAAGGTCTTTGCACTCCGAAATGGTTGCAGCGGATAGTTTGAATGGTTGTTCCTGCTTAGCCCTCCTTCCCACTCCCTTCTCTCGCCCAGAACCATTAAAAACACCTCATCTTATATTTGCTTTCTATTGTGTTGGGCCTTCCCTCTTTCCATCTTTGAAATTAGGATTATCTTAAGTCTAATCGGGGTCTCCCAAAGCCTTGAATTCCCAATGATAAAAAAGGAAAGAATGAAACCTTCTCCGAACATCATAGATTAGGGGATGATACCACTCACACCATATATTATATAAGAATGAAAGGAAAGAATTGAACCTTCGCGTCACACCTTATATTATAGAATAGAATCAAAGGGTTCACACAACATAGAGGAAGGGAGGGCCCTAAAGAATAAGTCTCCAATCAATCGTAGGTAGGTTATACTGTTCTGTTCTTGTGGCTGTTTCATTTAGTGTTCATTGTCGAATCGGACGCGGAACCCCCGCCCCCCAAAACTACGGGGGGAAGTAAAACTTGACCTTTAGAAAGCCATGCCCCGGATTCTATATTGGCAAGTCGAGATTGCTAAATAGGCCTTGTGGGAAGGGCTAGCTAGGGAGTTTTGTTCATAGTATATAGAATTTGATATAATCTACAAGAAGTCAAGAGATTCATGTTATCTTATGAACTCCTGTAACTCTAAGTAGAAGTCCAACTAGATGAACTCCTGTAACTCTAAGTAGAAGTCCAACTAGAGAGAATTGTGTCTAAAGAACCACCACTATCCTTAGAATTGAGAATGAGAAGTAGGGCAAGCTCAGGCCGTTCAGGAATAACTTCGTCACTTCGTCGAAGAAAGTGAGATCTTGGTTATGAACGTCCGCTGTGTATACTACTAAGGAATGGAAAACTAGCCAAGGCTAAGGAGACTGTTTGTACTAGAAGTCCCTGAAGAGTATAAGCACGAGCGTTCGCCTACTTGTGAGTCGAGTGTAGCTGTGTAGTAAAGACGGAGCCACATCTTGGAGTTGTTTGGCATTGGTCGCCTTATAGAGTAGGGCCGACCTCTAGAAGCTTATTATGTTCCCACCCCTTATAGACATAGAACCATTCCCTTCCATAGAAAAGATTATGACTGGCGAGACCAACGGAAAGCAGATCATAGCTTCGAGCTCCCTTACACGCAGAAGAGGATTGAACAGATTATTCTATCGGGGCACCCTTTAGATGAAATTGAACTTGCCCCAACTCACTCAACAGAGGAACTATATTTGAAAGAACTACTTGCTGCTGGCATTGGCCATTAGTAGTTGCTAAGTAGTTGCTTTGCTCTGCCCTATACTTGAAGTTCCTAACCTGCTCTTTCAACAATAACATTACTTTCTGCTCTAACTGCTTCTTTTCGAATAGCTGATTCTGATTCTTAAGATTCTTCTTCTTCCTTTTTACCACCTCTACAAGAACTCAACTTGATACTGCTGATGATCTCGGAGACAAAACAAGAACTCTCCTTTCCTCCAAAGCTCACTGCAAACTCCAATAACTTTAAGAAAAAAGAAACAAACTTCCCCAGGACAACCTCTAGCGTCGGCAAACTCTCTAACGCAAAAGGGCGAAAAAGAAAGGAAAGGACTCGTACTAAAATGAGAAATCCATAGTTGATTCCGCTCACTTACGCTATAGGGCTTGTTCCCCCCAAAAACCACTTGATTGGCGTGTGCCCCTTCCTTGAAGAATGGCATATTTATAGGCATCCTCCTTCTATACTGAAAGAAATACTGTGGTACTTGCATTTCGATCCTTGATTTAAGAACGAATTGAGCAGCCCCTTTAGAAAGACTCACAAACAAGAACTCCTGGCTCTACACTTGAGGAATCGACAACACTAGCTCGCCCTACTGCTGAAGATCCCGATCAAGCTACTGAGTCCGCTTTAGATTCCCCTACTTCTTGGGCCTCACCTGCCTCGGATCTTTCCACTCCAAAGTTCGAATTGAATTGAAAAGCACTGGGTTGGTAGCTTCTTCTATCTCTTAATGCGCGTCTAGCTTAGCTCTCATACCTGTACCCGCCCGGCGCACAAGTGCTTATCCTATGGAACTCCACTTGAAGTGAAGAACCACACGATTCAAGTAAAGCACCTTTATCTCCACGACCGAAATAAAGCCAAGCATCTTTACCCTTGCTTGCTGTTGCGGATAGGGATCTACCAGTTGTTGAGTCAGTTAGCTTGAGCTTAATGAAAATAAGTAGTGATGAGTCTTGACATTGCTAGCCTAGTGCCTAGTAGTGCTCCTTTAAGAATTGAGTTGACTACCTTGAATATAACATTTCAGAATTGAGTTTACTACTTTCCATATAACAATGGAATTGACTACCTAATGCACTAGATCGTATACCTTTAAGTAATAACTTCCATCTAAAACTAGCATTGCTTAATACAAGACAAGCCCACCCTTCCTAGAGTAAGTTGACTACTTGGATCACACTACAATACAGCACTAGCCCTCCATACTCACTTATTCCATTTCCATGAATGTTTGACTTCACGCGGTTAAGGTGAATGCGAGAGAGAGAAACTAAGTAATCAGATCTTCCGCTTCTGAATTAATGGATTCTTACCTTCAACTGGACAAAGACAGAAAGTATATGAAGAAGCACAACCAGTACTTATAATTTCTGGACTTGTTCTTTTGCCGAACTAGACAACACTCAAACTAAGGATTCTATTACTGATTGACAACGCGCCTGTACTTTCTTCCTCATCCCCACCAGGCTGATGATCTTGTTCCTACTCCGGATATCGCTTCTGATCTTGTACCTACTGAAGATACTTATCTAGCTTAGGCATCAGATCCAGCTCCTGCTCTACCTGGCTAAAAAGAAGAAACAGTGAATGGAACTTTAGCTGAAGTAAGGAACCGTCGAAAACAGTCCTTGCGAACAAACAAGAAAATCATAGAATCTCTGTTTGTTGATTACCTAATTATTCTATAAACAACTCAGACCAGACAGAACAAGCAAAAAAGAAGGAATTTCCATCTTAAGCTTCTGATCCAAAAAACAGGACTTGCGAGCACATGGACATGGCAAACTTCTTATTGTTTATGGATGCCTCTCCTCTCAATAGTTGCGGGAAAGAAATCAGTATCAAGAAAGCTCTCTCTATAAGCATCGGGAAAGGCTTGAGTCTTGGGCGGTGCGAGTTTCTTTGGGGGCGAGTGATGTCGTTTCGTGGAGTTATTGTGCTTGTTTCACTGACTTTGTAGATAAGCAAGTAACTTGACACCTATTCTTCTCGGGCTCGGGGCGAGCATGTCTTTCTTATTGTTGCTTGTTCGGTTAAGTAGGCTGTAGCTCCTTAAGAAGCCATCAGTGTTGTCGTATATATTGGGTATTTTGCCATATGGAGAACAGTTCTCGTTGGCTTATGTTCCAAATAGAGTATCTAGTCGCTATGAGTTAAGTATAAAGTAAGGACGGGAAGGAAGGAATCTCAGGTCTAACAAGGCGCAAATTGGAATCTATCTCGCATCGCACTCAAGGTATATATATCTCTCTCTCCCCCGCATATAAGGAATCTATCTCGCACTCAAGGTATATCTCTCTTCACTTCAACAAGCAAATAAACACCAGCCTCTAGTTTCATTCGTAGAAACTTAGAAAACCTGTGCCTCAATTCCTTCTGAAGCGTGAGCAGTTCGAGGACCATTGACAGTTTACAGTGTTGGCGTATAGAGAAGTTCGGCGCTAACTGGAGTGAAAGAATGATTGGATTTGTGGATTCCCTACAGAGTATATCTTTACCCTCTTCTCTGCTAGGTTCGAAATCGATTTTCTCTAGTAAAGTTTCAAGGGAAGTCACTAAGTGTCAAGGAAAGTCTCCACAAGTGCTTTTTCGGGAACTACTCATAATTAAGGGCTGCTAGTGCCACTTATATATCTGCAACTACATGTGGTTAGTGACTTGATTCTTCTGGTAGTATTGTTCTTGTTCTTGTTGAATACCTAGTTTAGTTGCTTTTGGTGCTTCTTCAAGGATAGTTTCATCTTTATTAGTTGAAAGAGTTAGATTCGATGCTCTAGTATTGACTGGCAAGAACAGAACGGATAGAGTTAGATGAAACTTACAATAAGGGCCTCCCAACTTGCTTGTTTCATTGAGTGCACTATTAGTTGTTTCATGAAATACCTTATCCGGCCAGAACTTATTACTAGAAGATTTCCAACACTCTACTCTCTCTCGTCACCAACAAACACTGATTAAACAAGGGGTCAAGCAACCAGTACTTATAAGTTCAGGCTGCTTCTATTCCCTCTTCTCTGGCTCTGGGAACTCTCCCTCGCTACTTTACCTGGTTCAGAGGATATGCCTTCCCTTGACTAACTTGATTTCTGTATTTCCCTATTTCTTGATTTCCTTAGATCTTAGGAACAGCGCTACCGCCCTTAATAGTAGTGGCTTGGTGTATTTATTTCTTAGTACTAGTAGATGTACTTGATTTCTGTCTTTATTTCTTTAGAACTATATATCTAATATAAGCTTCTATTCAATTACTGATTAAACTCTAGTAGGAGAACTGATGAAACTCTAGTAGGAGAACTGATGAAACAAGGGGCCAAGCAACTTACCTGCAAGAATCCGCGGACATAGGATTTATTACTTACGGAGCCAATTACTTAAGGGCATCCGATAAGAAGGTATTTCACTCACTAGTTTACTTACTGCAATAACGCAGACAAAAAGTATAGGTCGTGGACAGTGCTGGATGAATAACCCTTTGCTTATCGAGCTGGAAATCAATCTACTTATTTAAAGGGAACACTCCTGCCGCTCCCATATACCGACTCAATAGAAGAAACCAATAGAAATGATATATTATCTTTATCATAGTTATATAGAACTGCCCGCCTACCTACCTCATACCAACTAAGATCTCTCCGCATACCTTCCTCATACCAACTAAGATCGAATTCAAATAAGGGCCTCTTTAAACAATACCTATGACAACAGGTAACACCTCTTTATGATTCTCCCTTGAAAACCTATAACTGCTTCCCTTGAAAACCTATAACTGCTTATTCTCGAGTCGACAACAAAAGCACCGCTAACAGTCCTTTCAGCAGAAGAAACTGCATCCGGTCCCAGGTCAAGGGGATGAAACTATCCAACCCAGTACTTAGAGAAATAGGGCTTTCACACCGGATTGAACTATAGTCCTTTGTTTGGCCAAGCAACTGGACAAGCCGACTTTGAGTCCTGAGTTAACCTTTACCCTTTCCCTTCCCGCTTCATAGCCTTTACTTACCGATTCATAGCCTTCACTTACCGCTTACCTCGCTGCTTACCTTCGAAACTGCTTTGGATTCTATCTATCCCCTGAAGAAGGCTTCTGTACTTTATGATCTGACCTCATAACCTTACTTTCACCCGAGATACCCGATTGCTGCTGTAAACTATGAACTTCCTTTGTTAGGTATGGAAGGGAGTCTCATATGATACTTGAATACTAAGAAAAGGGATCACCACTGTTCGCTGGTGCGGTAAGAGCTAAACTGTTAGAGTGAATTTAAGCCTACTAACTGAACACCCTTACTAATAGAATAGAATTCCTCACAAAGAGTGCCATTCCTACCTACAATATAGATAAGAGCTTAGTAACGTGTAGAACTCTGTAATAGGGGAGTTGACTCCTTCTTAACCCTAGAATTCCGACTACCCAGGATAGAAACTATTATACTAATTAAGGTATTCAACTCTAGATATCCCTACTAATTACTATTGTTGCCAGCAGGGGAGCAGTATAACTGCCTCGGAGACTTCTCTTGCTGATTCCTAAGTTGAATTATATGTTTTCATAGTAGCACTTAGGTTGGTTCCAAAGAGAAAGGAAAGGTGCTTTACCAGAGGAAGTAGAGGCTGTAGAAAGTACGGAAGCTATTGAAAGAAAATCTGCTGTTACTGTAAGAAAGTCAATTACGAGTCACGATACAGTTCTTGTTTCATACCTAGGCACTTCTAGGTTCCTTCCATCCCAACTAAGGTCTCTTCTCTACTTTGCTATCAAAAAAGACGAGAAAACAAAAGCTTTCATTCAATCTATCTGTGTTTCGTTCTTATATAATAACTTTCAGAGCTCCTGCCGCGTAACATGATAAGTAAACCCGCCTTGAAACTCTACCGAAAGTCACTTCTAGTCTGCCCCTAGCCCCTAGCCTAAAAGCTGGTACAAGTCCTTTCTGCCTATAAGATTGATGGTTCCCTTGCGGTTCCTTTGATGGTTCCCTTCTTTAGGGTCGAATACCTGACTTTTGGATGGGTAGGCTCGGTAGGTAAGAAAGGTAGATGTCATAGTTGCCCCCGGGTTAAGTAGCTCGCTAACAGGAAGGGGACAGGGTGGGAAAGACAGAAAGAAATATATTCTAAAGAAAGAAAGAAATACACCAAGCCACTAGCACAAACCCCTCCGCAATAAAGAAATATAGAATAAAGAAAGAAAGAAACCTGAGAAAGAAGTATGGTAGATGAGCCGAATGCAGGTATCAAACAAAAGTAACAAGATTAAGATCTTTTAGGCGAGAAAGAGAACACTTTGTTGAAAGATCATCAGCCGGGTTTATTTCGGAAACAACTATCAATCAGGTCTTTAAAAGAGAAGCAAGAGAAGTAGGCTTAAGGCACGGCCCCAAGCACTAACAAATACTGTTTTTTTATTCATAGCGTCAGTGGACAAGTAAAGTAACCACTACTAAAACCTTGGCCGTAGAGGCGAACACGGAACTGTATTCACTGGCAAGAATAGAGGGAATACGGGGAGTAAAAAACCGAATAAGAGGCTTTTGCTCGGTATTTACTTGATGCAGAGTTGGAGTACACCACCAGTAGGAAAGGGAGAAAGTAACCAACCAGAATAAGGTCACTAACCTACCTAACCTAGTACCATTACATTATGAATTCCATATTTGGACTGGCCAAGACGAACAAGATGAATTCTTACTCTCACTCACAAGGAACCTATAGACTAAACTAGCCTCCCCTGTTGATAGTTTCCTTTCCTCGACTTTCAGTGAATATAGTTTCCTTTCCTCGATTTGAAGATTTAATACGAGAGCACAATCACCTCTATCTACCGACTCGGGAAAGCACCCTTCTGGATCTCTTTCTTTCCTTAGAATAACAATAAGATTCCTTTCGCCAACAACAATAGACTTTCCTTCGACTGTTGATGATCTCATAGACTCCACTCGCCCTAGAGCTCCCCTAAAAGAATGGAAGTTGACCCAGGGATTGATGCAACAATTAGATAAGCCGAATTCTGGTATCCAAGAAAGTAGAAAATCAATTGAGTTAGATGAGATGAGATGATAGCCAGTCCTGTGCCACTTATATATCTGCAACTACAAGCAATGAACTACTAGACTTACCGCTCCTGAAGCACCCAAATGGAATGATTCCTGAAGCACCCAAATGGAATGATCGCTACTACCACTACTAGGTTAATCCAAGACTATACTAGACTAGGTAAAGCCAAGCACCCGACTCGGGAAAGAAAGTCAATAACTGCTCCTGCTCTCTATACTGTAAGGAAATATTAAGTAGAGTGGCCGAACTCAACTCTTAACTGACTGCTGACCTTGATGGTTCCCTTCTTTAGGGTTATGCATCTCATCTAACAACTTAATATAAGTGCAACAAATACTTCTTTCAATAGGTGGGCAAGGGTTAAGAATAAAGAGGTGTTGCGGGAAGGAAAGACAGAATCAATGATGGGTTGCCTAGGGCTAGTGCATCTATTATAAGTAGAAGAATAGCCTATATGGAGTCGCATATGGAGTCGAAAAGTTCCCGTTAATGGATTTGGTCACTCTACTAGGAAGAGTAACTCATATGAAATATACTACTTGTTGTTGTTCTGCCATGCAGTTGAGTTTGTAGTAGTTGTTTGGTGGTTCGGGGTAAAGCTTGTTTAGCAGGGTAAGCCCCATAAGTACCTGGGTGACTTTCATCTTATATAGAAGCCTCATCCACTCTTTGTTGAATGAGTTTATAAGCCAGCGGACTCTTCTCTTTGAATTGAATATCTCCTTCTTGTGTCGAAATACGGACTTGTGATGATACCGAAGCAAGTAAGAATTAAGTTAGATTAGCAGAATTAATGAAGGGCAAAGCACTTTATGAACAACACTTCGCACCAACCTCTGATCGCCCTTATCCATACTTCGATACTTCCTTGAAGAATGGAGTTTCCTCGGCATGAGAACTCTTCTGTTATTAATAGGAATTGACCCTGACCTTTACTTGCTTCAGATCTTGTTCCTGTAGTTTGATACCTTCTCCCGTAGTAGTGGAATGATTTCCTATTGTATGCCGCTGCTTGCCTGCTCCTAAGGTATAAAAGAAATGGTATCTCCCCTGCTCCTACTGAGGATAAGCAAAAAGTAAGGGAATGGATATGACCCGACGAGTAACTGCTAATGTGTAGCGGCAGGAGCTAACAATTCGACAAAAAGATTAAACAAGGAAATAAGATGAAATACAGGTCAAGTTAGCCAGGTCAGGCCAGTACTTATAATTCTGGTCAGAGGGGTTTCATTGTCTCAAGTTTGACTGCTCGTTTACAGCCCCAACTAGTAGTCAGGGAGTGGTTAGTTGACAGAAACAAGAACAGAAAGCTACTTGACTTTAGTACACCTCGCATCAAAGGTTGTGCTACAGCGGGACAATAGCCTTTCTCTGCACGACCGACATCAAGCCAATCACCTATATAATGTATAATAACCCTTTCTATTCAATACACCAATAGACACAGCTTGTTCTTTGTGTTTTGCCCAAGCTTCCCTCTCGGAAGCCGTATCCAGTCCAGTAGCAAGAAATCTTATATCATTACTTTATCACTCACTACTCCTTAGTCACTAGGCAACGAACTATACTTTACTCCCACTCTTAACTATACTTTACTCCCATTGCTTCCACTGCTGATGTTGACTCTGTAGATGCTTACTTAGCGGTTGCTGCTGACTTGTGATTGTTTCCTACTTACTTAATAGGGTCCAGTAGAATTCTTTCATTCCAGTTTAATTCCTAAAATGAGGGTGTTGGCGTTAGGGCTTGGTTCTTTGCCTTTGTATACGTGGCTTGGAATTATAAGTACCTGGCTTTCTAGAATCTGTCCTGTGTTCGTCAACCATGGCGTAAGTAAGGTTACCCGTCAGCAGGATATCAAGCCAAAGAATGCCCTGTTTACCCTTGAACTAGTAGTGGCCCAGCCCGGTTGAATCTTGATTTGTAGCAAGAGGAGAGCGCACCAGGAAGTTAATCAGTATCCGATAAGGGAGTTGTTTCTATTTCAATTAAGATTTGAGTTGACTCGGCACTAACGGGAGTTGTTGACTCAACAAGTTAACCTTAGCATACAAAGTGAACCTTAGCATACAATCAGTTCTTTTCACCAAAACCCAGTTTACAGCCCAAACAAGTAGTTGAGTAGATGAAACAGTTGCCTTATACTAACTGCCTTATAGCTTATAAGTAATTAACAGAGTTGCAGCGTATAACTTTATTGCCTTACTGAGTAGCCTTAGAAGCATATTAGTTTAGCGTATAAGAGAATAAAGCCATAATACATAATTTCCAGCGCATTAGAAACAGTGAAACCTTAGGGCCGTATGGGAGATTAGCCTCATTCTGGTATCAAACTCTTGTCTCTATCTGTGATTATTATAAGATGTAATTCAAAATAGTGCAATGATAGGTGTTGTCGACCAGGTGCAAAGATAGGTGTTCTCAGCAAGAAACAAGTAAACTGCCCTTAATTAATGGGAAAGTCAACTATACCGCCGAATGAGCTAGGTATTTCTAGAAGGAAGTGACCAGTAAGTAAGAAATGAACTAGCCCCAAGAAACCTAGAAATCAAGTCAAAATGGAACTAAGTAGTAACACCTCTTCTGCTCCCATGCTTGTTTGAAATGCCGGACTTATAAGTACTGGTACTTGCTCCACCTGTTCTTGGACTTATTATGGAGGCCTATGACTTCTCAACTCTCAAGTCAAACAATTCCACTATTACATAAAGAGTTGCCTGAGTGGGTATGTGTCTCTCGAATCAATCTATTAGGGGCCCATATAGTAAGTTGCAGAGTCAAGTAACAGCAATGAAACCAAAACTACTCGGTTGGAAAATGGAAGGAAGTATTTCTTCTAAGTTGCTGCTGCAAGCGGGTATCTCGGCTCGGTCTAAAGTCAGCTACCAGTGCTACTATTACCAGGGCTGCCAGTCAATTGAATGAAACTGATATAGAAGAGCAGGGGGCCAAGCTTAGTATTTGTATAATGTGGCGCGGCAGGAGCTCAATGATGAAACTGAAACCCCCTTATTCTAATTCATTCCACTCTAACAAGAACAGGACTTCTAGTAATTTCCCACTTACAACTTATAAATACTCTGCTCTAACAGCTGACCTCTGACTTGCACCAACACGGATATACTTTCCAGCATCTGCCGAATCTGGGCTTGTTTACATACTTTATGGGGTATTTGAAGAAAAGGAAGAAAAGAAAATGAACTAGATAAACGGGAACAGAACAGGCACCACTACTAGTTGGGGCAAGCACAATCAATAGAAGTCAGCAGTAGTAGAATCAGCACTAGTTGACTATGTAGTTACTAAGGTAAGCTTGATACCGTCAAGATAAGGGGCTTCAAATGCTATGGATCAACTCCTACCGCCGAACACTGGACTTGTGCCAACACCCTACTTTATCACTTACACTGGTGATTCTCTTTCCTCCCCGGCTTCCTCTATTGTTGGTAACTGAACTTATTCTTGTCCTGCTCCTAAAAGCAAATATACTCATATGATCTCGTCGACCTAACTGGCACTGCTTCCTTATAAGATGAGGGGATGAAACTCCTCTCTGCTAACTTAATCTACCTCGGGGATGAAACTCCTCTCTGCTAACTTAATCTACCTCAGTGTAAGCAGTTCGGTATCTCTATGTTGGTGGTGCAAGCGTGCTAGTTCCAGTTCCTGCTAGTAGTGAGCGAGGGAAGTCAATTCGAGAATCAGAGGTTGGTTCGAGAATCAGAGGTTGGCCCGAACTTAAGTACTGGTGCTTGTTGAATAGGGATCTTTATTAGAAGAATGAAATGAAAGTAGAAGAATTACCCAGGAGTGCAAGTAATTAAGTACTGGACCGAGTAGTAGAGTCCGTTTAGGTACCAAAGAATATAGCTTGTTTCGACACCTCGTATAAAAGCAATGAACACAGGACAGGTCTTCCAGCTACCCTAAACCCGAAACAATACAAACTCATTGAACAGAGGGTTTTCTAACTGAATGAGGCTCCTCCACCCATGTCAACAATTCATTGAACCCTGCTTGCTCATCTCTGCTAACAACTTAATAACTTTCCTCTCTTGCTCTTGAAACTAAGTAAGATCTTTCCTCCCTTGCAGACCCGACACTTGGCCTCACTACTTACAAGAAAAGTACTGGCACCCGTCCACCTATGTAAGGGTCCCTTGAACTGGAACTTGCTTAGCCTTAGCACCCGACACCGTAAACACACTTCTGAATCAACTCCATCCTTGTAGTGTTCTTGGTCTTTCTTCCCTTGCTTACTTTATTCTTCGCGGACTGCTTTCCTGGCACCCTAAACTTCCCGCACCCTAAACTTACCTTTCCACTCTACCTATTAGTAGTAGCTACCTTTCCACTCTACCTATTAGTAGTAGCTTGTATGTGAGATCAATTCCTTATCCACTATCGAATCAATTCCGGTATTATACCTTTCATCAAATCCTTAGTAATGACTTGCAATTACTTACAGCTTACCTACTGGCTATGTGCTTGGGAGCAATAACTTGATTTGTTGCAAGAGAGGCTGGGCTGTTGAATCTGTATTTGATACCTGAGTTAGATGAGATGGAGGCAAGAACGAATTGAGATTAATAAATAAAGAAAGAAAGAAAGAAGTATGCTATGGCTACCACACCTCTTGCTCCCTTACGTGCTTCCTTGCCATCGGAACTATTAACTGAATGAGGCTAATCTACCTATGTCTGCAAATAAAGAATGGAACTAAAGAAGTAAGAACTCAACAATCATACCAAAGGGAGCGGGAGAGCAAGGCAATGTCAGATATAATAAGATACATCATTCATTTAGTATGGAAAGCCCCTCATTGAGTATTGACAAACCAGGAGCAATTACATTCCGGGAGCAATTACATTATTGTTTTTCTTTGTTTCTCAATTCTTTAAGTTTTAAGTAAACTCTATCCTTTACTCGAAATTAGGTATTCCTTGCCTTTGAACTAGCTTCTGCCCCTATCCCTATGATCTTGTATGGATCCGATACCTATGTAAACAATTATGACGGGTTGTACCTTGACTGACGAGCAATATTAGTAGATGCTTGGCGGGCTAATTAATAAGTCTGGCCTCTAAGAAGAAATACCTCTTTCACTTAAATATACTAACTTACCTGTCAACTGGACTACTACTAGTGGAAGGGTAAACGAATGAGATTGCCTAGGAGCAGCTTCAACCCCGGCATATAATCTCTACTACTTAGCACCTGAACTATACTTCACTCGCACTCGAAACTATACTTTACTCGCACAGCAATCCTCTGCTTCTGTAACAGAGTAGTCAATGCCCAAACTACAGGAGAAGGATCAGTTCGCAAATGAGCGCAGCAAGCGGGGCCTAATACATAATTCGGGAAGTTTACACAGCAGAATCTCAATTACCATTAATTCACCCGACCCGAACTGATTCACTTTCTCAGGACTCGTTCTTACCGGACAGGGGAAACTATCGGTATTCTTTTTGACTATATTTGCCTATAAAACAGGGTTGACAATGCCAGTGAAAGTGTCAATTCTTAGAGTTTCAATTCCTGTGTGCCAGGATCTGACTTAGTTTCAATAGAAAGGCAGGGTTAAGATCAATTCTCTGATTCAATTGATTCTTATTAACATAGAGCTAATTCTTCTGGAAGGACAGAGGCTGAGGTTGGCAAGGAAGGGATACAATAAGGCTTTAACCGAAGAGGTGGGCAAGTCAGATAGAGTTAGTTCGGGTGAGTTCAATTCTCACTTTGGGTAGCAAGGTCACCCTCTTTTCCTTGGTAAACAAATCAAGTTAGGACTCTTTACTACTCGACTACTAGGAGCCCGTTTCAATCAAGTCTAGTGAGTTTTAGTTCAAAGAGCCAGAGAAGAGGACTGGTATATGAGAAAGAAGTAGATGAGATGAGCCTCATTCCGCAAGTAAGAATGAAGGGAGAGTAGCTGTAAGTAAACGAGTTCAATAGGTTGATGACTAATTCTTATCAGAGTGTTAGGTAAATCCTCTGACTCCCTATATTATATGTTTATTAGCGGTATTTGCAGTAAATAAGAATATTGAGTAGTTCCTCTTGTCTGCGAGTCTTGTAGTGGCTTGGCTGTAGCAAGAGGGATAGGAGAAAGAAAGAAAGAGGTATAGTAGCAACACAAGAGAAGAGAGGAGGTGGAGTTGCCATAGGATAGTGAAAAGAACAAGGGGTATAGGATAAAGTAAGAAGAGAAAGCTACCACAGATGAGCCGCGTAGTGATAGTGGAAAGTCAGAAGGGCAAGCGACTACTATCGGATAAGGTTCATTCTTTTACAGTTTGTTTTACCAGTACCAGTCAAGTCCTGCTTTTTTGAGCCGAGCCCTGTTTACCGGGTAAAAGGGCAGTTTTTGTCTACGTTGCTCGTCCGCTTTAAGATCTCTTCTCTCTGATAACTCTTGCATTGCATCCAATCTTTTCTCAATGTCTAAGAGCAGCCGATAAAAGTATTCAGTGTCATTTGTACTTGCCTAGTTGCTTGGCGGGTGCGAAAGAAGCTCTGTGTCAGTAGAGTGAAAAGGAAAGTCACCCTTAAACTGGACTTGGTGAAGTCGATGAGATCAGTTGCCGGAGAAGAATAAGGATTATCAGCTAGAGAATATAAGGGACTTGAACTTACTTGCTCTGTGGCTAAGGTTGAAGAATGAGTTGTTGAGAATCTCGACGAAAACTGTCCTTAGTCCTTTTGAATGTTGAATGAAATGTGGGTGTAACCTCTTATAGAAGTTGTTTGTAATTACACCTCTCGGCAAAGCCTTATATACGCGGTAAACTAATTGTCCCGAAGAAGAATAAGGATAGGAAGCTTAAGTATCGGGTGAAGGAGTAGAATCCGAAATTCAATCAGTGGTTGGTGACGTGACTCAATTACCTGTTCTCGTGGTATTCTACAGCTTATTGTGTTATCCCTTATGAAATTCAATTGGATAAGAAGCTAAGAATCATCCATCAGTGAGAGAATACGTTGTAATTGCAAGTCCTGTTGTTGGTTATGAAAGTGATTGAGTTGAATCGACCAGATCAGGTATCGGCTTTGAAGCGGGAATAGAATAAGTTTGCCTAGTTGCTTTGCCGTTAGTGGATAGTAGAATTATGGAGTTTACCACTTGGTAGGTTAGGGCGATCGGTCCATACAGTATGAATGATGACTCCCCCTTTGCTTCAAAACTGCTTACTGCTTGGCTCTTCTTACTATCCCTAGCTACTTTCCTAGACGCACAAATAGTTGACTTTTTCACTCACTCCTTACTGCTTCCTCGGGAGCTAGGTCTACTGAAGCTTCTGTTGCTCTGTTCATACCTACAGTCTTTATTCAATGCGTCACGAGCTCACCATGTGTTTGTTTCTCCCGTGGGTAGGTGTGTGTCATGTTCAAATCAGTAACTGCTCAATCTTCCTCTTTCTCCCATGCTTCCTGTATGACCAATACTTTTCTGGTTGGACTTATGGTTTGTATGGCAGCAACTACAGTACCTCCATGAATCTTAAGGGTTACCTTCTTCTCTACAATGTAGTATTTACTATCATCACCCTAACCCCGCTGAGAGTCGATCCACTCTTCTAGCTTGGAGGTTTCCTTCTGTGTGTATGTTAAGGCAAAATTGTTAGACACCTGGAACCCTTCTATATGAGCTTGTACCTACCATGCCACATAATATGCCAAGGCTTTCAGCTCCTATAAGTCAACTCCTTAAGTATCCTGCTCAGTGAGTTTAAGCCATGCTTGGGTGTCATCGGTCGCCTTCTACGGCATGAGCCCAATACTGAAAGGTCTCCACTGCCTATGGTAAGTATTCATTAACTTCAATAGCATCCCCTCTTCTTTCGGCAGCTCTATCTTCAACTGCTTGGTGCTTTTTAGAGGTACGAAGGCTAATTATAAGAGTGATAGGTTCTCACCGTCTGCACGATATACTGGTTCCTATGCAAGACGATTGGAGAACACTGGATCTATACCCACTGAGTGTGAAAGTGTATGTACTCATGAACAGCTAAAGCGCTCTTGGCTACCTTGCAAGCGACTACTGCTTTCAAGCTTTGTTTACTATCAGTAGTTAGTATTGACCTATCGCCCGGCTCTATTAGTATCTCTTCATCTCCGAGTTCATATGCTTTCCTCATTTCGTCGATTATTCGTGGAGGGTTTTCTTTCCTTATGCGCATCTGTATCCTGGCATACTCTTCATTATATCCAATAGGAATGTTTTTTGCCTGCTCCCACTGCACCCCTTTATGGGTGAGCCTCCTCAGTATGCATCCCCACAGCGTTGCAATGATCCTTTCCGGCTTTAATGAGGGTATACTGCTGGTGAACCGTAACCTCATGAATCTTTCGTGTCTCAGCGTGATGCTCTTTGGCTACAATAATACTAAAACACTGTAGAGCTTTATCCATCCGTTGAGCTATTTCTTCTCTAGTGATAGCTGCTCTCTCCTTGTTGGCATCAGCTCTAGATAAGGTTAATAAAATATACTTCCTTCAATTGGACTTCTTAGGAGTTTGATCCGCAGAGTTGTTCATTGCCTGCACATCTTATGTTCTTCTGAGCCGGTCTACTACACAAGTTATTGAGCTGCTTTCCTGCGGCAGCTCTCGCGTGATATTCCCCAAGTGACAATTGGTAGGAAGGTTGACTTACTTTGTTGAATGACTTGGTTGGTGGGGTAGTGGACTTACTTGTTGAATTCGTAGTTAGTGCTCTGAGGAAGTATTTATAACTTGCACTTATATTAAAGCTTTGTCTACTTACTATCTTGTCTGAGAGGCCCTTATTGTAAGTTTGACAGAGACCTGAGCTGAGCCTTTATTTAGTCAAGAAATATGCACCTGGCCAAGTCACTACTAGTACTTAGCAGTTAGAAAGTCAGCAACAAAAGGTAGAAAACAGAGGATAAGAATGTAGGTAGAAAACAGAGGAGCCGAAGGCCTGGTATTATGGTGAGTTACCTGATTCTATTAGTAAGTGAGAATAACTCATGATTCACCGCTCCGCTCCGTAACCCTCCCGGCTACGTTACGCCGTTGCGCTTACTCCTTTTGTTCGATTTGACACGCTATCGATACTACTCAAGAACTCCCCTCGGCGAGAGAATTTATGGGAAAAAGACTTAACAGGAAGAGTAGAACCAGCCTAGAAGAAGAAAGGACGTATCATGAATACTGAAAAAACTTCTTTAACAAGAAGCGAAACTTCAGGAGATATATCTTATTGACTCTCGCTCGAGCAGATGCTAATCCGCAGAGAGCTGCTATAGAGAAAGCGAAAATAGTGAAACGCATAAGTGAAGCCATACCTGCCTGCACCACAATTGTTGTTGCAAAAGAGGAGCATCAAGAGAAGGGGCAACATTTCCATCCATATTGGTATACAAATTGGGATTGTAATCCTAGGTAAAAGTGCTCCGATAGTCTTTAGGAGGATCTTCCCCGAGTTCGAGGGGGCACAGTGAAATGTATCCTTCCACCAGGTGTGTACCTCTATTAGTCAATATCTGTTGAAGGAGGATCTGGAGCCTTATCCATGGGGTGAGCAAACTCTAGTTCCAAAATGCAGGAGACTGTAAGAGCCCAAGAGACTCATAAGAAAATACCCTGTCAAAATCAAATGATCATACAGAAGCTGAAGAGCTTAGCCGAGTGGGATAAAGTATATGATGACCTTGAAATAGTAAGGATCGTATTCTCCTCATACAACTCGTTAAGGGCAGTATTCGAGGATATTAGAATCACAAAATCTTAAATAAAGCAGCCTGCAATCAAGGATAGCAGACTATCTACAGAGAGAGGGGTGGCCTCAATAGTATACAGTGTATGAGTGGAAATCCAAATACTTCCTGCTGGCTGGATTGGATATGCAGCAATCTGGTGTTTGGTAGGCCTATTAAGACAAAATAGCAGCAGCTTTATTGAGAGCCCAGCACGCAGAAAAAACTCATCTTTTATATGCTAAATTCAGTGTGAAACATTTACCATGCCTACACGAGGAAGAACGACTTCACGGGGGAGGCGCATGACTATTATGATTTATGGCTCTTTTCTTAATTGAATGTATCCGAAGATGACAACATGAACTCAGGGGTCACACAAGCGCTCATGGCGGCAGCTAACAACACCCTACTTCTAGTTCTGGATGGGGGCGCAGCAATGCAGGCTGGATGCAAAGTATGGGAGGCTGTTCAACAATAGTTCAACAATAAAAGAAATGTGCCGGTAATTACTATAACTAACTATCCTGTTAGAAGCATTAGGGAAAAGGGGGCCTTCCATTAAAGATTTATGCGATGGTAAAGTCAAAAAACTGTATGAAAAACCTGAGAAAGGAGAGGATAATAGCTACCCTATGGGGATGTATCCACAGAAGACTTAATCAAAAGCGGGTCCTATGGAATAATGCAAGGTTTATACCACTGCAGTATAACGAGGAGCATGTGGAAATACTTCTGTGCTCAAAAAAGGAGAAGCTGGGGGTAGCAAAAGGAGACAATGAACTCATAGAAAGAATAGGGAAAATAGAGGATATGCTTCAGCCAGGTGATAGGGAGATACTAACAACGCAGAGAAAACAGCGCATGAAGGTTTTGCTCGTGGAGAATAAATGAATAAAGAAAGGCATAGTTATGAAGAGTATATCCACTTCCACGCCCAGATGCAAACAGAGCAGGTACTAACAAAGAGAACTATGGAGGGAAGGGACTTGGTTAACAAGGACGAGGTCTTCTCGCTCATGGAGTTTGTTTTCGTGCCTCTGAAACCGCTGCGAGATAATATTGCTGAGCGGGGTAGGGATGAGCAGGTGTGTTGGTGATTAGAAAGAATGCATTTAGTGCCTATATCTTGACTCTTTAACTCATAACTCCACCAGATTGGATATATAACTCATAACTCCTAACTCCTAACTCATAACTCATAACTCCGGACTCCTATGTATTGGTATTCTAACTCATAACCCTAGGTATCGCATTGATTGAAAGGCACTTTTTCGCAATTGTTAAAGAAGCCTAGGACTTATACAGAAGGTTCCCAAACGAGCATATTAGACAGAAGAATCCATCTCCCCTCCCTATTCGAGCTCGGATAGCAATAGCAGCTCAAGGGGATTTAGATCAACAACTAGATGGTCGGATTCATCTTGATGGTATTTAAAGAATTGATGTTAAGTTAAGGAATGAGCGTAGTTGCTTGGAGGCTGCTGGTTATTATAAGTTCTGGCTTCTTGCCCGACTCCGTATATGCATGTTAAAGGGTTACTTATTAGATGTTAATCGAAGACTTAATGCTTTTACTAAAAGAATGAGTTAGAATACCGTGCCTTTATTGAAGAACGAGTGAATCTACTTTCTTTCTTGGAACCCTTGTTCGCCAACAACCCTACTACCCCTATTTATTGAAACCATAGTATGGTGCATCGCAACACAAAACATATAGTATGGTGCATCGCAACACAACATATAGAAAAGAGAAAAACCACTAAACTAGAAAACATAAAAGCAATAAATAGAAGCTTTTGAACCCAATTACTCTTAGCAAATACTAGAAAATATAATAGAAAATAACTTAACTAGAAATACCATTTAGATAACATATCATAATGAACAAACAAGCAAATCAAGTAAAGCACAGCAACCGACTCAGGAAAGCCAATACACTCCATTTTCAGAACTCGCTAATGGAGCTACATCCTCTTATTCTGGAATTACTTTCTATATCTTCTTCCCCGAACCGAGATACCGCATAGCTTCTGATTGGCTTGTTCAAACATTATCTTATATTATCTTATACTCTATTTTCGATTACTTACTGCCGCTAGAACTCGCTACCGCGCTACTTACTATGTTGCTTGGCCCGTTGCTTGGCCCGGAGTCCTCATTTCGCCTTTCTGGTAACTTCTATGCAACCTCTTCTCTCTGGTAACTTCTATGCAACCTCTTATGAAACAAGAACAGGACTACTACTACCTGGGGCACACAACTATACAAGGAACTACTATACAAGGAACTACTATACAAGGAACTACTAAACAAGCAACTACGTTAGGTCAAGTCACTACTTTTGATACAGAAGCCGAATAAGGAGAATCGTTTTCATTCCAATATAGGTAGGGAAGGGAACCATCAAATCAAGATGTTAGGCTCAAATGTAATAGAAGAGCTGATAGAGATCTTAAAGCACTAGGTAGGCGATAAATAGCACTACAGGTTGGTTGGTTACCTTGGAGCACCTAGTTAGCCACCTTATGACTTTCCGACTTGTGAGTTTCATTCTTCTTAGGTGTAGTTGTCATAGGTAAGTAGATAAGTAGAATTCAGTTAGCAGAGAGGAGCCAGAGAGGGCAGCGAAAACAGGCTTCGTCTTCCACTCTGGTATTAGAATAAGTCCTATTCTCCTGTCAAGGGTTCTTCACAGACAAAAGGAGGGCAATTAATACTTTCAACCCAGTACTGTACTAACTATAAGGGGCGAGTTGGGGCAATCATCTAGTCAAGAGTTCTGGGGCATAGGAGAGTATTCGAGTTGGTCTTAGTCCTGTGTTCTAGTATGAGAGGTAGCAGGGAAGGCAGTGGAAATAACAACTACTTTATGGAGCATGCCCGTAATGTTTCAATTCAGAATTGTTGTCAGTTGCCATAGTTCTAGTTGCCTGAGTTAGATGAGAGAAGGAATATAAGTAAGTGCAAGTTCACCGCCGCAGACAATCCAGATTCAATTCATTGAACCCTGCCCCCCTTCCCTGACGCACTTGTTATTGCCCTTGCCGACCTCAACTCGTCTTTATTTCTTTCTTTCCTTCCTTGCATTCGATCTACCACATCTGCCCTTGCTTCTTCTGTTTACAGCTGCGAGTTTCCTTTGAAAGCCTAAGTGCTACCGCTTAGTGAGTTTGTAGAGTTTCGCAGTGAGTTCGGAGTTTGGTAATAACAGGAAGCAGGTTGTTTACTCAATAATATGAGTTGTCGTTCATATTCTATGATTCGATTTTCTTACCTTACACTTGAAACTGGAACTGCCTAATATCACTTTACTTCACTGAGCGAGCGATCTATCTTTAAGTCAGCAGTTTTTTCCTTAATGATGGGGAGTCAATTCGTTCTGAAAGGAAGCAAGCAACGGGCCCAGCCACTACTACTTTTCTGAGCAAGTCAAGGAATTATAAGTACTGGCTGATTAGCCTGATCTCTGTAAAGCCTTCGATCAGGTTGCTTTTTGTCTCTCTAAGTTATAAGGAATGGAAGTTTTGAGTCAGTGAATGAACGGGCGAATCCTATCTATGAATAAAGTCCTGATTGAAGTCTCTTACACTTATGCTATGCACCTTTTTGCAAATGAATATACTTTTCTTGGCTTCGATAAGTCCGTTAAGCGAGCTGGAAGATTCTCACTCGTCCTGTCTATATATCCTTACTTTCAAGCAAGCTGTCTATATATCTGCCTGTCTATATATCCGCCTCTTTTGGAGTGCCTGTTCCCAGCCTTCCTGTGAGCAATTGACATCTGTATAGTTCTGATGATAGTTATGATTATTTGGAAAGTGCGCCTATTGCAAGCCTCTTTCTTTTCAAGCCGGTGAGAAAGTGAGCTGGATCGGGATAGTCAAGAGCAGATCTACCTATCTAAGCAGTTGTTGCAGGTTTCTTTTAATGGCGATCCTGCCGCCGAGCTTCTAGAGTCCTCTTCTATCCATTGTTTAGCTTGGTGTAGTAGCTTGAGATGATGTCGGTACAGATTCTGTGCTTTCATCCCATAATTATGCCTTTCTTCCAAGGTTATCCTTTCCCTCCCTCTTAAGTCGCTGTGAGCAAGTTCTGAAGTGAGGGGATGTAGAATAACTAGCTTATTTCCTGTAGCATATATATCCTAGAATTCCAATAGTGAGTAATCTATATATCAATTCTATTTCAGGTAAGACGATAGACTCAACATAATATGGAGAAGTTCCCTAGAAAAGGTGGTTGAGTGCAAACAAATAGTTTAAGATAAAAGAAACGGTTTAGAATATGAGATAAGTGTAAGTGCAATAAAGAAACGGTTTAGAATATATAAGTGAAATATACGATAAGGTTGAGATAAGGTTGAGTGCGATCTAACTTAAGTCTGAAGGTGAGCCTATCCAACTGCAATCTGTCGTAGGTCCATACGCTAATTGGAAAGATGGAGTTGTAATCGAGCCCTGTGTCCTTCTTTTTTCTTTGTTGTCCATGTCCAGCGAATCCAATTGATAAGAAAAGCAGTTCAGTTCGTTTGATAGCCTTTCCGTCCCTTTCTCTATAGACCGAGTAGCTGTCCCAATCCCTATTATTGCATCATTTCTTATGTCAGTTTCCTAATCCTAAGTTCTTCTCCGTGGTTTCCTTCTGGTCCCGAAGAGGGCAAAAGTGTGTGTTTACTTTCTTGGAGTGATTTTACATGCAGTTCCAGATCAGAGTCAGAGCGATATAGTGTAATTACTTATGCTTGCGATCCTGGTCAGCGATATAGTGTAATTGCTTATGCTTGCGATCCTGGTCCAGGTCGTAAGTCTAAGAGGTGTTTGGGGCCCTCCTTCCTTGTTTAAGACAGGATATCGTCACAAGGGAGCGAGACAATAGATGATAGGTCAATAAGTGAAACACCCGTACTACTACTACTTGACTTGGAGTGAAGGGAGGGAAACAGATACTCTATATAAGTTCAGTAAACATAATTCTTCCATTCCGTAACTTCATTAAGCGCTTTCACTCTCTTGTCTCTTGCTTGCATCGCTGAAAAGAATGGAAATGGAACTTTTGCACTGGGAATTGAGGAAAGCTGCTCATCTAACAGGCAGGAATTGATAAGTTAACCAGGAAAAGATCTTAGCTATGAAGCATCAGATCTTAGCGAAAAAGCTTTCTAAGGAGTAGGGACAGGTGAGAAAGTAGAAGCCATATCCGGATCCGGAACAGGAGACACTTTAGTTTGAGAAGAATCCGTGAAGGTAAGCTATGTCTTTACTTGGCTTGGATCTATTAAGCGAAGATCTTTCGAATATCAATCCTAATCTTATGCATTAGAAGGAGTGGAAGGATAAGGATAGGGGAAAGAACAGAGCCAGCTGTAAGCAGTATGTTTAGAGGGGAACAAGTCAACAAAAGGACAGAGGCAGAGGGTTCCGCGAGTGTCATCATTGAGATTGAGAGAATCGGCAGTGTGAGGAAATTATGACTTATTTCTTCTTTTCTTCCCTCACCTTAAGCGCATAAAAGAAAGGGATAAGGTCTTAGCTAGTGTATAAGGTATTCTATATAGCATTTCGAATATTCTCTCTTCTATATCATTCAATTGTATTCTTTAGAAGCAGAAGAGCAAGCAACATATAGATATAGATAGATTCTAGTAACAGGGGAGGGGTTCACTCACTTATATGTTTGTTTTCAATCGTATGTTTTCAATTCAAAAGGGATAACGTCCTATCTAGCCCATTAGGTACTATACTAAGAAGAGGCCATCTATAGCGCATACTATATAGAATAGGGAATAAGTAAATACAGAATGACTATAGAATAGGGAATAAGTAAATACAGAATGACAGACACTCTCGAGTCTTAATTCCACTCTGCAGAATTCCACTCGAAAGTCACTACTCCACCTTTTTATGAGACCCCTAAGGCTCCATTAATGACGGTTATAACTATTGATGGCTTGTATACTATTGGCTCATCTCATCTACTTCTCCTCTTCTCTTGCTCATCCACCTCTGGCTACTAATACAGTTATGGCTATAGACTACTATACTACTTTAAGGGGCTGTCAACTAATGATCCCATACTTCTCCGACTTAATATAAGGGCCACTAATACTGATTTAACAGGACCACTACAAGTTATTGTCTACTTGTGCACTTATTATAACGCTCCTTGTCTAGTATACGCTTGTCTCTTGCTTTCGAGGTAGCGTAGAGAGAATCTTCAGTGCCGGGAAAGTCAAGTTCAGGTGCTTTTACTTACTTCGCTCTAACTCTAAGGCGAGCTGGGGCAATCAGATCTTATGTTTCCGCTTCTGCTTCTATTTCTGCGTTCAAATCCAAATCCTATCTTTTCAGATCTTAACCAAGACTCAGTGTCCGTTCAATTACTAGAGAAATTCATGTTTGACTCAGCTAAAGGGAGAGTTGTTGACCGATGTTTGGGCGTCAGCTAGCAATTTAGAGGAAGATCGAAGGATTCAATTCATTCTGGATTTTCCTATGTGCTCGAAAGAGAAGATGAATTTCAGACAAAAAGGGCAGGGCGAAAGCCAGGACAGGGCGAAAGAGAAAGTTGTTTCGGGCAATCAGATAGTCGTGAAGAATTGCCTGGCAGGGCGAAGGTAATAATCCAGTACTGGCCGGTTAAGAGCAGGTGCAAGCGGTTTTTCACTTGAAAGTCTCGTCTCTTTGCTTTGGGTGCTACTAGGTTCGGTGCTATAGTTTCATTAATCCCTTGTTTATGTTAAAGTAATAAACATAATCAGAGGATTGAGCTAGGCTTAATAGACTAGGGTAACCACCCAAACCCCTATGATATGAAAGTAAGAGACAAGCTACTACTAATGTGGCGCGCCAGTACTTATAAGTCCAGGCAACTACTACCGGGGATCTTCATACAGTGGATTAGCCATTGGATGAGTTAACAGGCGATAAAAGACTCTTTCTTCTGATAGGATACCTTGTAGTGCTTGGCTTTTGACCTTTTTCTTGTCTTAGAAAGAAGTTATTGTGTCGGTGCTAGGAAAGGAAACTAGACTCTTGGGAGGCAAGATGGCAAATTGATTAAGGTAGAGTTGTTGACCTGCAGCTTCTATAAGTTACGAGAGGAAATGATAAGAAAGGACTGGAAGCATGCGTTCTTCAGCAAACAAACCGAGTAGTGGTCCCCAACCAACCCCAAGCATCAAAGTTCAGTGAGCATGCAGGCGAAAGACGGCCAAGTAACTACAGAGAGTGAAGCCTAGAAAAACACTACTAATAACTCTTGACGAGCACA
Organism: Musa itinerans; assembly: GCA_001649415.1. NCBI lineage: Eukaryota > Viridiplantae > Streptophyta > Magnoliopsida > Zingiberales > Musaceae > Musa > Musa itinerans. The sequence goes on along the minus strand of LVTN01000045.1, from coordinate 248,088 downwards.
AGTCCTGTTTTTGGGGCCGCTCTTCACTTTAACTAGTTTCATTCGTTTAGATCGATTCCTCAAGTTACGTTCGAGGTCTATTATGAAAGTTATGTTCTTGTGAGCAACAGTAGTAGTTAGTTCCAAAGTCAACTATGTCTCAAGCCGAGTATGGAGCTGGATTAGCTCCAAATAGGGAATAGTGGAGTACTCACTTTTAAGCGCTAAGCATATTTCTTTGGCGGGTGGAATTGTATCTAGAAGCAGTGCCCTGAGTCTTAGTTTGATCTTAAGCAGGATTGGATCATAAGTTAATAAGTCAGTTTGTTGAGTTTCAGACTTCACAGGAATAGAGCTAGTTGGTGAGTTCCCTTGCTCCATCTTACCTAGGCTAGGCGGGGTATGGGAGGCTTTCAGCACCTTTTGAGTTTCATTCTTTGTCGAGAGTGTCTTTGTCTAGCTATATGGGGTTCTGCGTAGGGAATAAGTTCTCTACTCCACTACTAGGAGCTAAAGCACCAAACTGTTATTTAGTTATGAATTAAATGAGTCCGGGCCCGTTACTGTTCCAGGTGAATCCCTTGTTGCATCCTAAAAGTAGATAAAGAAATGGGATTTCAAATGTCTTTTATCAACTGCCCACGGAGCTCCCTAAAAGTAGACTCGGCAGATATATAAGTGGCTCTGTTAGCGCTGAAAAGCACTGGCCAAGCATACAGGCTACTACTCTGATACTCTATTCTAGTTCTCCCTCTAGCCAACCCAGTACAGTTGTATGTGCTACTTCCTTTCGCCAACACCTGACTTTAGATTGGATTCTGACCCTCCACTTCTTATAGAGGCATCCCAGAGACCATTGTATTTGGCCGACACCTCGCTGCAAAGGCATTCCATCTACACCTTCATTGCTAAACACAAGCCCAATTACTTAAGGGCCAGTATCTTTACCTTCCTACTTTCTGTATTGAGAGAAATAGAACTCCTCTGCTTGTGCCCTCTGAAACCCTAAAAGAATGCCATTTAAAGCAGGTTTTCTCTATTCCTAAGAATCACATTAAAAACAAACAGATGAGCGGCCCTATTAGTGTCTAAAGTGTCATTCCATTGAGAAACAGAGAATTGATCTTGAGCAAGTGCATTTCTTCTTAATGACATGGACCTGCTCGCTCCTTTATCAGCTCTTTTCTTTCAAACTTAAACTACACTTTCTACTGGACCATAAGTATACTCTTTGCTTGACGTCTAAGAGTAGTTCCGCTCTTGGCAACTGGAATCCTATGGCAACCCTACTCCAATTCTTACTTGCTTCATTAACTCCCTTCACTCTGACTTGCTGAATTCAAATCCTATACCTTGCTACCTCTGACCTCTTGCTCATCTCATCTAACTCCGGCTCCTCCAAGCGACTACTCACCTCCGAATACATCTACTTGACTGCTACTCCTCTAAGTCACTAACAAGTTGACTTCTTTCTGACCGCTACTCTGTTATTTCACTCTCTAGTTTAGTTAAAGTGAAGTGTTGCGAGTCTTCAGATTGTTTCATTTCATCTAGATTAGTAACTCCAGATTCCATTTCATAAAAGAGAAACCGGGTGCAACATTATACGTAGCTTGGCCCCAGGAATCAAGTACCAACCATATGTCTAGTGCAACATTATACGTAGCTTGGCCCCAGGAATGAAGTACCATATGTCTAGCCTTCAATGTGTGCCTCAATTCTCTTCTTTTGCACTAGATTCTATTGCTATATCCAGATTCCATTCAAACAATCAACTTGTTGTCTCGGGGAACGAGCAAAATGAAGTATACTATGTTCCCTTGTTCTAACGTGAGGAAAGAAAGTCCGCTAACTCCTAACCACCCCGCCCCATAACTCCATAAGCAACGGAATCAAAAAGAAGAGAATGGAGAGCTGATAGTGCACAACTGATGGAAGCATAGTAACCTAACTAAACACTCCCTAACACGCCCCAAAACCCCATAAGTAAGCTAACGCACGACGCCTTGGCTTGTTCGCCCATATGATATCTATGAGGAAGCAATTCTATTTGTTTACTTCAATTAGGAAGCAATTCTATTTGTTTACTCAATTCCATCTATGAGTGATGCAGCACTATCCTATTTTCTTCAGGAGATTGCCCTTGTAGCATGTTAGTTTGTTAGACCTGTTCCTTTACCTTAAAGCAGTAACTACGATTGACTCTTCCAGTTTGGGTTTAATAAGAGCAGACAGAAACTTAAGAACTGGAGAAGCTCGCATCCCCTTTCTATCTATGTGTAGTTCGTCCTATTATAGAGTTAGGTTGTTAGCGAGTTCCAATTGTTTCATATAAGTAACAGATAATAGAATAAAGAAATGGGCATAGAGATGCTATATTTATAAAGAAATGGGTATAGAGCCGCTATATTCAAGTATAATCCATGATAGCTTTACAAAGGTATGTATAGGTTGGGCAGATAGCTGGAGTAAGTTCCTTATGGGTTGGTAAAGATGATAGCTTGAGTGAGTTCCGTATGGGTTGGGAAACAGTCTTCCATAATCTAAAAGAAAGTAACCTCACATAACTGCTATAGAAAAGGAGACAGTACTGGTTCGGGTGTTGACAGGTAATCTGAGTAAGTCCTGTTTCGGGAGTTGAGTTAGAAGAGAGAGAATCTGAGATGCCCAGCAAGAGAAAGAGAGTCCAATTTCCTAGTTTCGGCAGTAGTAACAAATAATAACGATATATATGACTATAGCTTGTGAAGGTTAAGTAAGGGCCTTCATACGAGTTTCCTTCTGGTCGACAATACATTCATTCTTATATAAGTCTTGCTTAAATCAGTGTTGCGGTAAGCGGGACGGAAAGGAAAGTCTAGTTCTACTTTACTCGTAGTTTCATCCTTTATACATAATTGCATGCTCATATCTTTTCTTGAGGTTCCGCAGTGCAATTCCATTCTGACTTCTTTTCTTTGTCCGTTCAATCTCATTCTGCGCGTTAGGGAAGAGAGTTCGGGTTGCGTGCCGACTTGTAGTTAAGGGTATAGGTCAACCAAAAGAATAGAGAGCTGGGATCTTAAGATGTAGTTTCATAAGAATCCTATGTTAGATCTTCATAGCAAGAAACAAGTCCACCTGTTTTCAACTCGTCCTTATTCCGCTGACTGCTTTCATTGCACCACCTACTATGTAGGTAATTAAGTAACAAAACAAGCACTGCTTCCTTTTTAAGCACGAATAGGCGGGAAATAGATAAGTGGCACAAGAATAAGTAGTTTGCTTGTCTCTGGCAGAGGCACCCTGAACACAATAATCAATATATGTTTGATCGAACTCTGAACTTGTTGTGAATGGAATCTATCCTGCGCTGAAGCATAAGAAGGAAAGTCCACTCAAGAATCCAAAGTGAATCAGTCAGTTAATCAGTTAAAGGAGAAAGTCCGCGCTAAAGTAAGCAGCAAGTGCAATTAATCGAGTTGTGGGTCAGTTAAGAAGTCTTGTTAACCTTAATGAAGAGTTCTTTGAATGCTAAGGCGCAACAAGTATCATCGATCGTATATCTTCGGGTTATTAGAGAATCATCAGAGGAAGAATAGGTTCAATGGAAATGATTGAGGGTTAACTCGCTAACTGAAGCGCACTGAAGTAGGGTCTCTTTCCGTTCTTTTCAAAGGGAATGGTAGATTACTTATCGACACTTGACATCAATCTATAGAAAGTGTGACTTATCGAAATTCCATTCAATCCACTATGACTTTCGAGTGGAATCGACAAGATCTTCCGCTTTAGGGCGAGCGAGTCCAGATTCTGAATCTGCCCTTTGATTAAGTCGGTTGGTGACTCGAGAAGAAAAGGACTTGAAAGAGCAACAGTATACTTAAGCTTTCTCAAAAGCACCGCTACTGAACTTAGTCTTGCATCGGTTGGACCTGTTCCTACTCCTAATACGCTTCTAATTCAAAGCGCTTAGACCTGCTCCTATCCTAGAATTGGGGAACCAACCATAGCAGATAGTTTTTCTCACGAATAGAGGCACCTTCTCCAAAATCACTACTTAAGCCCATTAATGAAGGGCACAGGACAAAGTCAAGTCCATTCTTTCTGCTCCCCTACAATACTTGCTCGTAGAAAGTAGAAAGTCAAGTATCAAGCTAGCGTTTTGAAATCATATATATATTCCTGTAGTAGACGACCGGATATTAAAGTAGTAGACGAGACGGTAGTAATCAATCTCTCAGTTGAAAGTAGTAGCGTTAAACTAATACTCTAAGTGCATTGTTTTGTTACTATGTTTCTATAAGTTGTGCAAATGACTCTATAGCGAGGGTTAGGAATAGCTATAGGAGTTTTAGAGCAGCAAAGAGTCCGCAGTGAGGAGTAAGGGAAGCAATAAAGCTAGTAAATAAGAAATAGCCAAAAAGTGAGTCAATAAGTATAAGCAATAAAGCTAGTAAATAAGCGTAAGTAATCATCTATTGTAAGTCTACAAGCGCAAGGGCTAATGAGCAAGCTAGGGAAGGGCGCCAGTATAACAAGAAACTAAGCAAAGGTCAAACCTAAAATAGAGAAATCCACGAAAGGACAAACACAACCACTAATTGTCCACCTAGACAACAAACACTGATTGACGACGCGCTTCATCTGTTCCCCTGTATAGGTACTTTGCACTTCATCTGTTTTATACCCAAAAAGTATCTGTACACACACCTATATTCCAAAGTGATAGAGCTATTATGTCTATTCTATTCTTAAAGAAAGCAACTAGGGGTGCGGTGCATCAGGAAAGGACTAGAAACTTGAAAAGAACCACGTAGACAAGTCACTATTTGGGAACAAGCAAAGGTCCTCGTGAGCGAGGCGGGATCCTTTTGTAAGTAGTTATATGTAAGTTCTCATAGAATATGTATTTGCTAAAAAATGAAATGATAGAATTGAAGGGTGACTTAGCACTGTCCCTACTGTCAATTGCTAGGTTCATGCTTTACTTTGTAGCCAGTATCGTTTAGAGTAGTCAGTATCATATAGAGTAGCCAGTATCATATAGAAAAGAAAGGTTCGGGTACCTCTGCCTCCCTACTGCTAGTGCTGAGTCTGCCTATGTACACTATTGTTAGAGTCTGCATCCGTACTGCTAGTGCTGAGTCCGCCTATGTACCATTGTTGTTATTGTCTGTCCATGTACCTATTGTTGAGTCTGCCTATGTACCATTGTTGTTATTGTCTGTCCATGTACTATTGTTGTTATTGTCTGTCTATGTACTAATTTCTAGAGTATATGGAAAGGATGCCTACATTCGATTAGAGTATATGGAAAGGATACCTACATTCGATTACTTAGAGTCAGCATCTGCAGTCATAGGTGAGGAAGCAAGGTAACAACAAGTAATGGAAAAAAACATCATTATTATCGTTGTTATTGTAGCTTGTTAGTTCTGTTGCGCGTAAGGGAGCTCGCTCGGCCGTGTAGCGTTAGGCTTCTTTTTTGGGGTGTGTTAGTTTAGTTAGTTCCAGATAGGGAGCTCGGTTAGCTTCAAGTTGAGTGCTTAAGGAGTTTTGTTTCAACAAGCAGTTTCGTTTTGGTTAGGTTTCAACAAGCAATTGAGTTTTGTATATTCTTCTATCTGTGATTTTGCAGTGAAGTTGAGCAGTGAAGTTGAGCAGTGAAGTTATGTAGATTATTCCATCTGTGCGCCCCAGTTATATCAAAATGAAACAAGTAAACAAGCTACGACGCTAGAGAGCTATGGAGGAAAGTAAGCTGTAAGCCGTGAGTGTAAGTAGTGAGTAAGGAGTGAGTAAGCAATGCTCTGTTTTTATTTACTTACTTATATATTGGTTAGGAACGCGCTAGATTCCATTCCTTCTTTAAGTCAGAAGTCTACCCCCGAATCCTTACGCCCATCCAGTATTCTCCTACCGAATCCTTACGCCCATCCAGTATTCTCCTATATATATCCCGACAGGCGTATTAGCAGAACTGCAAAATGTGCTATTACCTTGTTTGAATGTGCTATTACCTTGTTTTATGTATTGGATTTAGCATCTAGTGGGCTTCCCGTCCAGAGCAGAGTCCAACAATGATGGTTGGCTTACAATCCTTATGAGTGTGCGTTATCTTGTTTTTGGGCGCAAAGCGAGGGGGAACTCGTTCAGCCTTAAGTTATCCGCTTCCTTCGACGCCGTACCATCTAAAGTTATCCGCTTCCTTCGACGCCGTACCATGATATAAGCAGCCGAAGCCCCAGTTGTCTTAGCGAAAGATTTCTCGAGTAAGTAGTTTGCTCAAACTAAGCAGTTTCGTCGGTGAGCTCAGTATGGTCTTCGGCTCTCGCCCAGATCGAAGGACATATCCGGGGAATTTCACCTTTCAAAAGAATTAGGCATTTAGGTATCCCGAAGTTTCGTAACTTGGTAACTGGACCGCAGAAGGAATAGATTCTTTTACAGCTACATCAGCAGGAGGAGATTACTCGAAAACCTCAACCTAAGGGGATGCCTCCACTCGAGTTGAAGACGAATCCTCCTATTCCCTCAGATGCTTAACCAATGGTACTAAACCGGTAGGGAGAGTTGGTGGAGACTCAACAGAAACGGAATAAGGCTCGGGATCTGTTTGGGAGAAACCGGAAGAGAAGGTAAAAGAGTAACTCGACTGAAAGAACTCTACCAAAGGAAATTCGATCGTTAAGAAGTGAAGCAGCTTATGCAGCAGCTGCATGAAAGCAGGTGATAAGGAAAGCAGGGAACAGATAAAAACCACTAGTCGAAGGAAAGCTGGTAATGCAGTCTCGGAGTTGAACTCTACGCTACCAGTTCTTCACAGTATAGGGGGTATATTTGCTACTCTAATATCGTCAGAAGGCTTACTATTCTCTTGAAGATAAACAAGCAGTGAAACATAATATCTATCATAACCGATAGTTCATAAAGTCCGGCTTCACTCTGCTCAAGCCTGTGTTTGCCTGTCACCTACTCTCTGTCTGGTCTGAAAGAAGTTCACCGAAAGAGTCCTTAGTCCTATCTGATAAGCTTGAATTCATATTGATCTTTGACTTATAAGGTAGGGTAGCTTCCCTTTGAAGGATGCTATGAGACTATTTCAAACCATTCCGTATTGCTAATAAAGGTTAGATTCTAAACCTCTCAATTACATATGTGGAGAAGAAAGAATCTTACATATGTGGAGAAGAAAGAATCTAATGACATATCTTCTCTCGTCATTCCGTCAATCTCTGTCTTCCCAACCCCGAGTGAAACGACTGCTTTGTAGAGTGGTTTTACGCTTCTGGTACAAAATAAAGTAGATTGATTTCTCTTATACCCTGAAGGACTATGCTGACATTACGCCTTTGAGAATAGGATGGTGCTCGCTTTCAGACGGCTTTCTCAATCGTGCCCATAAGCTGCTTAGTTGCATGGGAAGCGGCATATAATCGTGCATACATTCATTCATACGTGGGTAGGTTCAGTGCGCTATCAGTCTAGCTGAGCAATACTAATAAGGAAGCAATCTCTTCGTATTCTGGATCCCTCCGCCATCTCGCCTCAAAGTGGAAAGGACCAGCACGTCTGCACCTCTTAATACAAGTAAAGTATCAATATGGATTGGGGATGATCTGAGTATGAACTATATAGGTGATGAACAGAGCCTTGGGTAAAAAGATGACACCAGCGGAATATCTTACTAGGCTCGATCTAGTCGTTACCAAACAGTGGAATTACCAAATCTGCCATTACACAATGGTTATTCCGGGGCCCCATAAAGCCAATATCCATAATAGAAAGATCCGATACACTTCCCCCGTTTATAAAGCCTAAATTCTACCTTTACTTTTGGGTAGACCTCCCAGCTTTTCCTAAGAATTGGAATACCCGGCACAAACAAAGTGATGTTAGATCTGAAGGAATACTCTTCAAAGCTCCCTGATTCATTGTGCTTACTCACGTCCGGATTACCATAGAAAGCAAGTGGTAAACCTCCATTTCTTACCGGCATCATCATCCTCAATATAAACATAGATATGCCTTAGCGAATAACTATGCCCTTACTTATCCTCCTTCCATAGAAGGGCCCGCCCGAGGCTTCAATACTATCGACAGCTACCCCAAATGGCTTTCCGGAAGCTTGACTCGTTCCATCATGATGGCGTGTCTCGATGAGAAAGACAAAGTGGGGAATTTGCGCCTTTAACAAGCTCTTCAGGGCACGAATAGCACGGGGGGCTAGCTCTTCAGGGCACGAATAGCACGGCTAGGGAATCCACATCCCTCTTTACGTTTCTCCTCTGTAGCGGGCTGGCTCATTATTCGTTTTATTGGAACTCTCCTTCTTCCTCTAATACTCAAATGGCAAAACACTGTTTCATTTTCGATAGGCTTACCACAGCCGGGCCCACCTCTTCCATTCCACCAGTGTGTATGAATTTCTCTATGTTCAACGCTTTGGGCAAAGCCAGTTATTAGAAGTTCCTTATTTGACTTTGAGTACGCTCTGGAGCTAAGTAAAGACTTGTATTGCTAATAAACACATAAGCGAAAAAACAAAGAAAAACGAAATGTAATGGAATGGCAGGAAGGTAAGGTAGTTGCGAGTTGCTTCGTTAATAGACTCCAGAAAGTAAGCTCGAAGACCCGGCTGGCTTTCCCATGTATTGTATCATGCCCCTAGCTTTCTACTGTATTGTATCATGCCCATAGAAGATGGTTTCTATGTACCTATATCTTTCCATGAAGTTGCTCCTGCGCCTCTTTCTTTTGCTGACTCGGGAATCAACCCTAACATACCGGACTGGACTCCCTTTCTACTTTTCTGGTGGGCGCCTCTCAAGGCTTGCTTCTTTATGACTTCCTTGGTCGTGGAATCTCTCAAATCAAGAGAAGGCGACACTTGCGTGTTTTCTAGCTTGGTTTATGGAAGCATATAGGTGAAAGGTTCCGCTTAATAAGGCGAATCCATAATAAATGCGGCTGGGCACAAAGCCTTGAATATAATAGCGGGTTGGTGGGTCACTTCTCTTTCTAATGGGATTGGTGACAAAGTCTTAATTCCCCGCTTCATTGCCTTCACAACCACTTCCAAGAAAAAGGCTAGAAGTGAAAGTAAAGCTCTTGGAAAAGATCGGTTGCCCTACCCATAATTCAGGACTTCCTCCCTGTCAGATGTCCATCCAGAACCTTCCATTCGTTAGGGTTTCATTATTCACTAATGAATTTGTAAGACTACTGTAATTAGAGAGTAAGTAATCAATCTTCTGAATTTGGTGTTTGGTGTAGGCTTGAAAAGGCTTTAGGGGCGCCTCAAGCAGTGCACGAGTATATCATTGCTAGAGCAGAGTCCTTTCTTTTGGTGCACCCAAGCTTTGCTGCCGGCAGAATTTCCAAATATTGTTTTTTTCATTATATGTTGGCACAAGAAGGCTAACTGTCACCATATATCAATAAGTCCTCCGCTCTGGCTGCTATTGACTACATTGTCTCACTGAGCTGCAATGTCTTTGTACCTTCTTTCTAATGGAGGAAACATGGGCCTTCCTGCACCAGCCTTAAACCAACCCTAAAGATTCATTGCTGTTTGTAAGTAATTGTCATTCGAGAAAAGTTCCGCTCCTTTGCTTGCTGAGATATCAATGGGAATCACATTCGTGTTGATGTTAACACAGTTCATATATCTTTCTTTTGGGAATCACATTCATGTTGATGTTAACACAGTCGTCATATCTTTTGCTTCAGTTGCTGCTGAGTCAATAGGGATTGATCTTCCGAGTAGTAGATAGATGACAGCTTGGATTGAGTACACAGATGGAGCAAAGTTGACTCAGGTTGGGGCTAGTGACTCTAAGATTTAGGCCTTACTTTCCTATTCTTGTGGCTCGGGTTTACCTTTCTCAGCATTTAAAGGAGTATATGCATGTTGGTTTCTCTGCTTATAACGGGCAAGGATCAGCAGCTCACATTCATTGTTCATCATTGGGGAGATTTCTCACTTTGCACCTACTTTGACCGACCCCTATGGATAGAATTGCAGAAGTGGTTGCTATCCCAAGAAACAAAGACAAGCCAAGTCATCTTCATGAAAAAAAAGAGAAAAGATTGGAGGTTGGAAAGGGCATTTGTCCTCTCAATAATTGGAGTTATTGTCATAATCGTTTTATTGGTGGTGTGTGAGGAGTCTTTGCAGAAGTCAAGAAGGAAGAACCAGTAGATTGAATAGAGTGCCCATCAAGCCAGAATTATAAGTACTGGTTCGGAGATAAAGTAAGCAACAATGGGGTTAGTTTTCATCGCAAAAGAATTGTCCGTAAAGGGGCTGGGCTTCCGCTACGGTCTATAAAGGGTCTCTTCCCTCAGGCGGTGGCTATCAATAGAATAGGTTTTTGACAGGGATTTACTGTACTCGCAATCCTTTTATCAGATCAAGCATCTGCTGCTGACTTGATAACTACTGATTTCAAACATCAAGAGATTCGTCGCCAACACTGTCAATTGGAAGAGAACCACTCGCAACTGACTTTCGCCCTTGATACTTGACTTCTGCTGTGGCCTCTGATCTTGCTTATTATTCTTATTCCTCACCCGATCCAGCTTATGCTGATTCTGGGCTGGGCACTGCTTACGATTAAACTCATTCACTTAAGGTAGGGCATCTTCGTATATATGACTTGGTAATCAAAAGTTCTCACTAGAAAAGAAGGGCAATAACAAGTTCTCACTAGAAAAGAAGGGCCATATTGCCAGGTAAACACATTTTACTGCGCTTACCGCGTAGCCAGTAACCTATCTGGGAGACTTAGCGCTTGCTGCTGACTTGAGAACTGCTGATGAAAAGATGAAGTTGAGTTCGAAGTTGGCCCTTGTGCTTACGCTTACTAGAGTGAGCGACTAGAACGCCAGAACTTATAATAACCGGATGTTCGCTGTCCTTAGCAAAAGTCCAACAAGCTACGGAACAGTTAGGATACAGGCCCTTATAGTAAAGGTAATAATCAAGGTTAACGGAAAGATTCATTCTTAATTAACCTATACCATGGGAAACGAATAGAAGGTACCACATATCATTGAAAGAACCCTATCAGATGTTCTAGTGCTTTTTGACTACTCTCTTTGTTTTTTGAGAGAATATGTTTCTTCTTTCCCTGTGCTCGGTGAAGTCGGAAGAGGGACAAGGACAGAAACAGAGAGTAAGCGAAGTGGCTTTACTGACTTATCTAGATGATCTCGGTCTCGGTATGGAATTGAACCTAGCGGGACTCATTTCTGAGATAGTGAAAAAAAGCTATACCAATAGAGCAGAGCACTGTTCCTTTTCTATACTACTGGGTTGCGCCAGCGTACGAGATTTGTGCTTGTTCCTTTGATTCATGTTCCAGCGTTTGTTCACCTAAACTCCAAAGATCATAGGCGCACCACTATCTAACGTTGCTTGTTCACGGAGCACAATAATAAGTTGAAGCTACTCCGCGCTACTCTGCTAGTCTGCTTGGCTCTTTGCTTTTGTATACTAAGCTCGCCCCTGCACTTAAGTAATTAATTGGTGAAGTTCTAGCTCTTAAGTCATTTCCCTTGTTTCATCTTACTATGGTATAGGATAAGAATTCCGCTAGTGGCCACTTAGATATCTGCTCCCTGCTGACAACTATGTCTATTCAATAAGGGAACTCCCCCCCACCCGCATCTAGTATGGAATTGAGTAGAAACTCCCCCCCCGCATCTAGTATGGAATTGAGTAGAAAGGGAATCCTACTCTGCTTCCAAATAAATAATGAATATAAGGTGTACAGCACATAAGGATATCGAAATGCAATTCTTTATTGAGAGCAACAGCGCGAAGTGAATGAAATACGGAATGGAACTCCCTCTAGCCTACCCTGTGCCTTCAACGAAAAAGGTAAGAACGAAACTATCAACTCAGAATTGAACTTGAAAGGAAAGAACCAGAAACAGAAGTCACAGAATCAGAATAATAAGTAATGGAATTATATGCACTATGCCACAACATATTCATTCTAGTTCCCCGGTTCCCCGCTCCAAGCTAATAGATTGAGGCACAAACCTAGTGCTAGTTCTCTGTCTCGTAAACCAACCGAGTCTAGTCTACAACAATTCCCCATTACGAAATTCCATGTGAAAAGGTCTTTGAGTGGGAGCAGGCGAGGAAACAACAGCGACTTATAAATACTGGAACTCCAAGGTAAGAAACCGAATAATAGGGTTTAGCTAGGTAGAATCTAATAAGTAACTAGACCCACATATGCTCTTTCTCTCAATACGGAATGAACCTTCTAATTCGAATAATGGAATAATCAAAGGAATTAATGGAAGAAGTAGGTCCAAATATAAGAATAGGGGCCAAGCAGTATGTATAGTTGCCTCATTCAGCAAGGAAGAATTCCGATATGGAATGGATTCTTTAAAAGAATATGGAATGGATGGATAATGTAAGCCCAATGGAATGGATGGATAATGTAAGCCCAATATGAGTGTGACCTATATATAGAATAGAATGTTTTGGAAGCCCTGAATATTGATATGGATAATGTAAGACCAAGAAGAGTGTGACTCATCATCTGCCATTTCCTTCAGACTCATATTTGGATTATTGCCCTACTTTCCTGTCCAGAGCCGAGTGTGAAAACTCCAAGGCATTCGAGTCACGATATCTTTTGTATTGGATGTATCGTTAGGTTGTGCCGAGTCAAATCTGCCACTTAAGTAATTGTCATCCTTTTGCTTACTAAGGGGCGGTTAAGGAGAGCGTATGCTAGGAAAGAATAGGGAAATCCGGGCAATGGCTTCTCGTAAAGTTTGAAAAGATTGATGCCTTGCTTTAGATTAGAGTTTGACCAATGATTGCTTACTGGAAGAAAAGGGATAGATTCTAGTTTGAAGGCCGGCAGGGAGGTAACGAAGACAGGGAATAGTAACTGGTGAATGGCGTACCGTTGAAAAGTCATTTAACAGCGACACAAGGGGGGCTTCCATCGGTAGTGAAGTCGATCATTTGTAGAGCGAAGGGAAGGGGCCAAGCTTAGGATAGAAAAGCAACGGAACAAACAAGCTTAGTGGAATGTTGCTTAAGTAGCTCGCTAACGGGAGCGTCCCGCTTCCCCAAGAAAACTACCTCCTTGAATAATTAGTCATTCCGGAGAAGTTACCCTACACCCCCTAAAAGTATACCAAACCCAATATATAGGGATTCCCAACACACATTGGTAACGTAACCTGGCAGTGACAGAACATCAAAGAGACGCTAAACTCACAGGGACTAGACTAGATAGGGAACTCTAAACCTTATGGAAAGACCCATTAGGAGCATCTATTGAAAGCAATTACCATGCGCCCGCCCCCGTTTTAGTCTAAGCGAGCAGAGCCTTTAGCAGGGGACGTCTCAGGCCTTTTGCTCACTTCTCCCACTTCTTTACCAGGCAGTTTTTCTTTGATCCGAAATCCTTTATGGAATTCTCTCCTCATAGGGCAGCAGGAATCAAGTGTATGGAAAGGTCTGTTCTTTTTCAAACTCCTCTGGGTTCGTTGGAACGGTCCGGAAATCATTTCACTGGCGCGGGCAATCATGTTTTCATTCTTTGATTATTGTCCAAAAAGAAAGTCAAAGCACTCTCTAGGACAACTATGGAAAGTCGTAAAAGCACTCCTTAAGATAGTGGAAAATAGAATATAAGAAATAAAAGATAGTGGAAAATAGAATATAAGAAATAAGTAATCTAACTCCTTTTTCTTAAAAATAATAGAAGTGCAAGATTCTAGAAATTGATGAAAAACACCCACTCCACTACTTACTTAGAAAACTTTGATCACTCATATTGGCACAGTGTTATTGAAGAGATTATTGCCATCAGGGGGACCCATTAGAGTCAGATATGGATGAATGGGACCCATTAGAGTCATATATGGATGAATTCTTCTAGAGATGTTGTAATAGCAGGGTTGTTACTCAATTCCATCATATGCTTGCTATCCTGATTCCATTCCACAAAGTCAAGTAAACAACCAACATCTTGTCTTGGGCCGATGTGCATTAGCTTAAGTGAGCGAGTGCCACTTACTAGAAGCCTTTTACTGAATTCTATGAGTGGTTGGTTCACTCTCTTTTGTATAAGTGAAAGAACTAACTAACAACGCAACAAGCTAAAGTTAGGGCATTTGAAGAGCCGAACAAGCAACGAAAATCTGAGTTAGGACCTTTGTTGTGGGGCGGGTTCTCTATTCTCATTTGATTAGTTTCACCCTTGTTAAAGGACTATTAACTCTACGTAAGCTATAATGACTCCGTTAGCTAGAACTAGTATATAAAGCATTGCTTGTTGAATCCAGGAGTAAGCGCAGAAGAACTAGCCCCAATCCTGTAGTGGCTCCTAATGGCAGGGGCTATGCTTCCACAGGTGTTATAGAAAAGAGCTTGCACTTCGCTTCGAGGAAAGGCCGTAGGTTAAGTCCGCAGTAAAGCAATTAGATCAAGTTTCATGGATTCCTTTCGACTGTAAATAAGGGGGATATAGCTAGAATATAGGTCGATAGGCCCCCACTTACTTCTATTCGTTCCCCGTTGATCTTAAGGCACGAAAGGCAGACTTGGTCGCAAGGAGAAAGGAGATAAAGACCTGAACGAAACTCTTCCTCTTCTTCTCTAGGTTCCGTTTCCGTTCCTAGCGAGCTAACATCAAACAATTCCCTTCCAAACTAACAGCTATTCGCTTGCCAATCAACTCCAAACTCAAAACAAAGAAAGCCCTGTTGGGACGGCAAAAGAAGGATTCCCATTCCCCTGACTGGCAATCGACTTTATTTATCATATAATATGAGAAAGCACTTTAGTTAACTATATTTTGATTAGCTTGCGAATAGTATTGAAGTCAGAGGAGGAGTGCCAACTGGAAGGGATATCCACCGTTTTTACGGTATATTGAAAGTCAAAAGCCCACTATAGACATTTAAGCTTTGTGAAGTCACAGTAAGAAGGAAGGTATCTGTTGAAGTTAATCTATATCCGTTTCATAAGGTTAATCCATATCTGTTGAAGTTAATCTATTCTCCTCTACTCTAGAGGGGTTATCCCGAGTCTCCCCACCGCAGCAGTCTGAGTGTGATTCCGTCTAGCACTAGCAATAGTGGCATTCCCCTTGGCTTCACCCGGCCGATAGAAGGTTCGATTAGTCAGTAGCATTCTGCTCTAGGCGAAATACACAGACGGATCTTCTTTATTTCTTTTCAAGCCCCCTGATTCGGCCTTTGCTTAGTTACTGAGGAAGCAGATCTCTATCTACAGGGATTCGAGGGTATTTGCAAGTGCCAGAACTTATTAACCTGCCCCACTTTGCTAGCCTATTTGATTCTTGGGTTTTAGTTGTTCCTGATGACCGCCCTAATACTTTCTTTCGTTCATTGACATCACAAGGCGAGTAGGGCCATTGGTAGGGGTAATCTGCGCAACTTCTGCTTTTGGTACCTATGGCAGGTAGGGGTCGCATCGACTATTGGAGTGAGAAAGTATTATTACCTTTCCTTAGTATCCGAGGTAGGATCCGTCAAGAGCTTCCTAGCCCGCTGTGCCAGCTTTTCTTGCTTTTTCATCAATTTCCCATTTAGTAATCCTCTTTCCCGAATTTCCACATTGCCGTAGAACAGCCTTTCGGGTTCAGGGTAGACTATCTGACTGTTGAAGCGCGAAGTCTTTCTTCTCTTTCCGCCCGAACTTAAGTACTGGCCCTTAAGTCATTGGTGTAATCATATATAGTGCTCGAGAGAGATAATAAGTATTTGTTTCCTCGGTGCTAACAAAGATGGAAATATGGAATATTCGAGTTGGAGTCGGGCGCTAAGCTAAGAGAGTTCAATTCCAGAAGCTCAGGGATTTGTAGGTGCGGCTACGCTGATTGTCGGCTTGTCTCTTTCATTACTACTTTCTTGATTGTTTCATTCTGGAATTCCTGAGTCCCCATATTATTGTTCCTACTCGTACTTCCTCACCTGCATGAGATTCCTGTAATGCGAGAAGAGGAAAGCAAATGGAAAGAATCACTCCTATGTTATGTGGAATTGGAATTGTGAATCATGGAAAAAGGGACTTTCAGCCGAGAATCAACAGAGCGGTTAAGGCACAGGTCCGGGTATCATGCAAGCTTAGAAGCGGGAGTTGTGGAAATGCCTGTTTGTGAGATCTACATTTCCATTTGCTATTCGAAAGATAGAGATTCCATTTCAAGCCGACTAGCCAGATTAAGAATCTGCCCTTCTAGTAAGCTTTAATTAATTGGTTAGTGAAGTAATAGAGAGAATAATTAGTGCAAGGAAAGCCGACAATAGAATCATAAGTGTGAAAGAAGCTTGTTGAGTCTCATATATCTTTTGGTTGTTATTATTGAATCATAGGATTGAGGAAGCGGGTCTTAAAGTAGAGAATCCCTTGGGGTACGAGTGTCATTGTGGACAGAATGCTAAACTCCGGCGTCTGTTAGCGAGCCCGTGTATAGAAGAACGAGTGAGTAATATTCCTTCTTTATAGGCAGGTGGGGGAGATTCCCAAAAACATAACTTGTGCATAACTTAATAATATGACTTTCGAATTTCATCGTATCCAGTAGCCGAAGCCGAATCTAAGTTCTCAATTGTATCAATTCCTTATCTCAATTGTATCAATTCCTTATTTCTTTAGAAAGGTAAGAATCAAGTCCAGTACTTCTAATTTCTTTTCAGTTAGGTGGGGAGCTAGCCCTTATTATAATTCGGTCAAGAGCAAGTCCACGTCGTCATGGCGATAGGGCAGCTCTGAAACTACTCCCATTATAGGTAATCCATCATTTCCAACTCGGAAACTTTCCTTTAAATGCACTTTTGGATTAATGACCTGTGAGAGTACATCCGCGCAAGGTAAGATATTAGAGTGCGTGAGCTTTCTTTCTTTGTAGGAGGAAGCACTAAGGATGAGTGTGCTAACGAGAGTTCCGAGTTAAGCTTCCTAACCGAACCCTACCCTATACTGACTATATGACTTTTGAATGGCCTAAAGCTTGTTTCACATGATCCGCATATTCAATAATGGAGAATTACCTACCAGGAGCCATAGAGAAACCTACCAGGAGCCATAGAGAAACCTACTAGAGCATTAGAATCACCTACCAGAGACATGCTTGAAAACTCACTATCCCCGCCCCAGAGTCATAGCTAGCAACAAAGCCCAGGAGAAGCTCCTTCTTATTACGGGTTAACGTTTTACTTAGTTAGTATATGCTTGCTTTGTACTTTCCTAGTATAGTCTAGTGGAAAAGCTTGTTTACATCTGGAACTTTGATTCAATAATCATGAGATTCGGTAACGCTCTCTTGAAGCAACGGAAAAACATAAGTTCGTTTTTTAGTGTTTTGAATCTTACATATCTTGGATGCTATTATATAGAAACTCATTCACATGAATCCACTATGTCTAAGCATATAATAGATTCTTATTACCCATTAGAGAAAATACTTCCATTAATCCAATCAGATCATATACATTAGATTTGGAATCCAATCAGATCATATACATTTTTGCCCAACTAACTACGGCTCTTACTTATTCCATTCTTAGCTATATAAGTCTTCGTTGGTGCCTGTATTCCCTGTATGATAGTCCTCGCCATCACTATTGGGCTCCCTCATCACTATTGGGCTCCCTCAGAATAGCCCCACCCACTAAAACCTTCAATATTGCGCTCCTCATTATGGTTCCCTCATCTTCCCATTCATCTTGATTTGGAAAGTAGCATAAAGGTACCCAGGTTAGTGGCACCGAGCTCCAACACCCTTCAATATGTATAGGTCCAAGTAGCCCAGTGATCTCCCTTTCTCTTTTGATTTCCACACATTGCTCATCTTCACAACTCCGCTACGCCTTAACAAATGTGCATTCTTCCTATAGTTTGAGTGTGGTGGTTACATACATATCTTTCTTTCATTCATAGGTCTCCCCATCTCTCTCTTTTTTTCAAGATGTTGTCCACGTGCACTAGGTGGAGGTATCCATTCTCTAATCTGCGTATCTTCTCTTCACTTAAGTAAGGGTAAAGGTATAATAGGAAATTCCATCATGGAGAATACATTAGCCAAAACAAACTCTGGGTTCTTTTCTCATACCAATACTTTTTTTGTTGAATACTGCGCATCTAAGTCACTCTTTTTCTCGACTTCTTTTCCTCAAGGACCATTGGGCATACAACACTTGTTTGAATTAACCTTCTCCTTTCCAAAAGCGGGTCCTCAATTTCCATTTCTTAATTGTTGATCTCTTTTCCCTTTATCTCCGGGCTTCCATTTCTGAATTGTTGATCTCTTTTCCCTTTATCTCCGGGCACGGTTGGCTCGGTTCAATGTGCACCACCGCCTTTCTTTCATAAGATTGGATATCTCTTTTCTCTTATGGAGATCTCTTATCTTATTAGAATTAGAAAACTCTTTTTTCTAGTTTTTCTTTCCGATTCTACTCAATTCATCTTCCATCTTCTTTGTATACAACGGAATAGAATAGCAATGATTCTTACCTAGAGTAAATCCTCGAACTAAGTGTTCAATCTCAATCGCAACAATATCTCTTGCAAGGGTCCCGGCTTCGTTATCCTCTTGGGTATAGGTATCCAAGTTGGTAATCATTACTCTTGGTACATTCTGTTCCTTGTATCATATCAAAAGTACTCTGTATCCAATCTCCACAGCAGGCAATCTCGAACCCACCCATAATAGAGTGAGTGTTGTCCGAAGCGGAAGCCGATGCCTCAACATTTCCATGATTGATTCTAAGGCGCCCCATCAATGGGTTTTGATCTTCCTTTCATCAATATGCGCATATAGTTTCCCCACGCTTTATTTATTAACAGATACGTTCCGTTGAGCTCCTTCTCCTACCTTACTCAACAACTCAATATGCTTATAGGCACCGGAACCCTATATGTGACTTAAGGAATTGTTCCATATGCCCGCCCCCACATGGTAATTATGTCCTCCTTTCCTTCTCCATGCTGTTCTCTTGCACAACAATGATAGAAATACAATCATAGATAGAAATACAATCATAGCTTAATAAATTCATAATAGTGTTTATAGGAGCAATGTCATTTCTAGCATTCCTTTCTGCTCTGCTCGACTCAATGTAACTTCTATCATTCCTTTCTTTTATGCTCGACTCAATGTTACTAGAATGAATCTTATTCTATTGTCATCTTTCTTGAGTTGAGAGTAGATGATAGCTAGATGAATGCTGATTGCTTGCTCGGCTCCCCTTCCTTCTCTTTTTCTATTGTTGGAGGGCTTGTCTTCGCCCCTCTCCTTATCAATATCAATCGCTGCTCCTTTGTTCGTGCTCCTTTTATGTAACAAGGGTAGTTCTTTTCTTTGCATACCTTATTGGAACAGAAATATGTCCAGAAAATAGAAGTCTTCCATGTCCCACAATACATATTCGGGATTAATCTATTGTTAGGGCTTCCCCTGGATCTATGAACCAAGAACTGCCAATCCGTAAAAGGCCTGCTAAAAGCTTTTCTGAATGCGCCTCACTCCCTTTACCCTTTTGTAGATGGTTTAAGGAGAGCGCTTCGCACCTTTCGAAAAAGATAAGATAGTGGGTGCCAAACAACTGAAAAAAACACTAGCCAGGAAAGGGTGCCCGGCTCCTAAACTTGCAATTGCAGCAGCAGGAATGTAGTCTTAGGGCCATTCTTATTCCTTTCTTTACTTGGCTTTGCGGTCAAAGTAGAACACATGCAGCTCCATCTTTGAAAGAGCCAACTATTCCATTAATTCCATTCGATGCATCAATTTGATATTCGAAATGTTCACTAGAAAACACAAGTGGGATGGTTGACTATTTCTTAAGCTATGGTTCATCAAACTTCTTCGTTCGCGCCTTCCGCGTTGAAAATCCCTTAGTTCCTAAGTAGGTTCCAGCTCTTTTATGTGGATTTCCTACTAAACAAGTGGAGAAGAAGGTCAATCAATAATTTCCTTCCAGCGACTTTCCTTGCTTGTATGGTCGTTGAATGGAGAGCGAGAGAGAGATAAGGCATGCCCCCTAAGACGAGTATGCTATTGAGCCTAAAACAAGGAGTCTTACCATCTTCGTGAGTAAAGAATCGTGTACAAGAGGCCTAGGGTTGTGTAGCTTCCCGTTTCGGCGAGTGTTGCGTCCTGAGCGGGTAGTCGTTACACCAATCGAAGCAGCACCGTTAGCCTACAAGAATACCTTTTAACGAATCGAAACCCCACCAATAAGTATGCAAGCCAAACTAACAGATGGATATAGATTTCAAGAAAGAAGGCTAAAAGGCCCCTATTGTAAAGAGTCAACGCGGGATGGAAACGACAGAAATGGCAAGGATTATAGGCAGCACGCACAAGAAAGAAAATATGATGTCTTGCCAAGTTAAGAAGGAAAGTATGGTCATCTACAGCATGGAATCAGCCTAAGGTGAGAGGACACACAGCAGAAAGATCAAAGGAATCTGTAATGGAACGACTCAAATCAAAGAAAGTTTCGTCCACTTAGTATAGAAGGCATTCCCATGGAGTGGCGAAAGCCTACTTTTGTTTCCTTAATTTCCCAGCGCCTTTGTTTGAGTGGAAGGGGTTACATTTGATCTTCGGTACGCGATAAGCCCTAAACCGGTGCTCCAGTAGACCAGCAACTCACTCAACAATTACATGAGTGGATTTGGAAAGGGAATAGGGGAGCTAAATAAGACAGTGTCCTAGCCTCATAGCCCTTACCTAAAACGAAAAGTCCAAATATCACACTTAGTAGAGCCCTTGCGTATGCTAACCTCGCCGTTGCCACGTATAGGGACGTAAAGTTTGGTCTCGTCGACTTCTCGCCGTCAACCGTGTTGGAAGTCTGCCCTAAACAGTTAGCTATCACATACCATAGATTACCTAGGAGAAAGGTAACCCTTACTTGGACCACGCGCCATAATATCTGCTTCATCTCAACAAGCAATAAAAAGATCGGCTTTCTTCCTTATACTCATTGTTCAAATCCTAATCCTCCTATTTCTTCCTTATATTCATTCCAAAATCCTCCTATTTCTAAGTAACAGCAAACTGGTACCTGACTCCCATAGAATCTCTGGAGCTCCCCTCTCTCAGTGAGACACTTTGCCTTCCTTATCCACTTTCCAGAGCCTGCAGGGAACTCCTGACTTACCCCTAATCGTTGCTGGAACTGTACTTTCCGGATGCATCTTATTCTATGTGCTTATTTACCTGCGCCCAACTCCGGATCCTGCATCTCCAACTTATGATCCTAATTCCAATTATGCTTCTGTTGTCGATAGTAGTAGAAATTGTAGCTGTTGTCGATAGTAGTAGAAATTGTGGTGAAGTACCCGAAACTGCGCTACCAAGAAATATTCTACACTGCGCGGCTCTACCAATAGAGATTCCATTCTTTGATATTGGCGCTCTCCACTCGAAATACAGAATGAAGCAACTAAGTAATATAATGAACTACTTACTGCAATAGCGCATTAAGATATAGAAGAGGAAACTAACTACCCTAGTGCTCCTTCTCAATCGTAAGAATTCGACTCAACGACAAGCAAGTCTACGCCCATACAAGCGGAAAGGTGGGCAAGGTATCATCTTTCAAACTCTGTTAGCTTAAGTAGCTCGCTTAGGAGTTCTCAAAGAGGAAAATCTCACTCACATACTCTATAAGCATAGTAACCTGACTGCTTACTCTCGGGGGCACCTATCTATTATCTTATTTATTAACTGCTGA
Source organism: Musa itinerans (assembly GCA_001649415.1). Lineage (NCBI taxonomy): Eukaryota > Viridiplantae > Streptophyta > Magnoliopsida > Zingiberales > Musaceae > Musa > Musa itinerans. The sequence goes on along the minus strand of LVTN01000045.1, from coordinate 226,368 downwards.
CTGCTCACTCTATTCTCTAACTGTTTACTGCTGGCTTTATTCTCTGACTGCTTCCAGCTTATGCTTACTCTATTCTCTAACTGCTTACTCCTATTCTATAGTGTGTCATTTGCTTTAACTCAACTACAGGGTTTAGCTGTTCCCTTGCTTGTTCATTAATCACTCATATCAGCGAACCCTATACAAAAGAGTGAACATTTCGTCCGCCCTTATTGCTTGCTTGTTCGTTAGTTCTTGTTGGACATGTTTGTGAGTTTGGGGGTGCTAAATCCAATCATATAAATGCACTTCCCCTCTATGAGCACAGTAACTCAACTAAACACTTATTACAACAGTGCTGGCTCCGCTCTACCTGCTTACATAAATTCACATATGACTCTCGGGTTCGGGGCGTGCATGTCTTTTCTTATTGTTCTATTGCTTGCTTCAACTTCTTGTTTGTACTTATTCTGTAAGATGTTAACCTATAACTCCTTATTCTCAACTTACTTATTGAATCACGTTAGCATCCGCTCCAATGAGTTAGCGCAATAAAGTGTTGGCTTCTGGAACCGTTAGCGCACCCCGAAATCAAACACTAGCTTGCTTGCTCCAAATCATAACACTAGTCACCCCGTTAGCACAAACTCAGTGACTCTTTCAACCCTATCAAGAAAGAATATAAGTAAAATATTAGATATAATTGGAGTATAAGACACACTTGTTTGCAGCTTGAAAACGCAGTAGTTAATTGAAGAGAAACTCTACACACAGTCCTTAAGTAAAGAACGGCTAACTCAACAGGAAAGACAGAAATCATTTCACTGACAAAAGAGATAAGTGCTTAACCTCACAGCTCGTTTGCTTTTTGATTCCCTTGCTTGCTTGAGCGGGTGGCATTAGTCAGTTCTTAGTACTCCTAAGCTTCTTGAAAAGACGGGTTGGTTTGGTGCTTGTTCTCTGGAAAGACGGGTTGGTTTGGGGCTTGTTCTCTGGAAAGACGGGGTTGGTTGTTTGTTCCCTGGAAAAGACACGGGTTGGTTGGGTGCTTGTTTCTCTTGCTTGGGGAGCATCTTGAAGCTTACCGCCCGAACGCGCATTAGCATTAGACTCAAACTAGAAATTGTATTCCTTACTTACTCGCGCAGAAAACAGGGCCAGTACTTCTAATTCTGGCTACCCTTGCTCAAACGTAACTTATTGCCTTTTGCTTCTTATTATGGCCTTCTTTCACCGAGTGGTGGTCGTCCTTTTTAGGCGTGGTGTCGTAGAGTTACATAAGAGCCGAATTGACTCTCTTTTTGAATGCATAAGTCTCGCTTGTCAGCAGTTCTTAAAGTAGAGTTATGGGAATAAAAGAATGAGAGTAAAGCCTTTGATGCCCTAAGTGAATGAGTTGAGTCTCGTATAGAAACAAGGTAAAAAAGCGGTGTATCTGGAAGCCTTGAATAATAAGATAGTACTGGCTATTACTATGTCATAAGAATCCGCAGCTGTTATCAAGTCTGCTACCCGGGGGAAAGGTTTCGTTTCTTGGTCTCATATGGAAAAAGGGGTAATTGGGAAAAAGGGGTAATTGGGGAGGAAGGGGTGTTGACATTCCTATCATCATATGGAACATTATTAGTTCAGAAATGCATCTTTTAGTTTCCTCAGTGAAAGTAGAGAGAGGTGAGTGTGTTGATGCTGTAGTAGCTCCTTGTCATAGAGTTACGCTTCTTTACCTCGCTTGTTGGGCTCAGGTCTACACTTCAAAGACTTCACTTAGCACAATGGAAGCCAGCCTTCTTAAGGAAGCTGTTAATGTAGGTAGAAAGGAAGCTAATGTAGGTAGAAAGGAAGCAAAGCAAGCGGGAAATCCATCAGTAGCAGAAAGCTAAAGGAACCAAACCGAACCGTAGCAAGCGGGAAGGTAATTATTAAGTACTGGTCCCCTCTTTCAAAAGAATGGACGAATTGTTTGCTCCTTTCATAATGGAGTTTCTAGGTTTCCGTTTGATGTTAAGAATGGAGTTTCCTCGGAACAAGAAAGATGAAATGAATTATTTGAAAGGACCAGATTCCAAATCTGCCCTTCTTGTAAGTTTCGGCAAAAGATGGATCTGTAGCCTAAGCCTCCCTTACTAACGCGTAACACGGGCGAAAACTTGACTTGCGCCAACAACAAGATACAACACTCGAACAACAACTCCTAATTATATCTGCTACTCCGGACATATATACACGTATGGCTTATTATTCCAATCCTACAGCTCGAACTGTGTATTCTCCTGCACCATATCCTTATCCACTTGAAGAACCAAAACCCAAAGAGTCAGTCTCACCTTAACCTCTCTACTCACCAACAGATACAGATGCAACCAGAATAGCAGATTCTAGAAACTCTCCTTAAACTGTAATTGAATCTCTCTCGAGCCCATCCTTATATCTTATAGAAAGATAGAATTGAGCAGAGCTGCAAAAGAAAGGTTTGAGTCTCGAAGATCAGATCGGATAAGAGAAGATGACCCGCCCATACCAAAGGAATGTAATAAAGCTGCTCCTCTCGCTAACTGAGCTGTTTCCTCACGAGTCGACAACACTAATGGGCTTTTAAGCGCTAAGACAAGAAGTTTCATCCTATCCATATAGAAGCCGAGAAGAAACAGTGGAAAGGTATTCAGTTAGAGGTTTTTTCACATAAGAGAATTAGCTGTGAGTGGTTCAAAAGGAAGCAGCCCGCGGAAAGTATTGTTCGGTGCGAAAGGAAGTCGACGATAGAAGCCGAGAATCATCTGTGGAAAGGTTATGTTCCGGGGTAGGAGTCAAAGGGTTATGACCAATTCTAAAATGACTATACTAGCTCATAGCTGCTGAAGATACTGGTAAAGTTGATGATCTCGGAGACTACACCATTAACTTAAGGGCTAATTAATAAGTTCTGGCCAATTTACTTAAGGGCAGGACTACAACTACTATAGTTACACTTGTATAGTCGTTACTTGACCAGCATATAGTATCAGAGGGTCCAGTATCCATAAAGGCTCTCAACCTTATGAGTTTGTCTCTTACTTTCCAACTTAGTTCAATTATTACTTGCTTACATTCTACTTATACTCATACTTAGAAGCGGTCTTCCACTCTTAAACTCCTACTAATAAGAATAAGGGATCAACTAACTCTTATCTTACTTAGTTGCTTGGCGGCTGCTGAGGTTAATTCTTAGTTTCACTAGCTACACTCCTTGTATCAGTGGTCCCATTCTTCTACTTACTAGTTCTATTCTGAGTCTTGCTAGTTCCATTCCTAGTTCAATTCTCAGTCTTACTAGTGGAATTCTGAGTTAAGTGTGAAGGAAGTCTTTCTTATAAGTGCAGCTGCAAGCAGGTATGTTCCTGAAGTGGAGTCTATAAGGGATGAAACTGGAAGTCAAACAAACCAGTAAAGGAAAGAATCCAACTATGTAGTCAAAGAAAGAAACTAGTTTCAAGTCAGTTAGACAAGCCGGGCAAGCAACAGTACTAGAGCAAGAAATAAGAATTCAGAATTGTTTACATAGGTGGGCAAGAGAACCTGTTAAGGAGGTAGGCAAGTCGGAATTACTGCATGGAACTCTAAAGTGGGAGTTACATAATTTCACCCCTTATTATAATTCGTCAAAGAAAGAAACTATTACTACTGGTCTTCAACAAGAACCAGAACTGGACCCACTACGCCAGACTCCACTCGGGATATTCAACTAAGTAAGATCTTTCTTACCTTGCAGACAACGAGCTAGAGCACCAACCAACACTCGCTACTTTCCTAGACTTAACTCACACAACAACATCTTCTTTCAACAAGCAGCTGGCATTAACAGAATTAGGCTAATCGCACTCAGGATATCCGTCTCTTGCAACTATACCCACAGTAAGTTAGGATGAAACTCTTTAGTTGGTATTCCACTCGCCAAGCAGACTAGTAGGAAAGTAACAAACTTACTAGAAGAGCCTATACTGTTACCACTTAGTTCTCTTACTTTGACTCCTGAGTTTCACTAGCTCCACTCCTGAACTCCCCAGCTTCATTCTTAGTTCCATATGTACCAGTTCCATTCTTTAAGGAGTGTTTGTTCAATTCTTTAAGTTAGCTAACAAGGCTTCGACCCACTAGCTCTATTCTGTCACTCCCTAGTTCCGTTCCCTTACTTGCTTGGTTCCATTCCTTTACCCACTAGTTGCGTTCTTAGTTTAGTTAGCTCTATTCTGAGGTTAACTAGTTTCAGTCTTGCCCCCATCAATGCCATTCTTTGACAGCGGTGTTTCAGTCTTGGACTCCCTTTTAGGGTCTGTATGTTGAACTCTTGCTTTCGGTCTGTCACTACTGAGTGTAATTCTGATAGGTTCGACCAGTACTTCAGGCTTGTTGCTAGGTGTTTGGTTCTTGTAATTACCCCCCTGCTTTAAGTCTGCTAGTTGCTAATTTAAGTCTGAGTCGAGTGAGTTTGGTTCCTTCACTCCTTAGTTGAAGTCTTTCCATTACTAGTTGAACACTGTTTCATTCTGTGACTCCTTAGTTTCATACTTATACTAGCTGCTACTCTGAGTCTACTTAGTTGGATTCTTGACTTCAGCACTTCTTGCTTACTTATTAGTGCTTGTTTCGTTCTGGGACTTATGAGTTCAATTCTTTTACTTACGGGTTTCGTTCCAATACTCGGGGTCGGCAGGTTGACTTACTAGGCGGGTAGGCAAGGGAAACTGGGTTTGATTCTTGGACCTGCTGAGGTCAATCGAATTATAATAAGGGGGTTGTCTCTGACTTTCTTAACTTCGTTGAATTCTTCCTGACCACTGCTGGGCTCTGAGTCTACTGAGTTGAAGTGAAGCCTTGTTGGTGTGGTTTGGTTCCTGTGTGGACTGTTTCAGGCTTGGTACCACTAGTTACATTCTTGCTAGCTACATACCAATACCTAGATAGTAGGTGGGTGCATCAGTCTTGGAGTTAGTTCACTGGTTCTGGTAGTTAGGTGTCCTAGTCTTGTTATCAGTTTGTTTTAGTCTTTAACTACTTAGTTGAATTCTGAGCCTACTTAGTGTCATTCTGGCCCTCTCCACTTGAAACTTTACCTCTATCCTCTACTCTAACTCTGGCTCACTGGAACCGATCTTGCGAAACTTCTTTTTGGCATCAATGATTTTTGGCACTGGTTTTTGGTACTCTCAAGTGTTCACTCTTTACTCCCTCGGGTCATTCAGAAGATAGGGTTAATGACTTAGCTTCTTTTAAAGGACAGACTCTAATTCAAGAGAAACAAAGTAGACACACTTCCTCGCTCACACCGAGTATTAGGCTTTAAACACACACCTTTCTCCTTTTATTCCTAAGCTGCTCTTGATACTGTGCTTCCAACTCTAAGGATTCTTTTCTCTCTCGGCGCAAACTAAGATGAAACTCTAACTAGGCGAACTGAAAGAGATGCTCTTGCTCTTTCTTATAGATGATACTTGACCTGGAACTGTTGATTCTCTCTCTTGAGACTTCGGATTCTCTTTCTTCCCTCGCCTACCTCCTTAACTGCTTCCCTACTTGATACTGCCTCCACTTCCTTAGTTAGATAAGGTATAAACTGAAGAGGCCCTTCTTGTAAGTTGCAGAAGAAAGTACTGGCTTTGAAGCATGGCGTCAGGAGCTTTGTAGAGGAGTTATACCCTAAACAACCAGAGAAATTCGTTTTCACAGATACCATTAGTAGAGGACCCTCTCTTCTTAGCTGTATTCTTGATTTCTTACTTAGTCTACTTGTAAGTACTTAGTTGCATTATGCTTGAGTTCCCTCACCGAACACAGAGTTAGATGTTAGTTTAGTGGTTGTGCTTTTTCGTTTGATTCCTCTGATGCACCCGCCTATTCTTATACTATTGAATGGAATTCCAAGTTGGGGGTTAGAGCCAAACTGCCCTAACTATGATAATGCCCCAGCTCATACTACCCGAACAGCATCTTTCTTGGCCTCACTACACTCCTACTGTTGCTACTAGATGAACTCACTCCTACTGTTCAATCCGGTGTGAAAGCCCTATTTATCTAATCTTATTAATAACATTGACCCTTGCCTTCTCGAGCACCCATAATAGAAGAATGTCATAACACTGCTTCTGATCGAGTTCTTGTTCCTGCTCCGGATATTGCTTATGCTTAAGTAGACTTACCGCAACACGACTTTCTTGCTTTATACCGGGCCTGGCTCATTCTTCTGTGTGCCTATCCTCGGGCTACAATTAATTGAACCCTACGTGTCTGCTAACTGAATTAGGGATACCTCGCTTCGTAAGATGGTCTGCCCCTACCCTCTGCTGGGCTTGTGGAATTTGGATGCACCTGTGAAGTTATGGAAGTAGACAGATGAAACAAGGGATTCAGCTCGCACTAGGCGAACAGAAAGAGATGCTCTTATAGATGAAACAAGAAAAGGTGGAATATCACTCCACTCGAAATCAGTTGTTTCAGCCACCAAGCAACCCCGAACTGGCGTACTGGTGCCACTTAAGTAATTGGCGCTGTTCCCCTCAAAAGAAGGGAAAACTGCCCGCCAAGCAACCATGGGCAACAAGTATATATTTGACTCCGCGCCAATACAGCTGATACTAGGCTCGAACTCTCGACTCTGGCAACAGGCTACAATTCTCTGTGCTAAGCTCTGTGCGAAGGGGCCAAGCAACGACGCAAGACGCTGCGCGGCAGCAACAACATAGATATGGTATAACCAGTTATTACCAAGTCCTAACTAATTCCGCCCAAACCTTTGCCCCAACTCGTCAACTAGGAGCTACAGAACCAACACCTTACTTTATAACTAGAAAAGTACTATTGGTCTTCAACTCACACCATTAACTTAAGGGCAGGATTGGTATTCAACTAGCCAAGCGTATACTATTCAAAGAGCTAACTACTCTACTACCAGTTCCTCTACGGCCTACTACACTTTCTCACTGGAACTGGTGATTCGATTCTCTTTCTTACCTTGCATCTAGTAAACTCACTTATACTAATAAGTAGAGTGGAAGGGAAAGTTTAAGCTGATGATCCTGCTTCGGCTTCTGATTCTTTTGTGGAACCCAGCTTTCCAATTCTACACGACAACTAAGGGCAATAACCTCTATTGTATGCCGATCCTATACTTTCCACTTTACCAAATTAATAGTAAAGGGCAGTCTAGTCTCTTTTCACTCAGGTATGCCGTTGCTTGGTTAGTAGTTACTTGGCCCTTTTTTGTAGTCAATTCCATTCTGAAGTTGTTGCTTGCCTGGCAGCCTACGTAGCTTGTCACGCCCTGCTTGTTTAGGTAAAACTCACTAGTAGTTAGTTGCTCGGCCTCAATTCTGTAGTATAGGACCTACGTAGCGGTAAGTCAACTCTAGCTTCCTAGACAAAGAAATCCACTATCAACTCTAAACTACCGGGGTCTTTTTATCGGGCATAACCTTACTTTCTGACTGTCACTGGGCATTCTCATCTCACTCGACTTGCTTCACTGCATACCTTCTGGAAAACTGCCGAGACTGGGGTTGGCGAGAGGGAGTTCTTCTTTCATCTTATAAAGAACAAGATTGAAACTAGTATACGCTTGGCCCGGAGTGAGCTATAGCACCAACACCCGAACCCACCTATACTCTTGAACTCACTCCTACTGTTGCTTGTCTCATTGCTTGTCCAGTAGTGACTTGGCGCGTCGTTGCTTGGCTCTTTGACTCACTAGTTATATTCCTTTACTGACTGGTTGAGAGAAAGAGCACTCAATCGGGCAGGCTTGGAGTTAGTGTATTAAGTCCTGTAGTTAGTAGTTGTAGTCTTAGTAGTACTTAGGTGCATTGGGAATGGGAAGTTGGGGGACAGGTTTCATTCTTGCTAGCACTTGTTTAAGTTTGCTCGGATCTAGTTGACTTAATTGGTAACTCACTTCAATAGGTCAGCTCTATTCTTTGACTCCTAAGTTTCATTCTAGAATTCCCACTTTCCAACCTTAGTTTTCTTCTTATTAGGAGTGGTTGAATTCTTATAGTAGCTAGGTCAACTCTGTAACTCCCCGGTTTCATCCTGGTCAGGAGTGGTTTCAGGATGTTACTTACCAGTTCGATTCTTGCTGGTACTGCTTTAAGTCTTACTAGCGACATACCAAGACCTTAGCTACATAGCTTCGGCCTGCAACTCACTAGCTTCAGTCTGAGTACCTAGAGGCATCGACTTGGATTCACCAGCTCTATTCTTTGGTTCACTGGTTTTATTCTCGGTTTCACTATACTAGCTCACCTCTGAGTGGTATCGGTTGAATTCTGTAATGCCAGTTCCATTCCCATTAGTACATGTTTCAGGCTTGGAATGCAGTGTTTCAGTCTTAAGTAGGAGTTCAGTTAAGCCTGTAACTCACCAGTTCCACTCTTTCTCTGCTCTTACAAGTTTCGGCTTCAACTAGTGCTTCTCAGGCCGATGCTAAGGAGTCACAGGCTATCCCCGGCCCCCCCGAGTGACAGGCTTGGCTTAACTCGACTTAATATAAGGGCAACCAGGCTTCAACACCAGTAAGTGTAAGGCTAAGAATGTCCCTAAGTAGACTCAGAACACCAACCAACAACCAGGCTGAAACCAATAACTACAAGAACCAAAACACCTAGCAACAGGGCGACTTAGTCGGCTGGTACATCTCAGGCTTAAAGCAGTGCTAACCAGAATGCAACCAGGTAGCCGAGGAGCGGAGCTAGTGAATCCAAGCCTTAACCCACTGCTAACAGGAATGCAGCTCACTCCCAACCAGACTACAACCACTGCTCCTCAGACTGATTCTAGGTATTATTACTACTAGTATGGGATGTAAACGGAGGTAGCTAAGAATTTCACTAACCAATGGGTGTTAGTAGCTGCAGTAAGTCACAGAATCGAGCTAGGTTAGTTTACTGAACCTGGGAATTGAGCTAGGGAGTTGGGGAATGGAGCTGACCAAGAAAAGAGTGGAACTAGCGCAAGTAAGGCACCAACCGCTGCTAACCGGAATGAAACGAGTACCAACAAGAATGCAACTAGTTAGTTTTAAGCCTACCGATAGTAGTGGAGTGGTCCTGTTCCTGCCCTTAAGTCATTGGTTAAGTGATAGTCTGAATCTAGTTGCTTGGGGGCTTGTGGAAATAAGTAGGCTAGTAGGAAAGTCAGAGACCAACTAAGGTGGTAGAATGCAAGAATTGAACTAAGTAGTTAAAGACTAAAACAACTGATAACAAGACTAGGGCAAACTACCAGAACCAGTACTTGCCTCTATTTATTAAGTCTCCCCCGCGCAGCTATGTGTATATAGGTAGCGTCGGTATCTAACTACTAACAACCAGCCTGAAAGCACTACCAACAAGAATCTAACCACTGACAACCAGTCTTAACTCCCACCAACTCAGACTTAACCCAGTGCTTCCCGCTCACGTAAGCGCAACATTAGTAGTTGCTTGGCCCCTCTTAGTGAGGTCAATTGAAATTGTATTTCCACGTTTTCCCGGTAAAAAAGGTAGCAAGGAGAAATTAGCTAATAGAGAACCCGAAACGGACTTCCTTTTTATGAAACCCCGGCTTTTTTCATAGCAAATATAGACTTTCAGTACATATAGCTCCCTTGCCTACCCGAGCCTAGGGGCTTAGCTTACTTCTTAGGGCTTTGGGATTCCTTGACTCTATAGTCTAAACTATGAACTTCCAATCGGTGGTATTCCTAGCCTAGTCACTGAATTCAACAATTCTCCTAGTAACAGAAGTAAGTAAACTCCCCTAGCATCAAATACCCCTAGCAACAAAGCCTTACCAAGTGCTTTCTTCGACCTAGAAGCAAGGCTCAGAGTAAAGCTCTTTTCACTTAACTTAGCAGCCCAGCAACGGATTCAATTCCCTAACTACATAGCAACAGTCTTACCAGCTCCAATATCCGTTTTTGCCTCACTCACTAGCAACTTATTTAATTACTACCGATCCCCTGTGTTTTGATAGTAGTAAGTAGGAGTTCCGTTCTGAGTGGCAGTGGGGCTAGAACTTAATTACTTGGAGCATGAGTTGAAGCCTTAGATGCAGTGGTGGACTTAAGCTTGCTGTGCACTCTTTCATTCTGATAGTTGCTTAGGTGCATTCCGACTCTCCTATACACTGGTTAATTCCTTGACTCACTGGTTTAGTCTTGCCAGTACTTATAATTCCAGGGTCTTAGTACCTAGGCAACAGTACCAGTAGTGTAGTACCCGAACACAGGACTTGGTCATAACAGGAGCAGCCAATTCCGGTTTCCTATATAAGGAGAGTTTCAAGTGATCCTATGCTTTCTTGTACAAAACTTCTACAACTACAGGGATTCAACCAGAACCCTCTGGCTCTTTACTTTGAGTGGAAGTAGTAAAGTAGAATCTCCAGTTGTAGTCCAGTTGGTAAGTCCACTCTATTCTTCTTTATTAACGGAAAGTGGTGTTCGAGTGGAAAGGGAAGTTTAAGAAACCCGGTAAAAAACATAGCTTCGGTTAGAGCTCCTTTAGCATCACATTATACGTTACTTGGCCCCTGTATTTGGATAGCTTCGTCTACTTAGCCAGTACTTAAGGGATGCTCTAGTTTCGTTCTTGGACTCCCTGTTTTAATTCTTAGTTTCCAGTTTGATTCTGATCTAGTAATAGAATAGGCATTGGGAATCAGCAGCACTTGTTTAAGTCCGGTTGTTACTAGCACTGGTTCTGGGTTCTATTCTTTGAGTGAGTTTTTGCATTCTTCCTTCCTCCTCTAGCTCACCATTCTAACTTTACTACTAGCTGACCTCTGAGTTAGATCTTCATTCTCACTTCCTCCCCCTTGTTTTCATTCTGCTACTAGGGTCAGGTAGTTACCGCAACACTACGATCTTGCTTTATACCAGGCCTGGCTAATTCCTCTATTTCCGTTTCTTTACTTACTGACGCCATGGAATTAGGACTCCCTCAGAAAAGCCTACCTTTAGTGAGTTAGGGACACAATAACTTCTCTGAAGAGGGATACTCCAATGCCACCCCACCCGGAGAGAAAGACAAAGTATGTAAGCAGTTCTTCAAGTCCTGTATTAATTGGAACCTACCTACTGACTCACTTGTTTCAGTAACCTACCTCCTCTCTCCTTACTCACTTGTTTCTTTAAAGTAAGAGTCAAAGTCAACTACATAAACAGAATAGAAGAAAAGAGGTGTTATTATAGAGGCCTCGACCTAGAGCGTAAGCACCAACCCGACTCGAGCTACTTTCCTAGACAATTGAACTACACTTTATGAACTCCCCTACTAGGCACAACTCAGTACTTCTCGAACAGCATCTTTTATCTTGACCAACTCTTATAGGATTGAACTTATGAAGGAAGGAACCTAGACCACTACTTAAGACTCAACTCCACTACTTAAGACGAAACTCGGGATATGAAACTAGTAGTAGGCTAGACCCTTATTACTATGATTATTGAAACAAGCCCTGCAGCTGGCTACTCTATACCTCCAGCAGTTCTCTTCTCTTGCTCTTTCAACTAACCACTCCAGGTTTAGAGTTTTCCACATTCTTATCCTCTGTTTTACACCTGCATTCTTATCCCATATCTCCGGCGCCTGCCTATCCCTCTTCTCTTGCTCCCTTATGTGCTTCCTTGCCTGTTGAACAAAGGACTTGGTAATAACCTGAAATATAAGTGAGTCGGGTTTCTACTTTCATTCTTATACAACTACTCAGTCATATCCCTTACTTAGCTACTAACTTAGATGCAGAAGATGGGTACTTCTACCTTAACTAAGTATCCATTCCCTTACGGGGTCCTATTAATACTACTACTCAGTCTTATACCTAATGCTGATAATGGGTAATATCCATAAACGAAAGTACTGTGAAATGCCCTGCCCCAACTCGTCAACTAGGAGCTACAGAACCAACACCTTACTTTATAACTAGAAAAGTACTATTGGTCTTCAACTCACACCATTAACTTAAGGGCAGGATTGGTATTCAACTAGCCAAGCGTATACTATTCAAAGAGCTAACTACTCTACTACCAGTTGGGTCAATTCCTATACTTTCCACTTTACCAAATTAATAGTAAAGGGCAGTCTAGTCTCTTTTCACTCAGGTATGCCGTTGCTTGGTTAGTAGTTACTTGGCCCTTTTTTGTAGTCAATTCCATTCTGAAGTTGTTGCTTGCCTGGCAGCCTACGTAGCTTGTCACGCCCTGCTTGTTTAGGTAAAACTCACTAGTAGTTAGTTGCTCGGCCTCAATTCTGTAGTATAGGACCTACGTAGCGGTAAGTCAACTCTAGGTTAGCAAGAAAGAAGTCAACTAGTTAGTGACTTATAGGAGCAGAGAGAAAGTAGATGTATTCCTCTGGCTAGGAATAGAGAGAAAGTAGATGTATTCCTCTGGCTGTTTTGAAAGTGTGAAGTATATTCATTACTTTATTCTCGGAGTTTAGGTGAGTATAGTATACAGCAAGAAAGAAGTCAACTAGTTAGTGACTTATAGGAGCAGAGAGAAAGTAGATGTATTCCTCTGGCTAGGAATAGAGAGAAAGTAGATGTATTCCTCTGGCTGTTTTGAAAGTGTGAAGTATATTCATTACTTTATTCTCGGAGTTTAGGTGAGTATAGTATACGCTTGTCTTCTTGGCTAGTATAGTAGTATAACCCTAGTGTTCAGCAATGAGTCAATAGATAAGTAGTAGTAGTAGCACCTTATTAGTAGTCGGCTGCCGCGCAACATTTGTATACGCTTGTCGGAAAAGAGCACTCAATCGGGCAGGCTTGGAGTTAGTGTATTAAGTCCTGTAGTTAGTAGTTGTAGTCTTAGTAGTACTTAGGTGCATTGGGAATGGGAAGTTGGGGGACAGGTTTCATTCTTGCTAGCACTTGTTTAAGTTTGCTCGGATCTAGTTGACTTAATTGGTAACTCACTTCAATAGGTCAGCTCTATTCTTTGACTCCTAAGTTTCATTCTAGAATTCCCACTTTCCAACCTTAGTTTTCTTCTTATTAGGAGTGGTTGAATTCTTATAGTAGCTAGGTCAACTCTGTAACTCCCCGGTTTCATCCTGGTCAGGAGTGGTTTCAGGATGTTACTTACCAGTTCGATTCTTGCTGGTACTGCTTTAAGTCTTACTAGCGACATACCAAGACCTTAGCTACATAGCTTCGGCCTGCAACTCACTAGCTTCAGTCTGAGTACCTAGAGGCATCGACTTGGATTCACCAGCTCTATTCTTTGGTTCACTGGTTTTATTCTCGGTTTCACTATACTAGCTCACCTCTGAGTGGTATCGGTTGAATTCTGTAATGCCAGTTCCATTCCCATTAGTACATGTTTCAGGCTTGGAATGCAGTGTTTCAGTCTTAAGTAGGAGTTCAGTTAAGCCTGTAACTCACTAGCTCCACTCTTTACTGGTTTCAATCCTTACCTTCCGTATTCCTAGGCTTAGTTCTCTTAGGTCATCTTGGAATTAATACCAATACAACTACTTGTCAACTAAAACAGATGAAGCTTTACTACTCGTATACACCTCCGGCAACTATACCTCTGATCTGGTTCTCATCTCATCTAACCCAGGCAGCTATGATCCTTTGCCAACTAGTAGTAGAGTCGTAATGCTAACTAGTATACTTGATTTAAACAAGCCCAGCTGCTGGCTCTGGCTCTTTACTTTGAGTGGAAGTAGTAAAGTAGAATCTCCAGTTGTAGTCCAGTTGGTAAGTCCACTCTATTCTTCTTTATTAACGGAAAGTGGTGTTCGAGTGGAAAGGGAAGTTTAAGAAACCCGGTAAAAAACATAGCTTCGGTTAGAGCTCCTTTAGCATCACATTATACGTTACTTGGCCCCTGTATTTGGATAGCTTCGTCTACTTAGCCAGTACTTAAGGGATGCTCTAGTTTCGTTCTTGGACTCCCTGTTTTAATTCTTAGTTTCCAGTTTGATTCTGATCTAGTAATAGAATAGGCATTGGGAATCAGCAGCACTTGTTTAAGTCCGGTTGTTACTAGCACTGGTTCTGGGTTCTATTCTTTGAGTGAGTTTTTGCATTCTTCCTTCCTCCTCTAGCTCACCATTCTAACTTTACTACTAGCTGACCTCTGAGTTAGATCTTCATTCTCACTTCCTCCCCCTTGTTTTCATTCTGCTACTAGGGTCAGGTAGTTACCGCAACACTACGATCTTGCTTTATACCAGGCCTGGCTAATTCCTCTATTTCCGTTTCTTTACTTACTGACGCCATGGAATTAGGACTCCCTCAGAAAAGCCTACCTTTAGTGAGTTAGGGACACAATAACTTCTCTGAAGAGGGATACTCCAATGCCACCCCACCCGGAGAGAAAGACAAAGTATGTAAGCAGTTCTTCAAGTCCTGTATTAATTGGAACCTACCTACTGACTCACTTGTTTCAGTAACCTACCTCCTCTCTCCTTACTCACTTGTTTCTTTAAAGTAAGAGTCAAAGTCAACTACATAAACAGAATAGAAGAAAAGAGGTGTTATTATAGAGGCCTCGACCTAGAGCGTAAGCACCAACCCGACTCGAGCTACTTTCCTAGACAATTGAACTACACTTTATGAACTCCCCTACTAGGCACAACTCAGTACTTCTCGAACAGCATCTTTTATCTTGACCAACTCTTATAGGATTGAACTTATGAAGGAAGGAACCTAGACCACTACTTAAGACTCAACTCCACTACTTAAGACGAAACTCGGGATATGAAACTAGTAGTAGGCTAGACCCTTATTACTATGATTATTGAAACAAGCCCTGCAGCTGGCTACTCTATACCTCCAGCAGTTCTCTTCTCTTGCTCTTTCAACTAACCACTCCAGGTTTAGAGTTTTCCACATTCTTATCCTCTGTTTTACACCTGCATTCTTATCCCATATCTCCGGCGCCTGCCTATCCCTCTTCTCTTGCTCCCTTATGTGCTTCCTTGCCTGTTGAACAAAGGACTTGGTAATAACCTGAAATATAAGTGAGTCGGGTTTCTACTTTCATTCTTATACAACTACTCAGTCATATCCCTTACTTAGCTACTAACTTAGATGCAGAAGATGGGTACTTCTACCTTAACTAAGTATCCATTCCCTTACGGGGTCCTATTAATACTACTACTCAGTCTTATACCTAATGCTGATAATGGGTAATATCCATAAACGAAAGTACTGTGAAATGCCCTGCCCCAACTCGTCAACTAGGAGCTACAGAACCAACACCTTACTTTATAACTAGAAAAGTACTATTGGTCTTCAACTCACACCATTAACTTAAGGGCAGGATTGGTATTCAACTAGCCAAGCGTATACTATTCAAAGAGCTAACTACTCTACTACCAGTTGGGTCAATTCCTATACTTTCCACTTTACCAAATTAATAGTAAAGGGCAGTCTAGTCTCTTTTCACTCAGGTATGCCGTTGCTTGGTTAGTAGTTACTTGGCCCTTTTTTGTAGTCAATTCCATTCTGAAGTTGTTGCTTGCCTGGCAGCCTACGTAGCTTGTCACGCCCTGCTTGTTTAGGTAAAACTCACTAGTAGTTAGTTGCTCGGCCTCAATTCTGTAGTATAGGACCTACGTAGCGGTAAGTCAACTCTAGGTTAGCAAGAAAGAAGTCAACTAGTTAGTGACTTATAGGAGCAGAGAGAAAGTAGATGTATTCCTCTGGCTAGGAATAGAGAGAAAGTAGATGTATTCCTCTGGCTGTTTTGAAAGTGTGAAGTATATTCATTACTTTATTCTCGGAGTTTAGGTGAGTATAGTATACGCTTGTCTTCTTGGCTAGTATAGTAGTATAACCCTAGTGTTCAGCAATGAGTCAATAGATAAGTAGTAGTAGTAGCACCTTATTAGTAGTCGGCTGCCGCGCAACATTTGTATACGCTTGTCGGAGCAATCAATAGTTATGAAAAGGTAGATGAGCCTCGACCACTAAAGCAGCGAACCTTTCTCTTTTGAATGGAGTTCCTTACTATCTATGCCGGAACGGTGCTTGTCAAGTCTCTAAGATAAGATCCAAAGTTTCGGTTTCCAGTGTTGTTGTCCACGATAGATAAGAAGAGGCGAAAGTCAGCACAGCGGGACAAATCCGTGTCACCCAATGAAGCTCTCTGCCCACGTAACAGAGCGGTTAAGCATAAAGTCAGGTCAGTTACATTGACCATTATGAAATTCTGGAATTCCCCAGCTCGTTGAGTATCATATATAGTATGATAAAGAAGAAAAAGAAAGATATAGATCAGAGGGCCCACCCCAGCATAGTCAGGATCTGAAGAGGGAAAGTAGACTCTAGAATAAGTAGTTCGAGCATTGCTTATTGTATGGGAGTTCGGGCAATCTGAGATACTCCTCATAGCAAGCAAGTTCAATGACTGGTGTTTGGCGAAAGTAAGTCAGTATAAGCAGTTTCATAAGCTAGGATCCGGATCAGATTCCAAAGAGAGGGAAACACAGTGTCCAAGCATTCAAGTTCAGGCTGATTCATAAGAAAGGGAAGCTAAGCTCTCTATGTCTTTAAAAACCTTCTCTTCTATACCATGTGCTCTAGACTCGATAGATTCTATTAATGATTTGACTTCCGCTTGACTTGGACTTGACTTGGACTTGGAATTATTGCCTTATAAAGCACAGTATAGGTATAGGTTTCTATTGAATACGAGTTTTGAGAAGAAGCAGTTAGATATCTCGGTGAATCAGAGGTTGAATCGGTTAGAAAGTCCAATCAATTCTGTGATTTGTCAGTGCTAGTGTAATCTACAATGGAAAGAAGCTCTCCTAAGGTAAAGTCGTAAGTAGAAAGTTGGTTACCTGTTGCGCGAACTAGAGCTTGAAATCCAGTACTTTATTATTGCCCTAAGCTGAAGACAGGAACTAAACAACTTCACTAACCTCTTTTAATGCGCAACCAAGAACTCAACTAACTAACACTATAGGGCGAAGCCGAAGCTTGTTCTCTTAATAATAGAATATTGGTGGTGGGAGGCAGCAGGCGAACCCTATACTCGAGGCGGAGGCACCGGCCCCGTTATCAAGTAAGCTAACAAACAGACCCATAAGAGTAAACATTAGCGAGCGAATCCACGCCTCTCCTCTTAGATGTATTCTTTATTTCTTACTTCATTGTAAATTCTAGTATACGCTTGGCTCTGCCCAACATCGATTAACAGCTGATTCTCTCTCGTTGCCAACAAACATAGTAACCCGTGGTGGGAACAGTCAATTCCGCATCTGATCTAATTACCTCTGTCTAATTACCAATGTCATTTAAACCCTTATCTTATCTTTCTACAACACACACCATCGCTTGCTGCTTACTATTCCGTGTACAGCTCCGTTTACTCCTTTCCTCACTTGAAAGGTTATGCTCTAATTGAGCCGAGTAGCTTCTTTAAAGATAAAAGGTTATGTTCTAATTGAGCCGAGTAGCTTCTTTAAAGAGATAGGTAGCTTTCTCAAAGGGAGATAAAGATTCCACTCGCCAAGTGACTCTACTACACCTCTGGCTCATTCAACTAAGTATGAGTCTATTACTTGCTTTGCTTTTGCCTAACTAGTAATTGTGTGTTTCTCTGCTTCTGCTCGAACGTTACTTCCCGCTTCGTCACCAACAACAAGAACAGGCCAAGCTACGTATAACACTTGCGCCTAAGTGAACCTTCCTTCGGGCGGCAGTCAAATCTATACTGATTGACTTAGCGCTAAAGAAGGACATTCTTCTCAAAGTATAAAGGCAATAATACTGGTAATTCAGGTAGTTTAGGCCATGTTCAATGACTCGCACTAAGTAGAAATATAGACTAAGTAGCGCATTCTAAGAAATAGTAGAAGATAAGGCGTGTGCTCTCTACTCTAAAGTCAGAGTTTACCTAAAAAGTCAGAGCGGAGATGATCCTTATTCTTTACTTTATTCCGATCAAGCTACTGATCTCATCGACTTAGATGATCCTTATTCTTGACCTTATTCCGATCAAGCTACTGATCTCATCGACTTCACTGGCACTGCTGATTCTTTAGTCTACTTCCCGTTCCTTCCCGCTTGAATTATGTATTAGGCCTTATCCAAGCTTACTTTCTCTCTACAGCATCAAAGCCGATACTTGACCTCGCATCAAACTATTTGCGTTAAGACAAGCTAACCTTAGCAACGTAGACCGAATCCATTTTATATACTGCCCACGGAGCACTAAGCCAATGAATCTGAGGTAAGACAAGGTTTTGAATTGCAACTAAAACTTCAAATAAGGGCCTCTCTTGCCAACTTGGTTTAGTGGTGCTCTCCCTCTCGCCAACAAAGATCTCTGACCTCTTTCTCCTATACCTATGGCAACCATACCTCTGGCTCTTTCAACTCAAATGTGACTTCGTGACTCTATACTTCTTCAAATTAAGTAGAGGCCGAACAAAACTCTTCACTTCATTCTCCTAGAGATCTTAGGCCAATAACTTACCTTTCAGACCAAACCCGGACTACCACTAGTTGGGGCAAGAACAACACTTGAATTGATTGTTTCTGCTCCTGTTCCAGCTCCTATGCTATTCCTATGTAGTTCAACTTCTTCTTGTAGTTCAACTCATTCCTCTTGTAGTGGAACCGAACCCATTCTTGTAGTTCAACTCACTCCTCTTGTAAAGGAGCCTTAGTTCAAATACTTCTTTCAACAAGCCCCTATTCCATACAAAGCCCCTATCCATACAAGTAAACCAACCCGAGTTTCATAAGCTGACGGGGAACCAGAGGAATGGGCTCTGTATAAAGTATGGAAGCTGCCCTATAGGTCTAGTTAGTTCAATTACAGAGTGCAATTCTTTTCTCTTTTTTAACATGCAATTTATCCCTTTTCGCTAGTGTTTCCATACCTATACAGTCTTCGTTTAATTCGTTTAATCCCCTCTAACCATGGGACCTATCTTGCTAAACCTGCATTTCCATTCCAACGAAACCACTTCTCTTGACGCTATCCTTATCTAAGTGCACAGTTCAAAACATGACAACTGGAATTCTATCTTTTATAACTTATTCCACTTTGTTCTATTGATCGCTTTCTTTTGGACTCTACCCACCAAAGTGTCTGAGTTAAGCTCCTTTCTATGGACTAACTAGAATCGGATATTATTACATGGGCCTCTCCAGGATTGACTCAAGTAAGATCAGAGCTGTGGATAGTGCAATAAACATTTTCGTTATTCTTTCTTTCTTTCGTAAACAATCTTCTACGATTCACATCCTTTGGAGCCTTTCTTTCTTTTGTGAACGGAACACAATTGGATTGGATGGAAAAATGGGACATCTTGTAGTGTGCCGAAATTATGATCATCAGACTTTATGGGTCTTAAAGCATCCTTTCATCCACTATGTTCGATATCAAGGAAAAGCTATTCGAGGGGGCCTCCTTTGGATGATGAAGAAAAGGAAATGCCACTTTGTCAATTTGTATTTCATATTATTTGCCTTTTTGAGTTGAAACCGTACTGGATCCATATGCATACATTATCAATCAAACTCTTCCTTCACCAGGATCTATATACATTAGCAATCAAACTCGGATCTATATACATGAGCAAGCAATCCTTCTATTCCTTCCCTGGATCTATATACCTATATACATTATCAATCAAACTCCTCCTTCGGGTTCTCTTTTCAAGTGTACTATTCTTCGGGTTCTCTTTTCAAGTGTACTCTAATCAATTCTTCGGCGGTAAGGAAGATAATGCTATAGAATGAATTTCCTAATTTAGGATGATGACTAATCTATTTTATACTATAGCTAGTCCCAATTATTCCTTTCCTCCTTTGTTCGATCATTGTCTAAAGCGCAAAGCACCGTATCTGGGCATCCTATCATTGTCTAAAGCTTTGTGTACCATATCTCGGCATCCTATTAGTAAGCCGATTTATAAGATTGTTAGAATATTAATAGGTAGGTGGGGTGGGATATGTCAAAATCTTTCTCACTATCATAGTGGATCCTCAGGGAAAGGAAGGAGTAAACAAACTACTACTAAAAAAGTCTCTGTTGAGAGAAACTCTAGATGTCTGTCAGTCTGTTTAGAATATATCCATCTGTCTGTTTAGAATATATCCAGCGGTCCTTAGAAGCTAATTGTTCTACACTTATGACTTGGAATAGCTTATGACATGGGTAGTGAGTGGCCGTTTCTGTCTGGGTACCTCGGATTGCTGTGGCATCTTCTATTCTGCTCCTGTTGCAGCTGCTACTGCTGTTTTCTGGATCTACAACCCTATGATATTGGTCAAGGCAAGTTTCTCTGATGGTATGTCTTTAGCGGGAGAATCATCTTAATGATGGTTTTCCAGGTATAACACTTAATCCTTATGCATCCATTTCACATGTTAGGTCTAGCTCTGGTGTATTCGGCGGCTCCCTATTCAGTGCTAAGCATGGTTCCTTGGTCACCTCTAGTTTCATCAGAGAAACCACTTAAAACGAATCTTAATTAGCAGGTTACAGATTCGGTCAAGAAGAAAGCAGAGACTTCAATATTGTATTGTATCTGCTCATGGTTATTTAAGCCGATTGATCCTCCAATATGCTAGTTTCAACAACTCTCGCTCCTTCTTGACATTGATTCTTGGCAGCTTGGCCAGTAATTGGTATCTGGTTCACAGCTTTAGGTATTAGCACCATGGCTTTCAACCTCAAATGAAAAAGAGGAAGTTGAATTGACTTAAGAATTGTTGATTTACTTAAGAATTATGGAATATTGAACGACTGTTTGGAGTGTTATTACTAGATTATTGAATATGAACGATAGATGATATTAAGTATTCCTTGACTTAGCACTGTCCCTACTGGCGATAGAAGTGGAAAGTCGAAAGAGTTAAGTATTGTATAGAATAACAGGTAATATTCAAAACTTATATGCTATTAGAGATGGATGCTATGAATACTTGACTTCAAACAGTCCAAACAACAATGCTTGAGCAGTATCAAGTAGAGTAGAAAGACATTTGAACCTTGTAGAGTAGTAGACCTGCTCTAAGTGCAGTGTGAAATTCCTATACTGACTACCTATATTCTAGAAGGAAGAGGATAGTAATGAAACAGAGAGTTAGTGTCACAGAGATCAGTAGAGTGTTTTTCATCCCTTGTTGAATCTATCGGTGTTGGTACATTCCAAAGATGTATATCATCAGTGCAAGTTCTCTTTTTTATCTCGATGCGCTAGACTATATGCCTTACTTGACTTACTTGTTCTGTATTGATGTATTATAGAGTATGTATTCCATCCGCCACATTTGCATTCTGTATTTCGAGAGACTACCCTCACTAGTGCGCCAAATTACTTACTTACTTTAGAGTATAATCTATAATAGAAGATAGGATCGAAGTTAGACTTTCATCATAGGAATCTATAATAGAAGATAGGATCGAAGTTAGACTTTCATCATAGGAATAAGCTTGATCTGGATAAGAAGTCGTTTTGTCTCTCGGTGTTGGTGCTTGTGTTGTCGGTTCTTCACCTAAAGGATAGGTCGTAGGTCGGTCGGGTCAGGGCAGAATATCCGTCTTAAAGCTCCTGAGCTCCGTTAGCGCCTGTACCCTCATGCACGAGTAAGTAAGCGTTATCGCCTGCATCCTCGGCAATGGAATCATGAGAAAAGATGATTCTCAAACCCGGAACTCTAAACGGAAAGAATCGATTGCGCCGGAATTATAAGTACTGGCTGACTCATCATTCTGAACCTGGAAATATAACTGCTGATTCCGTAGCTTGTTGAACTAAACTTGAAGAACTATACTCTGCTACAACACTCGCAACTTAATAATCTGCCGTATCTGCTTTCCACTCCACTTGATTTCCCACTTGCTGCTTCCTTTCTACTGCTTGAGCCTCTTCTTCTCTTAATTACTTATTTCTTTCTATACTCCACTTTCTTCTATCTACGCTTTCCACTTTCCCTGATGCCGAAAACCTTAATGGAATATCTATGTTATCTTGTGCATATATATATAATAGGAATGTCAGAAAGCAGCTCATCTCGCAAACTGGAATATTTCTTACTAAGAGGAAAACAGTCAAACAGACAGAAATATGAATATCAAAGTCATCAAAGAATATTTGTCTAGAAGATACTGCTACCCGCGCATTAAAAAAGAGAGAATATTAGAGCTAACGATTAAATAAAGTCAATAAAGCAAAGCACCCAACTCAACGTAAAGTGAAGAAACGATGAAGACAGCACTCAGTAATAACTGCCAACACCTTGATATCGCTTATGATCTTGTTCCAGACTCCGGATCCTGTTCCTTACCCTTACCCTGACGCCACTGGAGACCTTTGCTTATTTGTCTGTAAGAAGTCTTTTTGAATAGGCTCAACAAATGCCAACTGCTTTTGGGTCTTCAATGAGAGATGGTGTTGCTTACTTGCGTTTGGCGTTAAATGGACAAACAAGGGAGTTCCCGCGCACAGGGGCTTCTCGTACTTAAGTCTTTACCACGTACTTAATGAGTAGGCACATAAACAAATAGAATAGTGGAACCTACCTTACTTTAAATTGCATTGCTTTCCTTTTGCTTCCCTTCCTTCTAACTACACTGCTTCCTATATTGAGATTCTTCATAACTTATAGCTACCGCTACGCCCCTTTTGCTTCTTGACTCATTTCCTTATGCTCTTCCTTACTAATATCCTTATGCTCTTCCTTACTAATATCATAGGCGAGGCACACTAATATCATAGGCGAGGCGCACCTGCTTCGTAATTTGAGACTGAAGGCGAGGCGCACCTGCTTCGTAATTATAGACTGCTACTGGGAAGGAAAGTGCTTGCTTTTTGTTATCGTATACTTGTGCTTGTTCACAGAACTCCTTTTTGACTTAGGAACGTTGCTTGTCCATTAGTGGTAACTTGGCTCTTCGCTTGTTGCAATGGTTCCAAGAGTTTGAAGCCTTATTCTGACTAATGCCCCTTCCTTTGAAATGAAGTTCAGGGCGTCGGGTATCCTACCAAGGGAAAAGCCTCCATAGCATACACATAAGGCACCGATAAACTCTTTCAAGACTCCCTTTCCTTTCTCGAGTGCCCTTTAGAAAACTTTCGCTTTTGCCGGATCTATATAGAGATATATTGAGAATTAGTCCTACGTCCCAGATTCCCTAGCCTCTGGGCTACTGCTTTTCACAGGCTCTACCCCGTGTCTATACTGGATCCTGAGTCGGCATTCCTAACCGATGGAGGAACTAATGGATTACTGCACCGGACGCATCGAACTCATTCTCTTGCTACTCCAGCTTATGTCAAGACAAGAGGCGCAGGCGAAACGAAACCTAGCAGAAGAGAAGGGAAATAATCAATCAATTAGATTTAGGTCCGCTTTTGATAGTAGATGTTTTTGAATATGCGCTTAGCTTCCATTGCATCACACCTACGAGAAAGGCGGGGAAGGCTTTCTAAGAAAAAAGGAAATGCTATTAATGCAGGCCCCATAAATAGAATGTCAATAGAAAATGACTTAGTGAGAAAAGGAAAAAGCATGGCGAAACTATGAGTAAGGACTTGGCCTACTTGATTTCACTGTGAAAGAGGAGGATAGGATTAAGTTGATGGATGATTGCAGGAAGAGACATAGCAAATCCAGCGTACTGTGTGTGTATCGGCCCATATCATTAAGGATCGTTGAGTTAGACAGCATTGGTTGCCGGTTGCAGATGAGATGATGTTGTTGATCCGGGAAAGAAGGACTTCTCTTCTACACCTTAAGCTGCCTTTCTCTTAACCACAGGAAAGGGCTTACATTATAATAGGGCCTATGTCATTTGTAAGCTACAGCGTGAAATAATGTTGTTGTAGATAACAGGGCCGATATGAATGATGAAATGAGGATGTTGAATGTATAGGTTATTAACAGAAATGAAGATGTTGCATGTGTAGGTTATTAACCATTATCTCATATGTATCTCGTCCATTATAAGAAAAGGGTACCGGTACCCACATATAAGACAGAAGGAATGGGGCACAAAAAAACAAACCATATAGTATGCAATTATCATAAGATTAGGTAGTCTGGGGTAAAGATTAGAGAGTGTTGTGACTTTCAGTCATTTCTATTATAGGCGCACTACGATTTCGATTCTTATCTCATATGGCGCACTCGTTTATGCTCTAGTCGTTTGTTACCTTCATCTATCTCATACTACATGAGGTCTTTCCTTTCCCACCCCCTTTCTCCATACTATATATCTTTCCAACATTTCATAAAGAAAGTGGGCACCCCCTTAATCATAGGTTATTCTTTCCATTACCAATTACACGAAATATACCGTTTTCTTGAGCGGAACCCTCCCTCTAATTAGATTAAGTAACCTCATTTACGAGATTATGGACTAAAAGTGTAGTGGGCAATATGGACTACATTACTAGACTTTATACGATAGGCACGGAAGTAAAGCACGGATTTCCAACTCCATCTCGATACCGTACTGTAATGAATGAGCCGTGTAGTTGAGTGAGCTTTAGGCAATAAGTCGTTCTAATAGCCCCTCTCTATCCACCTATTAGAAGGGCAGTGCTTGTGTTCGAATAGAATTCTTCCTATGAATGGTTAGCTTGATTTCTTTATAGAGTGGGAGATAGAAGATCTTTTACCCGTGATTCATAATACGAAACAGATGGACACTTCCCCCAATACGTATTTTCAATGAAAAGGAGAATCGGCTCTCCGCCTGTCTTTCTTGAGAATAGGCTCTGTGCTTGCTGTTTGGATTGGTGAACTAGCTAGAATCATATTCCTCTATAGGCTGGCTCCATATTGAATTCAATCTATTCTTTTTTATGACTCTATTGAAATCCAATGATTGAATGCGTTGGAAGTCCCAGAGTACACCACCCATAGTGAGAATTCTCTATCTTGGCTGATTCCTCGATCAAAGAAGGAATAAGCTCGAGTCAACCTGGCCACAACATAAGTCAGAGGGTATAATCTAAAGAAAAAGAAGTGGTCAGCTCTATTCCCTTATTTTATTGAAAGTATGGATAGTGGGGATGTAAAAATGTAAACTTGATATGGTGTCTATGAGTTCAACGAAGGCATTCGGCAAGTGAAGCAAACCTGACTACGCCAAAGCCTTTGCCCAAGCCCTTTCTATCACAAAATCATAATCCTTATTCCATTCTATTGTAATGGGACTATTTTGGATCTAATAGAGCTGTATATTGACTATTCTTTCTTTATCCGAGCGAGGTACGGGTTGGTCTATTCTCAGTGGTCCCGCCTGCTACGTTGAAATGCTGCGAGACGAGAAGAAAGCCTTACTCTATTCCCCCCGCCAACCTCTTTCTTTATAAGGCCTGAATTCCAATTCGTTCTCATCATCACAGAAGCTAGCTCATGTGTTTTTGGATCCAAAAAGAATAGTAGCAATAACTTTACTTTTCTTGCTTTCGTTCTTCAGCTCGACTTGTTTTTATTCGATATGACCGCTCTTAGTCTGCTTCCCGGTCTAGTCTCAGGTATCTTTCCCCGTGCCTTCATTGTAGGAATCTTGTGCTTAGCCGTCCTTTTGCAAGAGTTCCTGTGTTGGGATTGATGAGATCATAAGTCCGGGTGGGTGCCCCCATATCAAAGAAAGAGAAAGATTTTGCCATATAATAATCATCTAATATTGATTGATTATTAGGAAAGATAATGTAAACCACCGAGAGGAAAGATAATGTAAACCACCGAGAGGAAAGATAATGTAAACCACCGAGAAAAGAAAAGGAATAGGTAAGTATGGATATAGTATGACCGAACCTTTCCTGAGAGATTGGAAGTGGTGGGTTGGGCAAGAGCTGGACCGGGACCCGACCGGCACAGGGAAAGCCAGAGGGAAGTGCACGGGCTAAGCCAATCATGAAAGACCACCTAAGAAAACGCTAAGGCGAAATCCAAAAAGAAAGCAAAGGAAGAAGTCAAAGCACTATCTCTTGCACAGAGCCTATGACTCGGCAAGTGAGTGGGGAGGAAGCAAGCACAACTGGATCTCCTATTCTATTATAGAGCTTCCGGAATCTATTCTTGCGCGTAAGTAAGGAGTAGTATCAGGTTCTCTCGAGGTTTATGCTTGCTTGGGTCTAGCATATATCCATCCAGAGAAAGAAATCGAAAATATCCATAAGAGAATCAATATCCATAATGAGAAAGAGATATATTGACCATAGAGATATATTGACCATAAGAGAATCAATATCCATAATGAGAAAGAGATATATTGATAGATATATTGGATAGATATATGGAGATCTTGATTTATAGAGATGGATATATATGGAGATCTGGATTTCTAGAGAGATTTGGATCTATTTTCATATGATACTATACTGGGAGCCATCTAAAGCATAGGCCGGACTTCATCCCCGGAATACCATCTATCTGCAAGAGTGAACTGAACTTACAGCAAAGAGTTTGAACTTACAGCTTGGGCGAGGCTCGTCAGTGTCTAATGTCTCCTCTCTTGCCCGTACCCACATTTGATTCATAGTACTTGGTTAGTTTCTGGGCCGCGAGTTTGATGACTCTACTTTTGACTTAGATGACAATCGTATATAGCGTGATACCAGCACTCAACAAGTGGGCTATTAGCAATTCCTCCAGCAAACCAACCTTAGAGACAAAGGGAATAGGCCGCGCCTAAATCGCTAGTGTGGATCGAAAGCATAGTCTTCATGTCTATACTATAGATTAGCAAAGGCCCTCTTTTCATATCAACTTACAAAGAATAAGAAAGAAGAGGCGCACAAGAGAATGATGTCATTTGCCATACCACGGGAAAGCTTTAAGATAAGAAAAGCTGATGCAAAAAGCAGATGATGTGGGGAAAGGTTTCTACAAAAAGAATCCGGGTAGCAAAGGAACCTCAAGAGATATTCTAAATACCTCGGGTGAGTGTCAATGGTCTGAGAGTAGGTTAGGTTTCACTCTTCCTTCTTTCCCTTCTGGCGGAGGTATTCTTGATCTACTTCGGTGACAACTGTGATGCAAAAAGCCTTTGTTCCCCAATCATACCCACCCATGGCTCATTATTCATCTGTTAAAGTAGACCTTTCTTAATATGAAGTATCGGGGGCCGGAACGAAACTGCTGTGTGTGTCTGGAAAATGGAGAGGAAAATAATACTTCACCCGTAAAGAGCGAAAGCGTTAGAGGTTTGAGGGTCATATTTACATAAAAGGAAAGGGATAAAGAGAAAAGGAGAGTAGGGACGTAAGGGAGAGTTGTTCTAGTTTTCAATCGAGTTTAGTTTCATAAGCGGTATACAAAGTAGTAAGCGATTAGAGTGGAAGAGCCAAGTCAATCAAGTAGTAAGCGATTAGAGTGGAAGAGCCAAAGACGTCTTTTGATCCCTAGTTGTTAACTTAGTTGCGCTCTCAATCAAGTCGAAAGTCAAGTATCTCGTTGAGTAGCCTGTTTAGTATAGAAAAGAGAAAGGGTGCAGCAGATATTCGTTATTAAGGAAATCTGTTCTTGGAAGAATTTATACAAGAAGGGAAGAGTTTAGTATGAAAGCAGGAAGCTGTGTTGTTTACTCTATTCTATACAACGTCTTGCGAGTGCGCGCCCCATAGCAACCAC
The DNA here is from genome assembly GCA_001649415.1 of Musa itinerans. Taxonomy (NCBI): domain Eukaryota; kingdom Viridiplantae; phylum Streptophyta; class Magnoliopsida; order Zingiberales; family Musaceae; genus Musa; species Musa itinerans. The sequence goes on along the minus strand of LVTN01000045.1, from coordinate 198,813 downwards.
TTATTGGAGTTTAGGGGCGCTTACAGAGAGTTATCGTCGACAACGAAACAAACACAAGCCCTTCCCTCAAACAGAAGTGAAGTACACTGTGCCCAGACTTATTAATTCAACCCCTATTTCTGGGCGTTATCTAGAGTCGCGAATGTAACATATTGAAACCAGAAAACTCGCCTTATAATGATTTGAGCCTAAGAACATAGACCTGTTCCTGTACCTTAAAGCTGTAACTACGATGGAATCAGAAATAGTAGTTACATATCTCTCTAATGCAGAGAAGTCAACTCGCCTAAATTCATCAAATTGTAGTGCGCCATATATGAAAGAAGATTGTAAAGTCACAAAACACTCTCCACTAGTATAATATGACTCTTCACTAGAATAAGAGAATATGAACGATGTACTCAGATCTCCGTTTAGCATCCATGGCAGAATGGTTAAAGCGCCCAACTCCTTATTTGCCAGCCAATGTTGACAGTTTATAGTAGTAGACAGATTCTATAATCAAATCAAATAACTCAGCACTCCGGAACTCACTACAGCCGATGTAACTCGAAGGAAATAAGTAAGATAAGTCAAATGGTACTGGTTTTCTTTAACTGTGAAGTCACTCCCTAACGCCTAAGCTTGCTTGTACTTACTCTCTTATTACCTTCTTCGCCCTTGCTTGTTTGTTTCCGTTGCGCTTACGCTTATTGTGTTCGGGCGGGGTGCTAACGTGAGAAAGCCCCCTTAGTCATATAGTAATGGAGGTTTTTTCCAGTTTTCTAAATGTGTTACGCTAGAGTCGTCTTTTGCCGATGTAGCTAGCTGGAGTAGTCTATTTGCGTAGATAGCTAGAGTCGTCTAGTCTATTTGTGCCGTTGCTAGTTCTCGTAGTCATAAATAGGCTTCTTCAAGTAGTCCAGTCTATTTGTGCCGTTGCTAGTTCTCGTAGTCATAAATAGGCTTAGCGCTTCAACTTAGTAAGGAGCGTTGTTACTATATTCTAGACTGATTTATATTTAGCATTTAGCATTCCATTCTTTTCTTGAGCTTACATTAGTTCCAGAGTGATTATGTGTGGCCATTCTTTTCTTGAGCTTACATTAGTTCCAGAGAGTCTGGTTCGGCGCTTATATTAGTTGGCGTTGTTGTCATTCATTTAAAGAATATTCCTTCTGCTCGATTGTCCTGTAATCATATTCTTTCTGCTAGATGTCAAGTAGTGTCAGTTAAGTTAGTTTAGAGAAAGATGCAAGTCAAGTAGTGATAAAGTCCCTTTGAAGCAATGCTCTAGCTTTCACTAGATTTCTTTATATGAAGGCGCACTCACATTAGCGTCAAAGAATCAGCAACGGGCAAGGGAAAAGCAGTAATATATGAGTTTTGGGTAACAAGGGGTTCACTTCGCCGGTGCAGCAGCTTTAATAAGCTAAGCTGTGTTTCCTATGCCTCTGTCCTGAAAGTTATGCAAGTATAGGGTTCGCAATTACTTACAACCTAGCAACGTTCCTCTTGTTTGGAGTCAGGAGTCAGTAAGTTTACGATAATCTAGAAATCTATATTAGTATCTCTGTCATTTCTGTATTTTCTTTAATTGCTGCTAGTTTACTATTTTCTTGATTGAATTACTGCTAGTTTACTTCACACTAGCTATAGAATCCCCAGTGAAAGTTAGAAAGTCAAGTATGGATAGGTAGGCAATAAAAGAGTTCTCAAAGTAATAAAGAGTTAGAGGCACGTGTAATAAAGAGAGGCCCTTATTGTAAGTTCACTTATAGTAAGTTGCAGAAGAGAAGATAGTACTTATTCCGCAGAGCAGCTAATTCCGTTTCTGTTCAAGTTTCAGCATGAAGATCCTATCAGTAGGCAAGGGGAGGCGCAACACGAACACAGGTCGGCGTCAGGAGAGTCTGGAGTGCCAGGAAAGTAGACTCGAGAAGATGGTGTGAAAGCCGTCAACTCAGAATCTAGTATTGCAATAAGATAAGATGCCCCTATACGTCGGATCAGGAAATGATGTTCCTGTTAGAGCAGTAGAATCCACTGAGGAGCTAAAGTATCTAAGAACTGTAGCTGAAGACTCTGCAGAAGTAGATGAAAAGTCAAGATCAGAGGCAGTTCGTAAGTCAGCAGTAGGTTCTGTTAGAGTAGAATCCATTGGTGTTGGCGCAGGGTATTAACTGGAATCTATAAGTGGTGCACTAAAATCCATTCTTTTTCTTTCATTAAAGAGTTAAGCTAGATTCTATTCCAGTTAAGCTAGATTCTATTCCTATATTCTTATATTCTATTATTAGTAATTTCCATTTATTGAATTGGAGTCAATTATTACCACTGGGCCTACTCTCCCTTCTATACTGCTCCCCTACTATATTATTGCTAGTAGAAAGTGGAGTATCAAGTGTAACCTGGAAAGCCAGTTAGAACCCATTTATTAGCTCCTACCGCCCAATTCATTAAGGGCACTTGACTCGGTATATTCAATTCATTAAGGGCACTTGACTCGGTATATTCATTAGTAGCGGTTAGCGAGTTGCTCATATACTTGTATGCTTGTTTAACTACCTGCTGCTTTATCTGATCCTACTCTAACTCAGGATGCCACAGAGCCTTGACCTGGACCTGATGATTCTTCTTCGACTGTTTCTTTCTACTTGCTCTCAGCATTCGATTCGAGAGGAGATGAGGCTTCTCAATAGGATGAAAGTGGACTGGAACTATACTTACTATTCTTATGCTTCCTTTAAGAACGGCTTCTTATCTTTATTCGACTCCAGCTTCGTAAGCTTCTGACTTGAAAACGGAAACCCTGAAACAGCATTCTTAGCTTAGATTCTTACTTGCTTCATTAATACCTCTGGCTCCATTAATTCTAGAGCTTACTTTCGAACTGCTTCCACTTCTTTGGAATCATATTGATATTCTTTACCAGCTGCTCTACCTGATTGAGAGGTTTAGGCTTCACTTACTTTTTAACTGCATCTGATCTCGGAGACTACACTCGAACTGGAACTGTAACAGGGCCAAAGCTACTAGGCGCCCACATGCTACTCTGTTACTTACTTGTTCCATTCTTATATCTCGATATGCGCTATTGGGGTAACTATACAATATTCTATCTTACTCTTAGGCTTCAGTGACCCTTGTTTACCTATGAATTCTCTATTCTATCTTACTATTAGGCTATTAACATCTAGTTTCTTATTTCCTCTTTCTTAACTCTTTAACTCCGATACATCTACTAGTACTAATACACACCTCTTTCTCTGACCTAATAAAGTACAAATTACCCTAATTCGAATCGATACCTCGCTCAGGGTTTATTGCTCTAGTACAGTACTATAAGTCAACTAATTCCATTCCATTCTTCTTTCTTAACAAATCAATTCTATTCTATTCTTCTTTAGGAACAGGTACGAGCTAGCGAATCCATACAAAGCTTCGAATTCGGAAACGGAAACCTCCACAATAACTCCATGCTTCAAAGCAAGTAATGGATTATTGAGCACTTGTTAGAGAATCTGGTAACTAACTGAACTGTGTGCTCTTAACAAAAAGTCAGAATGGAAACCCTCAGTAGGGATTTAGAATGGAAAGAGAAACTACAGGATATAGAGAAACAGAATCGCCAGGCAAAGAGGGCAACAACACAACAGGAATGGAATTGATATGGGAATGTTTTAAACACCAAGCTACTACTGAATAATGGAACCAGAGCTGATTAATCACCCTTATATTAAGCCCTTAAGTTAATGTGTGAAAGGCTTACTAGCGCATTCCTCTAATAATAGAATAAGTTGTAGGTTGATTCTACTACTCCGGACAGTATCTATCCTCTTGGGGCGCCCAGCCCAGTTCAAGTTCCTTTCTTTCTTTATAATCAACAAAAAGATGAAACTCGGGATGAAACTAGTCGTTGCCTTTAATTGCTTCCCTTGCCTCAACTTCTTCTAGAGGCCTCTCTTTATGACACTTGCCTCTCCTTACTTACCTAGCTCTAGCTCATGACCTCTCCTTATTTCGGAAACAAGAAACTACTTAGGATTTCTCTATTCCCTATTCTATATGAAAGAAAGAGGAAAGATGTATGTATTCAATAGTGGAAGTTACAGATGTATTAATTCTTATAGGAGTATATAAACAACCCTTGCTTGTTGTTGCTGATGTTACCAGTTACTTTCTTCTAAAAGTGGGTGTCAGTGAACTTACTCTCCAAGGGTTCCCATCCATATATAGCTTACTTTGTTGTCAGTGAACTTACTCTCCCCAGGGGTGCCCATCCATGCTCAGCACTCTGGTTCCTACCTTATAGCTCCATCCTCTGATTCCGTATTTGCAGTGGAATTCATTATTATTATTACGAGTTTTCTTTTGCTACTTATTTCTTAGTGTTTTATTCAGAGTTTCTAGAGCCCATGGTAGGCGAGATGAGGGCAATTCCGACTTTAGGGTTCAATTATTCACTGGCATTGCATCTGAAGTTGCTGGTTCAGAGGATCTTCTTGCCATCAATCACTCCCTAACGCACAGAATGAGATTGCACTGATGCTGACACACGCTGAAGACAGGATGGGCATGGTATATCTCTGTAACCAAGGATGCGAGATCGGTATCCAGTTGCCCTTTGCCCAAGGTGCTTTTCACCAACCGGCGTGCTCTTAGTGGGAATAGAATATGTGACTCTCTTTCCCACTCTTGCTAACAGCTACAGAAGAGGATTTCGCTATTCAGGTATCAAACGTAAGAAGAGGATTTAGCTAGGAAGTCTGCTGAGCTATAAAGCACGAATCAAACTATCGCATTTGAGTATTAGATAAGATAAGGTACGATGTAGCTTGGCTGAGACTGAACTTTTAGGTAGAAAGAATGAAATGAAATCTAGCATAGTGTATCGAAAGGGTAGGTAATATTCCTAGGCTTACCAGAGATCTGTATCAGAGGCATAAGAGCTATATCCGGAGTCAGAGATAGAATATTCTGTTGTGTTCTTGTGTTGTATCCAGTTTCAAGAGAATCCCCAGTTTCAAGGTCAAGTTCATGTGTTGGTGCTGTAGCTCCTTGTGTACGAGTTCCAGCAAGTGTGAAAGAAGCAAGTGTGCAAGAAACAAGTGCGAAAGGAACAAGCTAAGCCTTCCATTCAACAAGCATTAAGGTGTTTGTTAATAAATGAATTATGGAATATGGATATCAATGAGACAAGTAACAGAAAAAGAAGCAAGCAGTATAAAGAAAGTAAGCAGTATAAAGAAAGTAAGCAAACAGTTCTTCAAGCAATAATTAACTGGTACTGTGGTTTTGGCTAATTGGCTAATGCGAGTTCTGGCGCTAACGGAGCTCACCCTTAAGATACTCGTACTCAGGGCACTTCAGAGGATAAGGCAATTATTCAAGCCAGTACTTATAATTCCAACAGGCTTCATTCTTTGTGAAGCTAACACAAAGCATTCACATAATTCCGGCCAAGCAACTAGGCCCAGGCATGAGTTAGGAGCCGAGGACTAGTATAAAGTAGCTTCCTCCTTTAGGGGTGAGTCAATAAGGCTTGTACTACTTAGTGGAATTCCCAATTAATAAGTTCTGGCGGCTTCAGGTCTTGTACTTCAGGTTGAAATCTTTGACTTTCCACTCAATGTCTTATAGCTCTGTTTGAAAGCTTGCACTTACATAGTTGAGTTGCTTGTCTCCACATTCTTGTATCGAGATTCCCTTTTTTCAAGTTCAAGCAGTTGGGCAGTGTTTTATTTGTTAGTGCAGTTGTCTTTGAGTTACTTGTCTGTTAGCAGTTCTTTCGTTCCCATTAGTGTTAGTTCAAAGCCGATACTTACGATGTATATTCTTTATTGCTTGTTCGATCTCCCGGCCCCAATAGAAGCATGAGAAGCACTTGCTGCAGTCTTTGTTTGCCCAAAGATTAGACTATAATAGTTCCTAGTTAGAGAATACTTGTAAGGAAGGTTAGCTTTGAAGTTAGTAGCTAAGGTCACATAAACAGTAGCTGGATTCCTTATTTCTATTTCCATTATTCTATTAGTATTGGTTCGGTTCTTGTTGGAAGTAGCCATTCATTCACTGATATGAGAATTGGTTCTCTTAATTTATATTCTTATTCTATTTATTAGTGGTTTGCTTAGGGAAACTCAGTCTCAACCGGTTATTATAAGTTCTGGAGCTATTCTTTTTTTGTATAAAGAAAGCGTTGGTTGTTTTCTATTGAACGATGGATCAGTTATGCCGGTGTTAAGTAAACAGAATTCTGCTTTTCATACAGTGCCGTGCCGGTGTTATGTCAATTATTTCCTCTTATCTTACCTTCTAAGCATGGGTGAATGATCCCCGTTCCGTTGTCCGCTGTTTCTCCCTTGGGTATGTAGATAGAAGAATTCGACTATTCTAATTTCATAATTGTTTCCAAAGCAAAGTTATAGAATAATTGTAATAGAATGAATTGTGATATAATAATGGGTTCCGAAGCTAAGTAATTGCATCATGGGTTTCAAAGCAAAGTAATAGGATCCAAAGCTAAGTAAGAGAATAACGGGTTCCAAAGCTAAGTAATAGTAATATAGAATGATGGTAATATATAATAATGAATAGAAGAATTGGTGAAAAGGTAAGAAAAGCACTGGCACCGAGGAAACTAGAATATAAGCCCTTACTTCTTTATTCCCTGCTTCATTCTTGATTATTGTATTATTACTCATAGTTACTTGTATTGATTCTTATAGTGAGTAGCCGAACTCTTCATGACACTTACCGCTACTCTGCGTTCTATCTATGCGTTCTATCTATTAGTCTAATAGCTCTGTTTCAAAAGATGTAATCCAACAGCTCCAGTTCAAAAGATGTAATAAGTCATTGCAGAATGCGCACTAATCTATAAGTATGAGAGCTACTACTAGAGCACAGAAGGAACGAACATAGGATCACAACGCACAGGTATTTCTTTTAGTCCATGAGCTTGCCCGACCTCGTCTATAAGCTTGCCCAACCCTCCCTCTTTATCCGCGTATACACAAATACATAATAAAAGATCCAAATACATAATACAGTGTACCGATCTGGAACTAGAATACCGATGGCTAGGGTAGAGATAGAGAATTCAATTCGAAATAAGGAATTACCTTGTTTTATAAACTAGATCTTAATAGAAACTAGATCTTAATATAGGGCGCACGGGACTCGCACATAGGCATTGAAGGCATAAGTCTCAATAAGTATGTTTGGAGCGCTAAGTCGGAATTGATCTCTAGTGCTTTTCTCGGGATGAAACAAGTGCTTATATGAATCTACTGTCCTAATTCTTCCAATCCCATACTTGCATTTTGTAGTTACTTATAGATATACTTTCTTACATCACCATGAGGTGAACTCCCCGGTAGTTAAGTAGGATTCCTATACTAATAAGAATAGAGCTATCGGCAAACAGCCTCTCACTACTAACTTCAAAGTTGACCTGAAATTATAAGTACTGGCTCTTATTCTTACTTTCCTTACTTCTATTCCTTTTTTGATTATTATGAGAATATCCCCCTTATGATATGTTTTAATTTGTATCAGTAGCGCTCCAGGTCTTATAATGCAATGCCCTACCATAGATCAGACTCGGGTCCAAGGAATGAGCCTAAGAGTGAAATGCAAGAGGGGCAGTGAAGTTGGAAAGCAAGGGAATAGGAATACAATAAGCATCAAGTATAGGGCCCTAGCTCATAAGCCATAAGTCAGTAAGTAGTGCCAGGTTTGTAACTAAGCCTTAAAGACGGGAGAGATAGTTGGAAGCTTACTATTGGCAACCCTAGAGACAGGCAAGTAAGATTTCTATTCGGGAAAGTCAGACCAAAACAAAGTAATGGAAAAGGGCAGAAATGAGATCTTGCCCCTAACAAGTCAGATTTGAGGGAAGGAAATAGTAACAAGTCTGAGTTATGTGTTTGCTTTTTCTTAGTCTTAGTTGATTTCCTAGTTATAAGTGATATTCTTGTCATATAGTAGTCAATTCTGTGTTTCGAGTGAAAGTCGTAGAAGCCCTTATTTCATTCTGAGTTGACCGTTGCTGTCCCTAGCTCTTTGAGTTTGATTCTCGCTAACACTAGTGGATTTCTTGATATTCAAATAAAAGTACTAGGGGCCCCATGGCTTCACTCTTGTTGTCGTTAGGCATATTCTTAGTTTCGAGTGAAAAGAGCGGCAGCACAACAAATAGGGAGTTATTACTGGTTATAAACAAGTCCTGTATTTGGCGTCAGGCGTTCCCGTTGCGCGGCAGGGCTGCTAGTTCCCTGTTATTACGAAGTTATTACAATAGATGTGTTATGCGTTCAACTCCTATTAGCAGGGGAATAAGATTTGTATTCCTTAGCAGGCAGGTATTCTTGGATAAGTAGTCAATCCCTAGTTCCTTGTTTCGGTCCAATAGATAGTAGCGATAGCCTTGTTAGCATCAACTCTATTCTTTTAGTTAATAGGGAAAGCCCGAGTTCCTTGTTGTTGTCTTGTAGGGTAGGCCCAACTGATAATTACTCGCATTCCCCAGTTCCACTCTTTATTACATAAGTCAAAGTACGAAAAGCACTGGTGCAAGTCTGTTTGCCAGCAGTTCTGTTCTTCGGCTTAATAGCTCGGTTCTTACTTCTTTCTTTGATTCTAATGTGGTTTGGGTCTTATTATTGTTAGATGCGCTATCGTACCCTTATACCTAATACTTAGTCCCCAGTCCGATGTATCTTACTTATGAATGAAAGTACGAGAAGCAGTAGAGTCGTTCAAATTCTTTATTCTTTAGTAAGTTCTTAGAAGCAATAACTAGGGATCCCCAATTAATCGTTAGGGTGTTGGTGTCCGGTGGTGTTTCACCCTTGGAAGGCAGTGTTATAGCCCGATTTCTTAGTTTAAGTATTAGAGGTAAGAGTGCCCGTGTTTGAGTGACTTGGCCTTTGTTTCGTTCTTTCCATTGATAGGTCCGTTCTTCTGGTTACCAGTGCATTTCTTGACTCCTGTACTTTTGATTATTAGCATGAGTATAAGTATATTGGTAGTAGTTGGAAGCTAGCAAGCCAGATATAGGGCCTAGTATAATAGTTAAAGAATCCAAGCGAGGCCCCTGGGCCTGAGGAGGTTCTGATGAAAAGCTATAGAATAGAAGGCGCTAGTGGATTTATTGTCCAGCACTAGTTTCTTTACTATTTGTTAGTTCCTTTCTTTGCAGTTGTGTTTGAGTGGCACTTGATTAATTGCCTTTCAGTAGTAGAGGGAGTCTTGTTATCGTTAGGCCAAGAGCAGACAAGTAACGTATTAGATACAAGTAACGCTACTATCCACTGAATCAAACACGAAACTTGTAATTCCACCACGACTGATGAGGCTGCCCCTCTTTACTTTCATCCTATAACTGCTGTGCCCCTCTTTACTTTCATCCTATAACTACTGATCCGTATCTTTGCTACCGACACTTTCGCCTTCCATCCTGTAGTTAACTACTATTCGACTTGCCTTTATGAGTATAATAACTCGCTATTAGGTTCCAAGCCCTATTATATGCCTCAGCTTCCCGAGCCATATTGTCTATATCGATGTTCGAGCCTTACTTTGCTGACTCAACAACTTACTCCTTCCCGTCATCATCCTTTGACTACTAACCTTGTTTCTGTTAGCTACTGATCCGTATCTCGCTTAAAACTCTCCTTCCGTGCTTTCATTCCCGCACTGTTAACAGGTATTCCAACCTCACTTACTTACAATAATACTTCCCTGACCTCCTGCCCCCCTCGCACACTCATTCTTTATTGATAGCTTTAGTATGCCGCTACTTGCTTTCATGCTTTAACTACTACTAGCAAGGCTGCTGCTACTAATTATAAGAATGGAACCCTGAACAAAGAAGTGGGAAAGATTAACTACCTGCCTAACAAGGCTTACTACTAATAGGGCTTTCGCTACTAGCTCTTGAACTTGAACTACCGACCCTAGATCTGACTTTCCCTTCTTTGATTCTTACTTGCTTCTTTCATTCGTATTAGTTACTTGATAAGCCTTCCATTCCTTTCTTTCATTCTCTTACCCGGGGCAAAGGATTCGACTTATAGCTTTCATTCCGCTGAGTGAAACTCTGATAATGCGCCCCAAACTCATGTATATAACCATTCCAATTATGACTTCTATTCTTATCCTCTTGGATACTTAAGCCCTAATTGCACTGCACTATCGAGGTTACCTCAATGCCTTCCATTGTTTGTCCCGTCGTTAGCCTGCCTCTCTGTGTTTTAAGTCGAACTTCCCGTGCTACAAACCCTGTCTCTCGCTCTGAAACTACTGCCTTATAAGATTGAACTAATAATATACGAATTGAACTAGTGCTGACAAAGCGTTCGCTCTCTTTTCACTTAGAAGAAAAGTAGTGCCATTGGAATGAAACAGGGAATAAGAGTATGGTCGATGTGGGGCGTATCCCGTGCCTTACTTGTGTTACGCTCATTCTTAGCTACCCTTTCATAATTATGAAACTCATTGGTACAATCTAGCACATAAGAGTCTTAGTGTTAGTCGGATTCCTCAAGAAAAGTATTGTTTGCTGTGTCATTATTGAAGCCTTAGACTCCTTTCTTTCATTCTGATAGTAGGGTTTGATTCGTTAGGGTAGTTGTTTGAGTATAGTGAATCATAGTTGCATCTTCTAGTTAGTAATTGGATTCTATACTGGTTAGTTGTTCAAGTCTAATAGATATAGCAAATAGAATATGAAAACACACATATTAATATAATAAATATAGGTAGCCTTCTAGAACAAGAGGGCATAGGATCTAACTGATTAGTATAAGAATGTCACAGGTGTTTCCAATCCTTTTCTTGAGGGGAATAAAGAAAGAAACTAGTGCTTCTCATCGTTAAGCTGGGACTCCGCCTTTGACTCTTATGCTCCTTACACGACGGGACAGGACATTAATTAGCTGCTTTCTCCTACCGGGAATCGAACTGCTTATCCTACGAGCCTTTCTTTGCTTAGTTTAAGTCTGCATTGCCTGCCTATGAGCCTACCTCCCCTTTAGCTAAGCCTTACTATCTATCCAATGAGCCTTACTTCACTTTATCTCGTGCGGTTACTACTTACTTGGACTCTTACTTGCTAGTTGCAAACTCAAATAGCGCCCACACAAGGAAGACTTTCTATTAGAATATAGAATAGAACAGTGCACCAACGAATTGAACAAAAAAAGAGGAATGTGGCTACCGCCTCCAATGTAGCTCTTAGTTATACATACACCCTACTTGTTTATGTCATTATGAAACGTGTTCTTATATTCATTCCTCCGTTCACTTAGTTTCATTAAATGCTTTCCGAGCAGAGATGTAGGTTCGGGTAAGTCAAAATTCCACTCAGTATTAGCAGAACTCCCAATGAGCGGGGGCGGGGAGAGTAGAACTCATTAGTTTGGTAATTTCCATAAGAATCAAGAAAGAAACTCATAAGTCATAAAGGTAAGAGCACTTGGCTAGTGACTAACTGAAGTCATAATTCCAGAGAGTGGTTTCTGTTTAGGGTGGCGGGGGAACTTGGTAAGAAACTAGCTCATGAGTATAAGAATGATTAAGTAGATGAATCAGATGGGAAGGAAGGATTTCACTAAGTATTACAATACTAAGGAGCACAAATAGGTGTAATATTGAGACAAATATCCATTGTTTGAATAATGAAAATAAGAATCAAGAAGAAAGTACCGATCTAACACATCCTAACCACTAACTCGCAAACTGACATTGCTTGTCTTTGACTCTGTCGCTACTTACTTTGATTCTATCTTGGCTGTCTTCAATGCCTCCTATGTTGAGAGCTCATCAATGCCTTCTATGCCCCAGATAGAGGCTGACTTGACTTGCTTTGATCCTGTAGTTGTGTAGCTTCAATGCCTATGGTGGAGTATGTCTTTACTGCCCCTTAGCTTTACACTGCTCTATCTCAGCTTGACACTGTTCTATCTCAGTATGACTTTCCTGTCTCTCATGATATAGCATAAGCAAGAGAATCCAACTCTAAATATAGACTTCCACTAAGTAGTCAAAGAATGGATATTCCTCTAGAAATATAGACTTCCACTAAGTAGTCAAAGAATGGATATTCCTATGGGAGAGGGCCAATGATACACTGGACTGGATCGTATAAGTCATTTCAGAATTGAACTAAGTAGTATCAGATTGAAGCTCCGTAGGCTAGGCGTTAGCCTCCAAACTAGGAACTCCACTAACTACAGTTAACAAGACGATAACTCAACACTTGGTAATTAACTACTTCTCGCCCGACCGACCCTAGTGCTATTTATCACCAACCGTACTAGCCCATTTCTGGAAAGTCAAGTAGTAACATCCAACTGATACTATTTCTTTCAAGTAGGAAAGTGAGAATGAAAGTAGTGACTTGGCTCACATCTAGTATACGCTTGCCTGTCCCCTTGCCTACCTCTCTTATCCTGCCAACAACAATAATAGAACTTCCCCCGCCTTAACCTTACTTTATCACTTACACTTGACCAGTACCGGATTCTTTTGATTCCCCAAGTCCTGTGTTCATGGCGGCAGGGCTCTTTCGAGTCCAATTCTCTTGTTTTGTTGTTGAATTGAATGATTTTCTAGTAGGTCCAATCTAATAAGGTCGTTTTTTCTTCTTTAACTCACAAGTAAGGATGCGAGGAAGCAGTAGAAGAATCACAAAAGAGTAAGTTGACTTTGATGTCAGTAGAGCAAGGACTCAGATCGATATTGAAAGAATAGAAACCAGTAGCGCATATCTCAAGAAAAGTAAACTAAAGAATCAATAAGAACCAGGGACGACTCCCGGAATGAAAACAAGGGTATTAAGATTGATCGCCGGGAAGGGCAGGCTCGAACTAACCAACAAGAAAGTCAGCAACGAATATAAGTTTGTAAGCGAGGAAAGTTAGACTCAAACAAGGAATGCCAGTAACAAGCGCAAAACGGAAAGCATCAATACAGAGAATGGAAATCAGGATAGTAAGCCACCAGCCAATTAGTGACTTATCTGTCTGTTTGTCTAGGAGTGACTTGGCTCAGTCTTTCTTTTGCTGATGCTAATTCAGTATTCTAAGATAGAGTCTCGAAGTCAGTAGCGAAAGATCAAAGTAAGGAAAGTCCGACTGCAATGAGGGAGCGTGTTCTACTCATAGGTTAACATGGGCATGTCAGTCTATAGCCTAAGCCCGTAGGGGAGTTATCCGGAATGCTAGTAAGGAGATTAGGTTCGAATCAATAGAATGTAAATGTGGCTAACGAGCGTATGAGTCACCCTGTACCATGGGCATTTTCTTTCTAAGTATAAGTTGTAGCAGACCAATTCCGATTAGGTCTACCAAGGAATAAGCCTTCATAGGGGAATACAGCATTTCAGCAGGGAGTTTACAAAGCAGCAAGCAAAGAGATGAGTAAGCAGTGTTGGAATCGAAGCAAGGAGGGTCAGCCCCGAGGTCAGCGGTTAAAGAATCCGAGTTAGCAGATCCACTCTCATCAGCCATCCTTTGTTAGTGGCAGTTCGGGGCCTTGGTTTCAGTAGTGGAATTCAATTAAGCAGTTGAGCATGAAAGTAAGGGCCAGTACTTATAACTGGCCGTTTTCTAGCTAGTATCGGAAGGTTCTATTCTTGCTTTTGCTAGGTTTTCAGCACCTTATTGTTAGTTCGTTTCTTATTGGCAGTAGTCGGATTCCCTCTTAAGTCTGGGCCCTGCCGCTACTTACTTCCATTACTTAATTGAACTTGATCCTTGGTTTTGATTAAACTTATACAAATGACAGCAGTACTTTAACCACTAGCTACTTGTTGGAATTGAACTCGACATCCTAACTAATATACTAATACATCGCATCCAAGGCTAGGCCCTAAACCATACCTACTTTCCCACTACTATATTTGCAAACTTCCACAGGCCAGTGGGCCTTAAACTACTGACTTCTATTCTTACTGCTGTGTTAACATCCCCGGTGCGCAGATGGAGAGCTAGACCTTCCATTGGTAGCTTTAGTCTTACTTGACTTTCTCTTAAACCTGACTGCTTATTTGCACTCTATACTAGTCTTCTAACAACCAAGGCTTCAACTAGTAATAACAGAGCTTTAACTGTTGCTAATCGGAATCCATACTATAATAAGGTGTTGCTCACCTATGTTTTAGTCCGCCTTTACAGGCTACCATTCTTGCTGCCCTTACCTCACAGTCGAGTTTGGCTCTTCCGATCCTTATACTATCAAACAGAAAAACTTGAAGCTAAACCTTACTTCCCGTGTTTGCGGTCTCATTCTCTATAACTACTACTGGAAAGACCTGAAGCCTAGGTTGAAAACACTACCTAATAGATTGGATACTAGCATGAACATAATAGAACAACGCTCTGAACAATCAAACTCATAATAGTAAGCATTGAACTCGGGATAAAAAGCACTAAATTTGTAACCCAGCCCTGCCACTAATGTATCTAACTCCCCAACTACTCACTCGGGAATAAAACAAATAAGTAGAAGAAAGGAAACTAGGAATTGAACACCGCATAAAAACACTTGAACTCGGCGAGCAACTAAGTAAGGACAAGCAAGGGGTGTCGGGCCAAGGGAAAGGCAATAAGGATATGCAATCGTTAGGGGGCTCGGACTGCTGGGTTTAGTTCTGATAGTCTTAGTTGAGTTCTATAATGGAGTGGATTGGATTCCATGTATTGAGTTAAAGCCGTTAGGTCAGTATTGGATTCTTTATTATGAGTTATCGTCTTATGTAGTTGGTATTCTTATCAGTAGTAGTAGGCTTTCAGCACCTGAGTAGGATTTAGACTAATGCCTTCTTAGGCACCTAGGGCATCTGACGAGTAGCGGTTTCATTCTAATAGTTGTAGTTGTAAGTATCAGTTCCCGTTGCTTGGCGTTTAGTCGTTACTTGTCTCTACTAATACAGGATTGGATTCTTATTTGCCATATACAAAATCCATCTGATGTTTCGTAACCCCTCATTCTCACTTATGTTTTTCATCATTTTTCTAGTAGCTCAATTCTTATATTGATGTAAGCTATACAGTATAGTTGACTGTTTTAAGTATGCTAATTGCCTATTTCATTCGATAGTCAACGTCGTAGATACACCATATGATATAGTGTAATAAAGCATAGGATCAAACAAAGGGAATAAGGAATAATCAAAACCAAAACAAGAAGGAAAGCCAGACTGAAAACAAAGCCTTGTAATTGTAACTCCGAGTAGCAGTGATGAAATCAAAACTATGGCACAGGAATCAAACTGTAAATTGGGAATTAAGGAGGCTCTAACCCAAAAGTAGGTCAGATAAGCTCCTATGCTCTTACCCTAGTCTTATTAGTTGTGTTGGTAGAAAGTATTATAAGGCTGATACTTATTATTGATTCAATTCCAGTATGTCATAGATCTTATTCTAAATATAAGTAAATAAACTAAGTACTTGAAATAATTACCGGTTATTAGAAGTTCTGGGACTCATCGACTGTGAAGCAAGACTCAAGGCAAGTAAAGAAAGACGAAAAGCTAGGGGACAAAGGCTAAGTTATGTGTTTGACCTATCGGGTAGAGTAGTTCAATTTCGAGTTAGCAGTAGTCGTTGCCTTTCTTACCTCTTAGTGAAATTCCAATAGGCACCAGTTCATTTCTTTATTGTAGGATAAAGTACGAAAAGCACTCAAAAGAGTGTAGCGAACTAGTAAGCTTGGTGCTATGTTACAATTGAGGAATAAGGTAAAGTAAAGTCAGACTAAAAGCTAAGGTATCAAAGCTAGAATTGAGCTAAGTGTAGTCTAAGACTGAGTGTTGGGCAAAGAAAGGGTATGGCCGAGCTCAACTAACAAATAGGGAATCAACTACTTAATATAGCCTGTAGCTACTGCTTCCAAGGGCTACTATGACTACTGGAAAGAATGGAACTATATCCCTATAACAAAGGCTACTACGACTACTGGAAAGAATGGAACTATATCCTATCACAAAAGACTAGTGCTTCAAAGGCTGCCACACTACTTTATATACTCGAACTCGGGAATTACACCAGTGCCAACAAGACTTCACTAATGAACAAGGAGATCAAGATACCTGTCTAACGCCCTGCAATATCAGAATGAAAACCCAGTGAATCAAACCACGACTTCTAATCTAATACTTTCACTCGACATCCGGATCTTTGTTTGAAATCTCTGATGCCCCTATGGTTCCTGACTCTCTTGTCTTTCGCTCTTATACTCCTGACTTGTTATGTGTTAACCGACCCTAGTGCTATTTCTCATCAACACACGCCCACTTCTTTCAAGTAGTAAATTCTAATTAGACTAACATCATGAAACTAATAAGTAGAGGCCCTAAACACATAAGTTAGTATGGAATTCCTTCTTGAAGTATGACTCTCTCCCCTCGGATATAAACTATTCCCAACTCTATTATGAGAAGTACTTGGTCCATTCTCTTACCACCTCTCCCGCCTCTAAGCCTTAATAGCTGCTCCCTCACTCTTGACTTTGAAGCTTTGCCTCCACACTACGCACTTTTCTTCTTGAGTTTGATTGATTGGCTTATTCCCTCGACTAACATCCCTTAACTAATAATAAGAAGAGTGGAGCTGTTGACTATGGTCCTTGCTTTCTGGGGTCTTTTCCCCTCCGCTATTAGCCTCCCGTTGCTGACTTTGGTTCTGTAGTTAGAGTGAGAGCCCTCCCCTATTCCCTGCAGTAGCTCATCAAACCTATGCCTTTAGCCTTGCATTCATTCTGCAAGTCATATCACAATAAGTCTTCAGATAGTAGCAAGGTAGGGTCATCAACTCATTCTTCAATAGCGCACGGGAGGTTCTCGCGCATCACGTTAGGTCGTGTATCGATGGTTCCCGGGCAAACTCTTTCTTTGAGCCAGCACGCTACGAATAGGGTTCATTACGAAAGTCAAATCCATCATTCTGTGAGCGGTAATTAACCGGCCCGGCACACCCCTATTGATCATTCCCCTATTTCTCATTGCTACACAAAAACACACCTATTCTATTGACCTATGGGTTGAAACCAAACCCTAGAGTATGGCACGCAACAAACCCCTACATGCAGCCAACACACACACACCCGAGGATCAATATGCAGATACAGAAAGCAAGGATGCAGCTAAGGTTTCAAACAAGGGAATGCGGCTAAGGCGGAGATAAAGCAGTAGCAGGCTTATCAAGTTCCTATTGATCGTGAATGAAAGAAAGCAGTGCCAGGCCCTAACTCATAAACAGGAATTTCAATAAGTAATGTCAATTTGCAACAAGAGAATTGGAATGGAAGGAAAAGGTAGAGCAGGCCCCTAATATAGAATTCGTCTCTCCATAGCCCTTCAACTAGAAATTAGTATTAGAAGAGCGGAGCTACAATTCAATAATGAAATAATACAGCGTAAAGCAGGCTAAGAAGTATAGTAGCGCATCTAATCAGGTATTTAGAGTCCAAGTAATTAAGTTCTGCAACTCATGGGTACGATCTCACACATCTAGCACTCAAGTAAGAATTAGCCCGTTACAACCCTGCCCGAACAAGTAAGAGTAAAGGTAGGTAGCTAAGGAATGATAAGTACCAGCTCAGTTACATCGACCCTGGTTTTGAAAGCCTTTGTTTTGTGTTGAGTTCTCGGACCGTTCACTTGTACAGTTGTTTGGTGGATCGAAGAAGGGAAAGTCAGCCTAACAATCGAACTATGGGACTTCATAAACAAGTAATAGAGTGTTAGTTTCCAGTTCTCAAGTTGTCTACAAGAGAAGAAGCCTAAGTTGGATCAGACGTAAGAAAGAGAAGATGTTGTGAGAGTGGGGAGGTTGCTTATAATATGATTAGAATTGCCTGCCCTATAGTAAGCTGGCGAGAGGGTGAAGGTTAACAAGCTACGTCTTTACAAAGAGATCTATACTGGTAGATTGCATGCGAGAATTTACTGATTGTGACCGATGTAGCTCGTAGCTCCAAGTTGTCAAGTTGAGTTCTAGTTCCTTCTGAAGCGTTAGCAGTTCATGTATTGTATCTCGGTGTCGACGCTTGATAGAAGAGGTTCAAAGCCCTTGTATAGAAATAGGTTAAGGTAATTATATAAGAAGATATATGATTAAATAAATGCAATGAGGAACTTACAGTGGTGTTCGAGTTGAGTCGACAAGATCAGATGCAGTATCACGCCCGAAAGAATAGATTAGGGTGTAAGCCCGAAGAGACAGGAGGTGAGAGAGCGTAGTGATAGTTTGGTAGTTATCAGTAGAAGGATCAAAGGGGAAATAAATGCTTTAAGAGGGGTTTAGAGCTATGAGCCAAAGTCTTCTGGGTGGTGATCTAATTCTGATTCGGCCTCTTAGCATCCTTACTACTGTTTAGAGTTGGCGAGGACACCAGCAGGCATAACTAATCAAATAAGAAATACATTATGTTAAGTGTGATGTTTGCTGTTATTTATGTCGGCCGTCCTTTAGAGAAGAGTTTGGGCTCGGGCTGATGATACCGTTGTCTAGTTATTTGACTACTAACTCATTAGAATAGATACCGCTCATAAGAAAGAAAGTAAGTAAGGAAGGTAAGACCATAGGTAGGGTAGTAAAGATCCGGATCAGTAGCTAGGGAATGCAAGAAAGCAGTAGCAGGTTTTAAGTCAGATACGTTTTTCAGTGTATAAGAATATGGTACGATCTATCATATTATAAGTAGTAGTAGGCTTTCAGCACCTGACACAATAAATAGATTAGTGCATTGACACACTATAACACACACTTCTTTTGTTTGATGGGAAATAGATCATATCACACACCAAATAGAGCTTAGAATTCCATTTATGCCTCCACAACACAGGGATCGTTGCATCGATTGAAAGCCTTATGCCGTCTCCAGTGACCTCTTTTCAAAAGACAAGCCTTATTAGCAGTGGTTGGATTACTTATGCGCCTTGGAGCTCTTACTTCTGTGTTTCATTACAATTATTCCGTATCATTCCTATAGTTGTAGTGGCTTGTCTGGCTTTCTGTCTGTTTGGCGCCTAGTCGTGGCTTGTCTAGTATACGCTTGTCTCTGACTTGAAACAAGAACTCCCGGCTCAGCTAACTAAGGATACTAAAACTAATGAAACTACTAGACTACTTGTTTGGGATTCCGCTAGAACAAGAACATAGGTCAACTTACTAGAAGGGAACAACGAATAAGGGGCTCGAAAGTGATGTGATAGTTTCAGAATAAAGTACAGCTGGAGATGGATCTGAAACAAGATAAGTTCCAAAGTCAGCTACAATCGGTGTGCTTCTTCAAGTCCAGAACTACTCTATGACTTTCTAGTTTCACGGAAAGAGAAGGTAAGGCCAACGGAATTAGAAGGAGCTGTTGAAAGAGAAGGTAAGGAGTGGGAAAGAAAGAAATCCAGCTTCAAGTAGTGGTCCAGAAATGAGAAGTACCGGGCAGCTTTAATAAGTAAGGGTTAGTAGTGACTTTGCCCGCATATAGTAATAGAACTAGTAGTAGAGTTAAGTAGGAGACAAGCAAGTAAGAATTCCGTTAGGGGAGCGGAGGTACAAGAGCCGGTTATTATAAGTTCTGGCTGTTTGAATTCTATGTTTCCCGCTTAACCTGCCCTGTACTCTAACACTTTATTCCCAACACCTCATAGGCATTCTCAAGGAGATTGAGCTCCCGTTAACGCTATTCTTTAAGGTAAAGGAGAGAGGTCGGGTACTTTAGTTTCATACCGAGCAGCAGAAGTGGAATCCCCAGTGTCATTCGTATAGTAGCCATCAATTTGCCCGTTGCCTGGTCATTATACGTTACTTGTGCCAAGTGGAATTCCTTGTTCTAGTTCGGAACACTGCCTAAAGGAATAGAACTGGTGCTAATCAGACCCAAACTAAGGCAAAGGATACCAACTCAACTACTTATTTGCATTCTATAGCTGCCACATTGCATCTAGCTTAAGAACTATCCAAGTCTCCTACTGCTTTATCTCATTCCCCCGCTCTCTTGTTTAAGGTTGTAAGTAATCATTCCACCTACTTACTTATATTCTGATGCTCGAGATGGAGTCTTTTATTGCTTTAACGCGCATAGATCTTTTACTAATTAATATAAGAATAAGGACATGGTTGGTAAGGTCAGCGCTCTCGGCTAGTCACGTTCCCAGGAAAGCATTGATATACTTCTTCTTATGTAATAGGGGCTATTATGGAAGAACTAGATAAAGGAACGGCATACGCGCCAAGTAACAGATAAACAACTCCGCGCCGCGCCACATTAGGTTAACAACTGCCGCTGTTATCTAATAGTTACTTAGCTGGCGTCTAGTAGTGGCTTGTCGTCTTGTCTGGCGTCTGGTGGTTTTCCCAACTACTGGAAAAAAGAATAGAGCTGTGCTGCTAGTCAGAATCCACGACTATACCAATAGATCGAACTCATGCTTCAACTTACTATCTCTCGGCTTTTCTGCTTGTCTATACGTTACTTGTCGGGTAAGCTAGTCATTCCGCTACTGATAAGCATTAATCCACGACTTGTATAGTAGTTGCCTGCCCTAACTTTCTTGACTCTAAAACTGGCTCTACTCCTCGCTCTCTGGCTTAGGGAAATACTTCTTAGTTTCCTGCTCTTGAGTGTACTTCTTACTCTCGAAATTCCATTCTTTATTTACTTATTATAGGTTCCATTACAAGGTGGGTGCACCATATCGTACCTAAGTTTCTATCTGTTTATTAGTCTTTTGCATTCTTTATTTAGAGTAGAGTGGGGAGTGCCAATATAGGAATCGAATATGAATTGGTAGCGCAGTATGGAATCCCTATTGGTAGCGCAGGGCAGGTTAGGTTGAGGGAATTCCCAAACAGGGAACTCTGAAACTCTATTCTTAAATGAAAAGGGAGGAGCACCAGGTAGCCTAAAAAGTAGTCTGCTTAGACCTAATTCGGAGTAGAATATCGCTTATACCACATAAGGAGCACTAGGGTTGGCAAGAAAGTAGCACTAGGGCGAGGCGGGTAGTGACTTCTCCTATTACTTCATGCACTAGACCATACCATGCCCTATTATTATATTGACTCTATCTTGAATTGAATGAATTATTTGTCTTTGAACTCTTATTTATCATATCAAAAAAGTATATTGACTATACATTTGTAGGCGTAACGCATATAGGCGTAACACATAGGATTAACTTAACTATACCTAATGGAATTCTTCTCTGTAATAGAAAACCTATAATCCAACAAGCCTAGCTCTCTTGCACCTCATTCTGTAGTTATCGATCTGGATCTTTGCTTGCTTGGTTTAGTCTCTCCCTTAATTCCTTATTTCAACTATTATTCATAGACCGATAAGCTTTTATTAGACCAAGTCAACGCCCTACTATATTTGGTATCAATAGAAATGTATTAATAGCAAAACTACCATACTATCAATATCAATAGAAAAACGAACTCCCCTACTCTCTTTGGACAGTGTCAATTCGTCAGACTACTGGTCTGTTACTAATAGGTTTGATTCTCCCTATGCCTATTGCTTGCTATCAATTGGATATAATTATTGGATTTGACCCCACTTAGTGAAGTTCTAATCTATGTTTGGCGTGGGCATTCTTATACTGATAAGGTTCATTCTGTACTCTTCCGATCCCTGCTCCCCCCTTATCTAGAGACATTCCTATACTAATGAGGTGCATTCTACCTAGAGACATTCCTATACTAAGGAGGTTCATTCTATAGTTTAGATTTAATCCTTTGTTTTCGAGTTGAATTATCACTTGTGAGTTGTTTTCTTGAGTTTCGTTTTCATTCGAGTGTTTAAGCTTCGGCCTTATCTTAATTGTAAGTACTTAGGCTTGTTCCTGACAGGC
The DNA here is from genome assembly GCA_001649415.1 of Musa itinerans. NCBI lineage: Eukaryota > Viridiplantae > Streptophyta > Magnoliopsida > Zingiberales > Musaceae > Musa > Musa itinerans. The sequence goes on along the minus strand of LVTN01000045.1, from coordinate 176,966 downwards.
CTATATAGGTACAAGTATTCCACTGCCATAGCTCATTCTGTAACTACCAACTCTAAACAAATAAGATAGAACTTAATTACTGGCGCTCCCAATCCCCACTCTTGCTCTTCAACTACTATACCTAAACCTTACTATGTCTCTCCTGGCTCTTTGTGCTTCTATTGCTTAATCGCATTCCCATTCTCTTGCCTCACTCTTTCACTCTTAGGGGTTGGTTAGCTTCCAACTACCTTTCCTTTCTTGAAACTAGCACTACTTATAAATACTGGCAGCCTTACCTTGACTCTTACTTTAATGTCGCTCTTAGCACCTTACTTACTTTGATTCTATTTCCTTATTTTGATTAGAATTAGAATGGGTTTTGTAACTCACTTATCTATTCTCTTATTTGGTTTTGTAACTCACTTATCTATTCTCTTCTTTGGTTTTGTAACTCACTTATCTATTCTCTTCTCACTTATCTATTCTCTTAGAAAATAGTAGAATGCACAACTCCATTCAATGCTTGAAGGAAAGATTCTACAGTGAAAGCAGCAGTGTAGTGATTGGGCCAGGAAATGCGGGTTCAATAATAGGACTCATTGAATCGGCAGGAATTCGTGCTACTTCACCTAATAAATCACCAATAAATCATAGAAATCATATCCAAATGAACTTGAAATACGGAATGGCAGAAGCAATTAGTAGACCCGTTCTCGAACTACTGGCTTAGAACAAGCAGTGCCAGTTATTATAAGTTCTGGTAAGTATCAGTTCCTCGCACTCTTTCAAGCCATCCTCAGTATGGAAGGCGTGAGTTTCGTTTTGAACCAAGGAGTGGACAAGCAACGGGAAAAGCAACGGGCCAAGCGAGGTAAGTAAAGGCAGCTTGAAGATATAGTGAAGCAAAGGATCCGCACCAGTGGTTATAACCTAAAAAGCACTAGCTCAACTCTTATCAGTATAGGAATAAGATTTTATGTCAGTAAAGTCAACCTTTGAGACAAGAGAGGCAGGCTCACAGTAATAGTAGGATTACTTAATTAACACACAAGCAAGACTCCAAGGAGGAAGTCGAAGAATCCAAATCCATAGTTTTACCTGAGAGAAGAGGAAATAGAGCTTGGCTACTGTTGAGTAGGGCTTGCGGGGGCCGGTAGATAATAAGACTTGGGCTACTAGGGCGAGTTCTGATAGGAGAGTTGTTGCTTGGCTGGGAGGTAAGGACGATTATCATATTAGAGAAATTATTGTTAGTAAAGGAAAATAGGATAATGGGTGAAGTAATAGAATCATGGTTAGGTAATAGAATCATTTCTTTCTTTTCTTATTAGAATTGAGTATTCCGTCCGGTTCACCAGGTTCTTGATCATTGTTCATTCGGTGGCGCGGTCCCCTCTGGCATATAAGCTAGGTCATTCTCTGTTCGGTCATCAACTCAGTCTCCGGGGCATTCATGTAGGTGCGATCAACTGGTCTCAGGGCCGGTCAACAATAAGAAATGTTCTCCCAGAGGATTATTCTTAAGGTAAGGCAGGGTCGCTCAGGTAACAACGTAGGAAAACTCATTCCAAAAGTAAAAGTAGTTAAGCGCATTCCCCAAGTGGCACCGCACCGCTCATTCATTGGTGAAACAACGCGCATCGGGCGAAACAACAGGCGACATAGCTCTCGTTCATAGAAGTTACGTACCTCGACCAGGCATCAATGTACCTCGGGCAGTCTTCGAATTATAAGTACTGGGGTGCACCCACAAAGGCTTTTGGTCATTCTTGCATTTCCATTTAAGTACCTAGGCAAGGGAATCATTATTAAGGTTACACCACATAGTCCTTTAGGAGCATCGCGCAGTCTATGAGCGCTGGGGACTAACTCATTCTTATAGCTCCCCTGCATTCAGTCAGTCTTCGGGGACCATGTTATCCCCACATGCATAGAAGGAAGGTACTTATCAATCCCCTCGCCCTCGGGAATTCATTCATAGGTTGGTGGCGCGCCTACAAATTCTGTGCCCAGTCCCAGCAACTATGTCTTTGTTGCCCCGATGCTGGTCTACCATGAACTGAAATGATGCTGGTCCACGAACGTTGCTGGTCCGCCCTTTCTTTGTTTATACCTTTAGAGCCTCGTAGTCGTAGTACTTTATTTCTACCGATGAATGAGCTATGTCGTCCTCCGTTTAGCCCTGCCCTGCACATGTTGTTTCATCTTTCTTTTCTCATTATTATATGGATATTGACTTGACTTCTTTCTTTTCTCATTAGAATATGGAGAGTCGTTTTATCATTCGAATATTGGAGTATAAGATCTCTTGCGGCGTAAACATATCTATTATTATTACCCGTAAAGCTCATTGCTACCCCTGTGCCTAGTGCTACTTTATGCAATTAGAATCTAAGATATTGGTATTGGTAACCTGAGGCAAGCGAGCCTTATAGCCCACCATGTGCTCCATAAACTAAGAATGAAACTAGAAAATGAGAATAGGGAATTGTTGAATGAACCTTAGGGTCCGTCCGATCTAGCATCTAGCATAGAGATTGAATCTTTAATTAACCGGCGTGCTCTTTCTCTCTGGCCTTTTTCTCTCTCTTCTCTTGTTTACAAAACTAGCACTGCTGCTTAATAAGCATTACGTGGGTCTTCTTATTAGATATCCATATATAAGAGATAACTAGCATATAAGAGAAAACTAGCGCAGCTTACTCCGCTTATGATTGATCTTTCTACTTACTCCGCTGTAGATCCTTATTCCTCACCTACATTGGTTGCAAGATCTGAGGGAGATTCCTTGCTTGTTTCGTCAGGAGTTGATAAGTTAGTTAGGGAGTCTGGAGCAGAGTATAGCACAGGCTTTGCAGCGATAAGTTGAGTTGAAACTAGAGTTGTGTCAATTCCTTTTTGTTGTATAGGCGAGTTATCAAGATTCATTCTCAAATCTAACCTAGATCATCTACTGGATCAGGCAGGCTTTCCAAAGCAAAGTCAGTGTGTTATTCGGCAAAAGGCAAAGGGAAAGAATAGTGTTCCTTATTTCTATCTATATCTACGCAGGAGCCTCATAAATCAGATTTGAGAGAGTAAGTTACGAAGCGGGAGTGGTCTAAAGTCAGATGTCTTTGTTGGCGCGAGTCCTGTTTTGGGGAGCAGAGAATAGGTAATTAATAGAATAACTGGCGTTGTTGAATGAAAGTGAGGTGCTGAGAGCCTAAGTTCTATGCCCACTATGCCCCATGTGATGTGCCAATGCTAAAAGGTCAGAGAAAGTAGTGGAGTTGGTTGACAGAACAAGATAAGTAAGGGATAAGGGGGTTGAGTAAAGATCTCGGTAAGAAAATGGTGCTCCAATTCTATTCTTAACAAAGAAAAGAACAAGCACTTACTTAATGTGGTAAATGAACTCCTTGATTTTGCACTCTTAAAGCAGAAGTGAAGGTTCCGCATGGGTCTTTACTCTGGCTGTAGCTCCTCTCACTAACATTCTAGCTGCTTTCTTTTTATGCTCTTCCTGAACTGAATAAGAGTTGATTGCTTTTTGGACAGCAAACTTCTAGTCTGGTCCTCGCTTCCACTGATTACCAGGTTCACTGGGGAAACTGCTAATCGTAACTTTCCAGCTACTATTTCACACCTATTACTAGAACTATTGTGACTTGAACTAGGTGAGCACTTGATATAATTACTTTTCGCCTAACACTACTATGAGGGATTGCGTTCTCAAACTATGGGTACCCTAGCCATCAATTGCCCTTCTGTATCTATTTGAATTGCCCTTCTTCTTTCTCCATTTTCGGAATAATAGCGTTTAACAAACAATTGGCATCCTCCTTATATAACTCATAGCTTATCCTCTCTTCACTCTCTAAAGGTTACTCAAGATAGCTTCCTTTGTTACAGAAAGTCAAGCTGCTCTCCCTGCTTCACCATCCAGCAATAGTAGCAACATTACATTAAGGGATAGAAAGGAAGGATTCAGTTTGAGTTTACGTACTTAGTATATTTCTAAACTAAACCCCGTTGTACTATATGGTAAAGTAATTCATTATTGTAATAGTAATTCATCGTGTTATACTATATGGGAATAGTTCTTATTGCTTGACTTGAAAGGCAGGGTTACAGTTGACTGAATACCACATTCGCTTTCTCTCTTTTATTTGACCTATTATATTTGAGATAGGGGATGTCCGATGGATAAGGAAAATAGTGGAATGGTGTGGAGAAAACCTTCTCTTCTTGTGAGCTGGATAAAGATAGTTGAGAAATTGACAGTGCTACCACTGTTATGTATTTTGGTATAAGGGAGAGGGTCTCAGTCCCAGTAGCATCCGACGCTACTACATAAGCTTCCTTATAACATATACAAGCAAGAAGAAGAAGATCGTTACAACTTCTACTCAGTAGATGCAGCTGCTTATGCTGACCGATGGAGACAGAGTAGCCTAAATAAATCAAAGAGAAAGAAAAGGAGCCGGTTATTAGAAGTTCTGGCACGTGGTCAACCTACTTTACGATTAGCCACGGAAGCACCCCAGAGAGAAGTCTGCACTATTGAGAGAAGTCTGCACTATTGAGAGAATTTGAATGGAATTGAATATGATCCATCATAAACGACACAAACGGATTACCTTTACTTTACCATAGGAGAGCACATACCCAAACACCACACCAAGATGCTAAATGCAGAAAGAAAAGGCTTGAAGTGCAGCAGGTCACAAAAGACTTCGATCGAAAACGACTTCCAGCATATCTAATGAATCCTGCATGGGGACTTATATTCCTTCTAATTACTCCTGCGTGCGTTTCTTTTTCTTTATGCCGGAAGAAGCCTATCGTTCGTATGTATGTTTGTTTTGTTTTCTAGAGTTTCCAAACTAACCCTTGGCTACTGGAAGAATATAGATATTTATAACCTACCGCATTCGCGAACTCTGCTAAACCTCACTTTTCTTTGTACAGACAAAAGCAGTGAGTGGCATATGAGAGGTTAGGTACATAATGTTTGATAGGTGGGTGATACAGAAGGACTAATCCTAGCCAACTGATTAATTGCCCTTAGAAGGCAGGCGCAAATGAGTCTTCTCTATGAAGGCAATAAATATCATCCCTCGCCAGATATATACAAGCAGAAAATCTTTCTCATAGCAGGCACAAATACAGGCTTAAAAGGGAGCTTTTCAAAGTGCGGCTATATTCTAAATCTATCTTATCTGGTTTTGTTCTCCAGCAAGCTAGTTCAAAGTGCTTATCAGAAGGCCAGTAATGAAGTTCATGGCTTCAAAGAACATAGTAGTCAGTCCAAGCCAAAGGGAGAATAGAATGACGCTGCTCTCAGTTCATCAGCACTCATCTATCGTTCTATAAGCAAACAATGAATTGAATGGGATCAACATAACCGAACCAAGACACGATAGATTATTCAAAAGATTTATTGACCAGGGCGCCCACAAGGGATGAATTCGAATTAGTTTAGGGTAGTTTATTAGTAGACCACCTAAACTCAACTCCACCGATAGAATAACAATAGGTACAGCTGTAGTCATCCATTCCTTGGGATGAATGTGGTGAAGACAAGAAACACTTTTTAGAGTCTGCAGAGAGCAGAAAGAATGTCTTTATTAAACCACCTTCTCGAGTATATATTTAGAGAGAGTTTCCACTAATCTGACAATGATCTTACCTCTTTCGTCGAGTGCGCGATCATGACACCAGGTCCTATTCCTATTGACGAGATTTCTCTTAGCTATCTAGCTGAGGTCACACAAAATAGATTCCACAATATCCTTTTTGTGAAAATCAAATCAAAAGAAAGTGCAAAAAAGAGCTGATAAACGAGTTAGTGACTTAGAACACGAGCCCTTGAACCTAATCCGAGAGTGTACGGAAGGTAGCTCGACCAACTCCTCTAAATAGAAAGCAAGAAGAGATTCACTTAGTTAGAACTTTTAAGAAAGCTTAAACACTCTTGACCAAGCGCTTAGTTATGATGCTGAAGAGCAGTGCGAGTAGAGCGTAAAGTAGGCTAGGTCTTGTCGCGACAGATGATGTATGGGTCGGTAGTAGAGAACCCGCAGAAAGGGAGGAGCTGGTATACTTGGGTCATCGGCTTATCCGAGTAAAGATAGAAAAAGAGAAGAGTAAATCATCCGTAAGGGAAGTAGATTAATGAGATCCGTAAGGGAAGTAGATTAATGAAAAAAGAATAAAGGACCTCCGCATGACCAACTACAACTACCTTTGCACTAAAGATTCATTAAGAAGTACTCCCGCTTGATCTTACTCGGGCCGAAAGAAAGGCCATAGCGTGCGTTGCGTTACAGGCACTAAAGGATAATGTCTACGAAGGACCTGTTCTGCCCATGCATGCCAGACGTTAAGAAGCCCTGAGAACTCGATCGACGCTTCTGCTCCTTTGGAAGCAACCGCAAGAAGGTGGAGTAGTCGCATACCACAGTCAGATCTTAAATCCATACATCTTACACTATCCCACCCACGTATGAGAAGGCTGTAAAAGACTGGAGGCTTGCTCGGGAGGGAGGCGCTTGACGAATAGGCCTCAAAGAAGGAAAGCCCCTTTTCACCTATTTACGGAAGGAGTCTAAGCTTATGAAGGCGCATCATATAATGTCACTTGAACTTCCAGCAATGGAATGATAGTTCTTGGTGATCAAGTACAAGAAAAGAAGGTTGTGCCCGCCTTATTAGTAAAGCGCTGTTTTCTACCACTTTATTGGACTTCGGGGACTTAACGACCGGCGGAGTTGTAAGAAGGACTCAAGTACGTCCGGGAGAGGCCCGACTGCAGACAGCAGATGGCTAGGGCCGCCGACTGACTCTAGCCAGTACTTAAGTTCGGGCTGGTCTCGGACAAAGAAAGGCTTCTCGTGAGGCCAGAGTTTGATTAAGACTTGGAAGTTGAGAAAAGTGTGCTCACCTGTAAAAGGAATGAATTCTTATTGGCGCCCAGGATAGAAGGGCAAAACTAAGAAAGGTTATTGATGGGTTATGTGTGCTCTATGTAGCACGTCGAAGCTGTACAAGAGGCCTCTCTCAGAAGGCAGTCAAAATACAATTGACTTTTCCAGCATTAACTTAAGGTTTCAATACTAACTTAACTCTACTTTCCACTTTCATTGCCTTGCCAGAACTTCTAATAACCGGTACTTGTTTTTACTTGCTCTTATTTCGGCGTTAGTGTATTCTAAATTGAGTGCACCTATTCTAACCTATTCTATAATTGATCAATTTCCCTCCTGAATCAAAGAAAGGTCATAACGAATAAATAATCTGAGAAAAAGCATCTATGCTATGTGGTTACTTAAATTGACAATAATTTCGATTATGGAATCGAGGGTAATAACGATAATGCAAGACTTAGCCGATCTTCCTTCTCTGATAATGTCAGACTTATAACATATTTTGATGAACGTTTAATCGCATGAATGGATTAGGCAAATAAGGATTTCATCGGGCAGCTGCTTTCCAAACAAAGGCTAAGATAAGAGATAAGAGAGGACAGGTATTAAAGGCATAACATCTACGATTGGATTGAAAAGGGTGGGTATAAGCAGCTTCAGGCAATTTGGCAAAGAACAACTATTCGCGAATGATGCATTCTGAATTGAAGCGTTAAACAAGGGCATCTCTATTACCTTCCATACAAAGCCTAAAGTCAAAGGGAGGCTATCCCTATATGCTTGCTATACCTATTATGCTTGCTATATCTATATGTGTCTATGCTATCCATGCTATCTCCATATGCTTGCTACACCTATATTTATGTGCTTATGCTATATCAGAGGTGTATTGTAATTGTTGTATTTAAATAGCAATGACCTTTCACTAAGGAATTTGTGGAATGGGGCAAATATCCATTATTACTCCCAGTCAAAATCTTCATAATAGTCTACTTGTGGAATGAACTATCTGCTATGAATTTGAAGCAACTCATTGTGATTGCGTCGACTTGGTGATTGAATTAGAGATCCGTCATTACTAGAAAACATAGTTCCATTCCAGTCATAATGCTTCAGTCGGTTAAACATTATTTTATGACCAAGAAAGTACTTATCTATCATCCATAGGTAATTCCGTATTTACTCTCACCCGTTGAGACAATGACTATTCAGTATTACATACATACATACACATATGAAATCAATTCCTTCACGCTTTGATATGAAATAGTATGATTTCTCTATTAGTGGGAAAGGAATGTTATGGTCATTTCGTTTCTAAAGATGTGGTAGAAAGCAACGTGCGACTTTAAGGACATGATCCGCTTTAGATTGATTTTGACATCCACTAGTTTCCTTTGGAACGTGGCTAGACCATGCATGGGTTACTCTGGTACAGTAGTAATAATGATGCTCCTGGCTATACATAGGTTCCTCTGGTACATGAGTGAATCTAATTTGTCTTTGGTTGTATAGTACCTTGTCTTGTCTTAGATTTGTAGTACTCTTGTCTTAGGTTGATAGTACATGATGGAGCTCGATCAGAAAGGATTGATTCATTTCTAAAAAGGGAAGGTTAGTGCCAATCAATCAATAAGTTAGTTAGACCAACAATCAATAAGTTAGACCTACTTTGTTAGTATAGATATATAATGGAATCCAAAAGGTAGATACATGGATAAGATACCATATAATGGAATAAAGATAAGACTATTTCGATCCAAAAGTGTTGTATCATATCACAGAATAGAGGAATCCCCAGTCTTTGTATTCTATTGAAATAGGTATTCCATTTCTATATATACTATACATATAGAAATCATGAAAAAGAAACTCAAGCAATAACCTTTCTTTTTAAAGGAAGTAAGGATCACCAATTAATGTCTAAACCCAATGATTTCACAAAGCAAGGAGAAAAGAGAAATAAAGGAACGAACAAGGAAAGACTATTGTCAATTGTGGATAAGAATAAGGAATCAAAATAGATTCGAGATGAGACAACCAAAAGAAAAGAGGTTAGATACGGCTCAAGAACAAGAAATTGATAAGGCCCTTCGCATTCGATGCGCTTCCTGTACTGCTTGAAATATGACTTTCTCCTTGCCAGGTACTTGCTTGGCGAGGGTCCTCAGAGCTACATAAGAAAAGAAAGAACAGTCAGTCTCTCTATGATTTGATTCAGACTGGCATAAATTGAAGCATGGAGGAAGGGCGCTGAATCAAATATTAGATATGAGACAAAGATATGAGACAAGCAACGAAACAAGCTTTAGGTATTAAGTAAAGTACTAGTGTTAGGAACCTTTAACTATCACTATTGAGAATGGAGGCGGAGTAAGTATAAGTAATTGCGAACCCTACACTATACTTGATAAGGACAGAAGCAGAGGTCACCAAACTATTGAGAACAAAGGCGGAGGTCACAAACTATTGAGGACATAGGCAGAGTGTAGAGTTAGGGTACCATTAAGTGAGTTAAGGAGCACTACTATCAAGCTGTTTTGAAGCAAAAGGAACAAGCCCTGCAGCTGGCAACTACACCTATACTATTGCTAAAAATACATACGAAACAGGCAAGGAAGCATTGAAGAAAAGAATGGAAAACGTCAAGGTTCCTTCTATCCAAACTTCAGTCCAATACTTTGTATCTATTTGCTATCAAAAAACGACTTCCACTTTCCCTTTAGCCGAGTCAACTACTAGAAGATTCCAGAGCTGTTTCCGTGCTAAAGTCAGATGTCTTTGTTGCCCTTATAGTAATCTCAACCATAAAGTCAGGGTACCGCCCAGAAGTAGAAAAGAATAGAAATAGGGGCAGGCTAACAGGTGCATATCCGAATTGAAGTTAGAGTAGGTGAGGTTGTTTTTCATAATTCTTGGTATGTATGGGTTTGGTTCGCAACTCGCCGCAGCGCTCGTGGCAGGTATTAGCTACAGGCTTTTAGGACGGTAAGGTAAGCCCGAGTTCCTAGTATCGGAGGGGCACCAATTAGCCTAGAGTGGGTTTGATTCCTATATTGATTAGTTCAATCCTGTGTTTCGAGTGGAAGCCCCGGTTCTATGATTAACTACTTAAGCCTTAGTTGTGAGTTAAAGCATTGTTAGCAGGAGTCGAAGCCGGGTTTCTTTGTTTGGTCCCTTTAGCCGATGGTTAAGCCCGCTTTCTTCGTTTCATTATGCTACTGATGCGTTTCATCCTTTGTTTTTAGTTATCCTCTTATAAGTAGTAGAGGTCGCTTTGTAGACAGGGATATCCTCTTTTTTGGGGAGCATAGTAAGAATCCAAGTCAGTAGTTACAGCTTTAGAGCGAGGAGTCACAGGGCTGCAATCAGGCCTTACCTTAAAACAAGGAGTTGAGGTCCACAACGTAAGAATGAAAGGGACAAGCCCAAGCCCTAGAGTTGAGCTACAGACTGTCAGTAAGTAATCTATGTCTGGTAGAGCAAAGTGAGATGTTAGACCGGGAGTTGCAGTTGGAAAGTCAGCTTCTAAGGCAGTAGTAACAGAGTCAACCCGGAGCCTAGGAGTTCCATTCCTTAGTCAAAGAACGGGCAGTGGGAGCGAGGAGGTACATACTGAGTTACAGAGTGAATTCAGGCTCATGGACAGTGTCAGCTCACCCTTTTAGCATTGGATACAGTTCTCTTGTTAACAGTGATTTCATTATGAGAAGCGAAAGAGTGTAGCGGCAGCAATGTAGTGCTAGAATTCAAATCCTTAGTATGGTTTTTTAAACAATAGATGGGGAATTTGGACCTTAGTTACTTGCAGGGAAGAACGAAACAGTATATAGGGAATGTTACTAGCGAGTAGGACATAGAAGCTATGAAGTTCGACTTGTAGCATTGGGGAAGAGGTTGTTTATTTAATCCCTGATTTTGGTATTTCTTTAATATCCCTTAGTTGCTAGTTCCATCTTGTTGGAGGAGTCGTTAAGCCTGTGTTTCGAGTTACAGAATCAAAGTAAGGGTAGTTAGCCCCGGGCTCAGTAGCTCAACTCTGATTCTTAAGAGAAAGTGTTTCAATTGGGTAGTCCCAGTTCCGAGTAACAGTCAGTTTGCATAGTGTAGTAAATCCTATTAGGTTCAGTTCCATTATTGCATGCCCGAGCTCGAACCAAGTAATGTCAGATAGCGGTCAAATAAGGTGGTGGGCTGAGCACTTAATACTTACTCCAACTACATAATTTAGGTGAGTAATGTCCGTTTTAGAGTTGGGAGAGTGCCAGACCGATAGACAGCGCAAAGTCAGCCTTATAGTCAGTCAATAGCTCAAGCCTTATATTTGTGTTTGGTCCTACCAGTATGCTTAGTTTTTGTCTAACCTAACAGGTTTTTTATTACCTGCTCTCAGGCTCTCGTTCACTTGAAGGAATGTAAGTCAGTAGCGACAGAGCAATAGGGGCAGGGCAGCTTTTAGATCGGTAGCTAAAGAACATAAGTACCTTTTTCTTCTTATTAGCAGCGGCGAACACACTGACGCTATTAATTAGGTTCACTCCTTACTTGTCTCTTTGGTCTTTCTTTCTTTCTTCTTATTAGTCTTGCTTTTGAGGTTTCACCTTTTTCTTATGGGTAGAATTCCAAGTCTAAGGAGTCATTCCTCCACTTTACCTTATACCGCTACTTGCTTGAAAACTGGCCTAGTGACTTGGCAAGTCTAATACTTTAGTGAAGTAGTTTAACTACCAAGCTCGGGTGCAAGGAACGGAGCCTAAGAGTAAGAGTCAAAGAAGCGATATAGAGAATGAAAGCGGGGAGTCCTATATTAAGAGAATCTAGTATGGAGCTAATGGGTAAGGTGTTGTTAGTTAGTTCTTGGCGACCGAGATACAGTAGAGTCAGAATGGGAGTGGAACCTAAGGTTGACATAAAGCAGTGCTAGGCTTATAGATGTGTGCGAGTAGCGTGGGCATCCCGATTTCACATATGGTAGAGATAGACTAACAATAGGACATGGGCATTGAAGAGCCGGCTATGAGAATCAAGGCAAATAGTTTTGGTTTCAAAGCAAGTGGATAAGTACTTTCTATAAAGTTTGGTGGGCATTGAGTTCATTTAGCTAATAAGTAAGGCTGATAAGCTAATAAGTAAGGACGATAAGAAGTAAAGCAAGGCTCATAGGCATCAATGCAAGGTTCAAGTTAGGTAGAGGTCGTCCTATTTCTTTTGTTCGACTCTTGTTATCCGTGGTGGAATTCCTAGCTGATAGATTGATTGATTATAGTTAGCAGTCGCCGGCTTAAAGGCAGTAGTGATAGACTAACAGGCTGTGGAGCAAGGGTTGGTTCCAGTTTGGTAGTTAGGGAGAGCGGGACTCAAAGCAAAGATGGGTAGGCGGAGATAGCGGAGTGGGAGAATCAAACCGAGGATAGGTAGGCTTCGCTCCATCTAACACACCCCGGATCAGTGGTGAAACAGTTAGAGACAGGGTAGTTCGAATCAAAGAAAAGGCTAACAGCAACGAGAGGGCCCGCCCGTCTAGGATCAAGGAATGTCAGGTCAGAGCCAGTATAGTAAGTAGCTTGTCGAGTTCTATTCCGTGTATTGGCACTTCCGGCTTGCATGTCCCGGTTCACAAGTGTTTTTTTGAATAGCATTCCTTGAATCGGTACTTTTCTTCTTTATTGCAGGGTTTCTTCTTTGACTTATTAGTTTCATTGCAAGTTAGCGGACCAAGTCTTATCTGATAGTCGCTCAATTCTTGTATTCCCCGGCTCCATTCTCATAGTAGTTGTAAGTTTACTTAGAAAGGGAAGACTAACCCCCATAGTTCAATTCTTTATGGAAATAGTTGAGAGCGCTGGCAACCCCGCTATGACTACTTATTCTTATTCTTATCCTTACTCGCCTCATTCTTCTCCTCTTCTTCCACTCTACTAAGTACTATAGTTATAGCCTCTGATACTTGCTTCTTTCATTCTTGTGGTAAGTCCTTTTGATTCTTACTTGAGAGTTGTTGCCTTACTACGGATTTCAATTCTTCAATCAATGTGCTTAATTCTCTTATTTTGAGAGTTGTTTCAAGAAAATACATGCTACTAGAATCTAATAGAATCATATTAATCTTATATAATGGAATAAGGAAAGCAAGAATGCACGAAACAAATAAAGTACTTAGAGTTAGGCAGGACTACTACTACTGGGCTGAGAAACAGGATACCTAGAATTGTATAAGGGAGCGGGAGACTTAAATAAAAGAAATGAAGCCCACAACTCATAAACAAGATAAGATGCTAGATCGGGAATTGGAGAATGAAAGTAAGCATGTAGTTTAGTATTTTAATAACCACAAAACACGAGAAAGAATCAAAGGTTGTGTTGGTGTCCATAGGTTTCTTCTTGTTAGGGATAGTGTATTTCCTAGGTTTATCGTATCAATATTAGAAGCGTTAGTAGCATTCTACTATAGTAGCGTTGATCTCTGCCCGAAGGGTGTAGTGTAATATCACAACTATATCCTTTGCTACACACACCCCTTTTCTTGATTGGATTGAAAACCCACCCCTATTGATTGAAACCCCCGAGTCCATTAAGTTTGAAGCTGAACCCTATAGGAGCGGCAGAGCTGGAACTAGGCCTAGGCATGGCATGGAAAGAACAAGTAAGGTGTTGAGTTAAGCTTAGCCAAAGTAGTAAATGTAGTCCAAATACTGTAAATGTAGTCCAAATTAAGTAAATATAGAATTCAAACAAGGGTAGTAAGGCTGCTTGCCAGCTATATCACGAGAAACAAGCAAGGCAGGGGAAGGGGATACTCAAAAGAAGGAGAGGCAAGGCTAACCCGGTTATTATAAGTTCTGGCAGTACTTCCAGAAGTGACTCTTCACCTTTATGCGCTAGACCATAGCTATGAGTAGAAGAGTGAAAGCAGAGATACAGAACGAAGCCATAGAGGGGCGTACTTCAAAGGGAGGGCATAGATTACAAGCAATATCCGTTTTCGAGTGAAGAAAGCCAGTACTTATAATTCCAAGGGCACATAGGCATTAGAGCAGGAATAGGGATCCGGATCACAGCAGTGATAGAATTAGAGTAAGGGGGGTGAGGCCTAGTTGCAGTGGGGAAGATTCGGTTCTTTTAGTCAATAGTTCAAGAGTCAAATTGAAGGTTGTTTTCAGTAGTTTGGTCACCCGTTTTTTGTTATCATATTCTAAGCACTAGTAAAAGTATCCCTTGCCTAACCAACCGAGAGAACCATTTGTGTGTACTGATAATTACTTTGAGGTATGGGCTTTATTCTTGCTAACACTAGCCGCATCCCTATTGGTTAGTTTAGTTCACTGGCCGGTGTCTTGGGGCGGGGGTCTAAAAGTAGGGTTTTCTTTCCTTAGTCGTAGGGTGAGCCCAGTTGGTATTGGTGAAAGGATACGCGTAAGTCACTACAGAATCAAGGGGGAAATCAGGAATGCAAGTATAGCATCTAAGAACGAAAGCGAGGAGTGTTGTTCTCAGTAAATAAAGTAGGAATGATATCGAGGAAGTGCAGGTTAACTCAACAAACCTGCAATTAGGGTTTAGTCGGGGCCAACCACCTCTGTTATTATTCCCATTAGTAGGATTCCTATAGTAGTATTTGATAGCCAGGATAGTTAGCCTGTTTTACCAATAGTCCCCATCCTTATCATGCATAGCTCAAGTCTCTTTATTCCGTGTTCGATTGCTGTTACTTATTAGTTCGATCCCCTGTTAACAAGCTAAGCATTAGTAAGATTCTATATTCGTAGGTTGATTCCTGCATTGGTAGTTACAGCCCGAGTATATGTTCTCAAAGCCTTATTTCCGTTACAAGTTATGAGTTAAAGTATATTAGGCACTTGTTCCATTAAGTTACTTACGGGCTTGATCCTTACTTTCCCATTTGATAGTTTTGTTATTTTATTATTACCTGTCTTTTTTGCTTATTAATAGAAGTTTCGCTATTGTACTAGTGGTATAATAATGCCGGGGTCCAAACAAAAGAGAGGTGCCCCACCAATCAAATCAATGAATGAGTTACTGAACTTAAAGAATGAGCTATGTCACTGGAAGAATGAATGCCCTAAAAAGACCGGTGCTTTATTGAAGAACGACCAGTACTTATAATTCCGGCGCCATGAAGACCAAGGGAATGCACACCATACACAGACTTATTGACGTTACTATAAGATATTGATTTATGGTACTTTCAGACGGAGCTATCTTACTTAAAGAACGAATTCCCCAGTGAAACCCTTATTGTTGTTGATCGCATACACGAACACTCACTGAATGGTCGCTCTAAGAATGAGTTGGTTTATGCATTTGGGACTATAGCTAGAGGTAAAGGACATAAGCATACTTACCGCTACTCTGCAAAGAAACAGGCTATTTTACTTCACTGCTATACCAGCACTGGATTATGACCTTAACAACACTGCTACACCAGGGCCCTTATATACAAGTTGACGGGACTCGTTTTACCAAAACCCGGGGCCAAGCTCCCACTGAAGAATTGAATGTTTAGTATCTTTTATATACAGCCCACTCCGGGACTAGACTTCTTTACCCGGCCTCTCTTTCCATTGGCACAACTAATGCTATCAAGTTTGGGTGAACCAACCCAGGTATTCGCCCTGAAACGAGTAGTAGAGCTATACTAAGGCTACAAATACGGAGTTCCCAGTACTTATAATTCCAATTACTTACAACTGGCTACAATTCTATACTTCACGCTTAAGATCTGAGAACTCTATTTTCAACTGGAATATGTGAGCAAGTCCTCTCGACCCTGAAAACTACTTGTTCAGATAGGGACGGGTTTCATCAACTTTGACTCTTCCCCTTGCCTACCTCTTACCTATGGCTCTTTGAACTCCGTTAGTGCTTCAGAAGAATTCCAATATTCTAGATGCGCTAGAGTACCTTCTTTCTTATCCGATTGAGTTCTATTCTTTCTTATCCGATTGAGTTCTATTAAATACTTGAATGCGCTAGCAATTATTTACTATGGCCCAATTCTTCCCTATTCATTGAATGCGCTACCAATGTAGTATTAGGGCCCGATCCGGATCTTACCTCTGACCTCAAACCTTACTTTCTAACAGCAGATGCTCTGGTAAACTTTCCTCTTACTGTGGATTCTATAGAAACTCCCTTCCCTTCCTGTTAGCGCAACAAAGAATGCATTTTCTTATCGAGTAGAATTCCTTTTTTCTTTAGCTCTTCTTCTGTAGTTGTAATTATAGAGGGAGAGTTTTTCATTATATAGGGCGATTCCAGCTGCGTTGCTCTTTTCTTCCTGTGTTTGTTTGCTGCTTTTTGTTTGTTCTTTTTGTCGGTTTTTCTCTGCTTTTCCTTTTCTAGTTTCCCCCCTCGTTGTCTCTTTGCTTTCTGTGTTTTGTTTTGTTCGTTTGCTGCTTTGCTTTAGTAGCTCCTCTGTCTTCTCTCGAAGCTTCCCTATACCACATTTTACATCCTCTGAATCTCCCTTCTTCCAGGACTTGGTTCTAACAAGTTATAACTCTCTTAAAGAGTAGATTCTGGAACTCGTACTCGCTCTAAAAGAGTAGAAGTATAACCTAACCACTAAACTCGCTTTAAGAGTAGAGACAACACTTCATTGCTTGCAAACTAACGGTAAGCGCCCACTGAGTAGAGTCAGCCCCAGTAAGCCTTAGCGCATCAAAGCCAGATCTAGCTTAAGCGTATGAAACCGGGCGGGGCTCCTGCCGCACAACTCACGTATACGCTTGTCCCCTTTCCTACCTATCTTCTTTATTCAAGATTCTCACTTGCCTCCCTCTCCTACAACAGTGACACTTGTCTAGTATACGTTTGTCCCCGCTTTCGATCCTACTGCGCGAACCGGAGGAAATACATTCTCTCGTCCTATTATGAAAGTAAGAAAAAACACCCTGATTGAGAGTCGAAAACAAACAAAGATTCAATTGATTCACGACGCGCTTCCTTGCCAGTGCTATCTTGATCTTTCTCTTCTGCCCCAAACTCTATGTAACTTGAAGAACTATTTGCTGCTGTAAGTATCAGTTTGGATACTGCTACGGCTTATGATAAGGCTTATGATATCGTTGACTTAACTCACTCCTATACAGGTCCTGGACTTTCTACTTGCGCAGACCCGCGAAAACCCAATGAGTAGTTGCTTGGCTACTTTCAACTTACCTTCCCGCGCTTACAGCTTACCTTTTCACTTCTTATTCGGGAGTGATGCTTCTTCTCTTGCCCCTAATCTATCTTCTGCTTTATACTATTACTCTTTTTCTCTAATTACCCTCCCTAGCAGTCCAGTACTTATAAGTTCAGGTGATCTGAAGTCCACATACTGAATTTCTTCTGAAGATCTTGAAACAGCCGAATCTCTTGTATACTTGACTTCAGTTTCTTATGGAACTAGAACTGGAACTGGCACCACTACTTGTCAACAGCCGATAAGACGACAAGCAGACAGATTTGCTATCAGGCAAGCAACTGCTGAGTTCTATTCTGGAATTCCTTATTCCTTAGTTTTCTAGTTTCATCCCGAGTTTTATACGTTTGTCTTAGATCGGTTCTTTACCTTGCTTGTCGTGGAGTTTCTCGTTTATGTTTCATCCCTTGGTCATCCTAGCCTAGTACGCGTGTTGGTGAAATTCTTGGCTTACAGAGCGAGTAGGTATAGGTTGGGTATAACCCAGTATATCAAGTATAGTATAAACCAGTGTATCAAGTATAGTTCCGTCTGCAAGCAACGAAGCAGGAAGAGGAAGTTCAATAAAGTGCTTTTAAGTAGAATTCTAACATTGGCTGGCTTGATGCTTAAGTAATTGCCGGTCGTGGAGAGAGGTTCTACGCTGGATTTGAAGTTTCAGCCGATAAGAAGAATTTAGTGTAAGGATTCTGTTTGAGTGTTGTCAGTAATAGAATCAGCTAATATATCCTAACATAATAACATATAGAATAATATGCTCTATCCTATGCCTAAGATCTAGCTTCTCTACTCCCGCTCCGTTTCTTCTTTCTTATACAGCAGAAGCCGAATCCCCTCTTGTTTACATTTTCTTAATAAGAATGATTTTCTTACAAAGTTTCAAGTATGGAGCAAGATCAGTTGCGTAAGAAGGCCATACATCAAATAATCAAGGTGTTGGTTAAGCGCAAGAAGGTAATAGTCCTTTACTTTAGAGACAGTAGTGGATTCAAAGGGATATGAAGCCGAAGATCATCTCTTTAAGAATGAATACAAACCTCCCTCGTAGCCAACAAATATGTATTCTGAAGTAGTGGAGAATATCCTTTTCCTGTGATTGTAATAATTTCATCCTAGAATTCTTTCATCCTATATCTTCTAATAATAGAGTCAACGTTCTCCGAGGTTTTATTCTACTGTTTCTATACTGTGCACTTATATAAGGGGAGTGGAAAGAGAACCTAAAGGCAAAGCAAGGAGGCAAGCAACAACTTAGCAACTACTTCTCTATTTCCTCATAGCTGAACACAAGCACTTAATCCTATCCTCAGGTTACTATACTGAAGGCTTGTATAACTATTGCCGGTTATATTAAGTTCTCTTGATGGCAACTATGAACTTCATGAGGCGAACGCTAGACTCAAATACGGAATTATTGCCTAAAGCGCTTCCTCTGCTAACTCACTATGTACTCTTACTTCCTCTGTTGTTTTCAGAAAATAAGATTGATTTGTGCATCGGAGCCCTCTACATTAACATTAGGACACAGAGACAGAGGCATCCCTGAAACTCATAGTCTGGAAGCGTAAGCACAAGGGAAAAGGAGACTCCCAAACTCATAGTCTGGAAGCTAACAAAGGAATAAGAAACTCGAAAGCATATAGGCCGGAATAATCCACTCGAAAGCCCTAGGCGCACCCACCCTGTAAGCACAAGGGAGAAATCAACTCCAAGACTCACGTTCGAACAAGAAAGCCTTACTCTGGGCTGACCCAACCCTAGAGATCACCGGCTAGACTTAAGAATTTCCACCGCCTCACTTCTAATTGAAACCTAACAGCTTTCGGCTCACTCCTTACTTTAAGCACTCAGCTAGGCACTGTCATTTTCTAACTCAACTAGGCACCGCTATCCCTATTATACTGGACTGGAATACTGGATTCTTGCCTTTCCTTTCGCCCCCCGACCCGAAACAAGAACTTACTACCGCTTTACTAACTCGCCCAAAACGATTCAAATAGGAATTCACATAACTCATACGTAAGCCTTTCATAGTAGTTTGTTCCCTTGCTTCCTCTAACTCATATGTGTAAGCCTTTCATAGTAGTTTGTTCCCTTGCTTCCTCACTACTGACAGCAGGCTCATTACCTATTACAGCTGGCTCTAAATCATTGAATTAAGTATACCACCTATTAACATAATAGTAACAACACTCTAAAAGACTCTCTAGGAAACCCTCTCTATTGCGCCGTTCACACCACAAGCTCTCAAGGGATTGTGCACTTACTAAGGCTGGGAACTTCACTTACGGTGGTCAACTTTCATTTCAATCAGTTGCACATTCTAGAATCAAGTAACAAAACTCTACCTCTCCTCGAGGCTCTAAAGAAAGGGAGCTCACTAACTTAGATGCGATGAAGACAAGACCCGCTAATAACTCTCCTTCGTAAGCCTAACGCTTACTTCTCTCCGGCCCGTTGCTTGTTCCTATTCTTTCTTTTTTTCATAGGCCCTAAACTCAACCTACTCCTTCTGTCCTTCCTTTCCTGGGGCACTAAACTCAACCTACTCCTTCTGTCCTTCCTTTCCTGGGGCACTAAACTCAATTGATTCTTTATGTCCTTCTGAAGCCCCCTTTTCTTTGACTTGGCTTGCCGTCCACGAGATATGTGTTATTAGGTGTTGACCAAGTAGTGTACGGTACTCTGGTAGGTGTTAACCAAGTAGTGTACGGTACTATTAGCACCTGTAGCATGATCCTTCATACTTGTTCTGAATGAGTGTAATCGAAGCCCGAACTTAAGTACTGGCCCTTAAGTAATTGGGCGTCAATTCATTTATTTCTACAACCGATAGGGGGGCTGGGCAAGATAGAGAATTCGTCATAATCTCGGAGTTTCGTTTTCCCTGCCAACTTAGAGAAATAAGTGTTCTTCCGCCAACCAGTACTATAAGGGGCGAGTTGGGGCAATAATCTAGTCAAGTTAAGGCTTTGATGCAGTAGATAGAAAGTAAGCACAGCGGGAAGTTCTGATTCAAGTAGAGAAAGAGTCTTTTCCACTGAATGAAGTACAATCACCTCCATTTACGACAAACAAGCACCTTTCCTTATGACTCTTTCTAAATTAGGCTTTAGCTTCTCATTCTTTTATTTGGCATAAGTGCTAACGTGCGTTTTGGGTTATTACTAAGTAGAAGTGTGTTTGTGAGTTAGTCTTTAATACATAGGAGTGTTGTTTACTTCCAATTATGGAATATGTCTACTTTCTGGCTTAACCAGTGATTCTATCTATGATTAAACTCTAACAGGAACTCCTATTCAAAAGTGAAAAGTGTGAGCTACAGCGAGACCAGAAGTTGACCTTTCTTATGGCCCAACTCAGCCTACTGCTCTCCGTAGCGTATCTCGTTAACGTAGAAAGAACACAGTTGTAGCTTGGCTTCCTCCTCCTTATACTTTGATTTCTCCTCCTTATACTTGGCTTCCTCTTCCTTAGATTAGATTAGATTCAATGAGTGGAACAAACAAGCAAGACCTCAATTCCCTTTGACCTCTATTCGTGATTCAAGTAAGGAGTCAGCAATTACCGGGTACTATAACTCACTTACGCGTAAGAGTGAAAGTCAAAAGTACTTATGCAACTAAGCTTTGGAGTTGACTCTCTTGTTACAGAATTATTCTATACCGTACTAAGCTCTTATCTAGATGAATTTATGAAAGCGAGGGAACAAGTAACGATTGAGTAAGCAGATGGAGCAGTAAGATATCAGAAGACAGATTATCAGCTGTATCCTAAAGCAGAAGAAGCTGTGAAGTCGAATTCAAAGTGCAGTTGCTAGATCCACTAGAAGAAGGTAATCGGGGTAAGATAGAGATTCCAGTCATTCTGCAGCAGCACAAGAGAATTAATTGGAGTTCACCGTTACGCTAACGCTTATGTATGGGAGTTTTCAAGCAAGACAACAGTGTTTGTTTTACGTTATTCTTTATTAGGATATAGCTCTCAAATACTCTTTCTTCTGCTTTCTCACCGGATCTGTATTCTGCTCCCGCTTATGAGAGAGTCCACTCTATTCTATTCTAAAAGCTACGTTCCTAAGTGCTAACGCAGTGTCCTTACCCTACAAATGGGAGTTAACCTCCACAAGCAATGGCTAACGTACCTTACCCTCCAGCTCTATCTTATTTTATGAAAGTGAAAGTGACCCCAGAAGAATAGCCAGTGAAGAGTTTTTGACACTCGAGGCCAAGCAACAGACGCTCTGCAAGGTAAGAAAGGTAGAGCGTATGATCTTACGCAGCCAGTAGAAGACTTAGAATTGAACCATAAGTCCAAGAATTCCATTCGAAAGTAGGAAAGCAAGACAACTAAAACAAGTAGTAGCCTGTTCCTGCGTTGCCTGTTCTGTTCCCTTCTATTAGTTTACCCATGCTCTTTCTTCTTGGAGACAACCGTAATATAAGTAAGGCACTGGAATTATAAGTACTGGTGTCCCCTGTCCTGTCCCAGTGCTCTTAACCAACCAGCGACTCTTATACTCTATTCTAGTGCTATTACTATATGAGGAGTAGCAGTCAGGGAGTTAATTAGTCAAGAGGAAAGAATGAATGATTTGTATAGGGTAACTTCTTAGGAGTTCAAGAGAAGAAGATAAGGGATCTGAACCAGTGTGGTATGCCAGCTGAGTTCAAAGATAAGAGGAGAGTATAGGTATTTGGAGAGTAGCAAGAAGTAGATGAGATGAGCCTCATGAAGCAAGTCAGAATTCCGTTAGATGAGCCTCATTCTGTTAATGCCAGCTGCTTGTTTCGTTTGAGTAGAATTCTTAGTGTAGCTCCCCTGCTACTTAGTATTCTAGTATGAGTCGTGTATAGTTTACTTTTTCACTCACCCATTAACTTAAGGGCTTAATAGTAGCTCACAAGAACCACACTTGAAGAATCGACTTAACTTCCAACTCTCCCCCTTACTAAATAAGGGTACTCCAAATAGAATATGACAGTTGACTTAGGTATAGGATAACAAGAATAGAAGAGATGAGATGTAGGCAAGAGGATAAGAGATGTGGGCAATAGGAGAAGAGCACAGAAAGAAACCCATCTAAATGATATCTTATCCTTATATAGGAGACTATCAGAGCTTGTCGACACGGATTCAAGGGCAGAAGAACTAGCGGCCCTCTAGCGCAACTGACTATGTAGCTTGGCCCCGCTTCATCGCCAACAGAAACATCTTACTTTCACTTTCGCACAAGAAGGTCACTTTCAGAATAGCCTACTCTATCCGATGCTTTAACCACTGAACCTCTTGTCTAATGACTTTTTTCTATATTCAACACCAGAACAATCAAGTATTTCGAAACCTCCTCCCTCTTAGCCAATAAATCAAGATTCCAATCGAACGGAAACAGACTTTGGAACCGGGCTAAGGCTTAAGAGAAAGATTCAGCTGTGGAACATCACTTTCTTTCATTTCCTAACTCTTACCATCTCCAGCATCTGCTCGAACTGCTTCCACAGCCTCCTGATCTATATCCTGATCCTAAAGAGAATCCGTATTCCTCACCTGCCCTCCTGCGGATTATCTATCTCTATTTCTAGTGGCCAATACATTAATGAACATAGAATTGAGTGCTAAACCTCTGGAACGCGGAGCAACAGCCAGCTTATATGATTGCCCAACGCCAAAGTGCGCCATCTAATCTAATGTGAGCTTTCGGGGCGCTAACGGAATCCTCGTTGATTTGTCAGTGAAATCATATTGTGGAGCAAGCAACGGAACAAGAAGTGGAATGCTCCAACTACACTAACTTAATCTAAATAGGCTTTCTAAACAAGCACAACAGCTGCGCATATATTCAATCGCTCGCACAAGCACTTCTACATCTGTGGAACTATACATTCATCTGGAAACTATCCTTTCCACTTTCCTTCCTGCTTCGTCGACAACAAATCATCCTGGTCCTGATCGCTGCTGTTGATTCTATTGTTGACTTGAAAGCAAGCAGTTTATCCAGCTTATTAAACTTCTCTTTTTCCTACCTCAACTCAAAACTAAGAATGGAAATGATATCTTTTACCCGAGCCCTGTAAAGAAGGATTGAAATACCCAGCTACCAATCCCAATATTGTATTAGTATATGCGCTCTCAAGAATCAATTCCACAATTCATTCTTTGTTTCGAAAGGAATCAAGTTTGGTATTTCATAGAGGGTAACGGGTCATTATAGAATCTTAGGTGTGTTGGCTGAAGAAGGCAATTCTCTAAGTCCTTGAAGGCGCCGGATTGAAAGTAAAAACCTATGTGAAACTAGACTTCGAGTAAAGAACTGTGGAACTCGTATTTGAAAGAGAAGCTAGAGCGGGACAATCACCGAACCTAGACTTGACTCACACAAGGACTCCTCCTGAAGAAGGCTATCCATATATATAAAGTAAGGGAGAACATTGATATTCAATTCATTATTGGAATTCTGGGGTTTCCTCTGCGCCGAGGACTCCTTTTGAGGCGGGCTATCATGTCCAGCGCGAAGTATTGGCAGTTTCTTTTCTAGTTGTTGGCGATGAGTCTCCTTCTTCTCTTGTTGAGTCTCCTTCTTCTCTTGTTAAGTCAACGAGATAATATGCGGGATCAGACTCTGTATCAAGTTAATAAACATAAGAATAGGGTTTCATCACTAGAGAATAATAGGGTTTCTCATCACTAGAGAATAATAGGGTTTCTCATCACTAGAGAATAATAGGGTTTTGCTAGGTATAATAGAAGAAGTCACTAACCTAGGCTGCGGGCTCTCTTTCTTTCCAATCATACCATGAGTCAGAAAGTCAGAGACAAGCAGTAAAGTCGACTTGGAGACAAGTAATGACCAAGCAACTACCACGGGCAAACTAAACAATACTTCTGGACCACTACTTGTAAACTGAAGAGAAGACTCGGCCAATTAAGAAGTTCTGGCGCGCAAGCGAACAAAGGACTTGGCCAACTCAATAGAAACTAAACACCATAGATAGGTGTAACTACAACTCCCTAAGCATAGGCTCTGAAACCCCCGGAGGACTCTTCCTACTATATGACTCTATAAACTAGCTCTAATACCTGTATCTGGTAGTTACCTATATCCATTATACCACTCTGGCTAATAGACCCCTCTGGCAAATGATTATGTTTCCACTTCTGTCAGTGAATGAGTTTACCGCGAGTCGAGTATATAGATTCAATGACGAGTTTTGACAAGGTGCAAGTTCCATTACTGCAGGATTCTCCTCTGCTTCTGTTTCTGCTCGTTGAAAGTTACGTCGTATCAAGAAGCTCGTCTCGTATAGACTCATCAGCGGGATAACAATCCAAAGCTGGATCTAGATCTGTAGCAGGATCATAGGGTTCGGTTTCAAGTGTCGGTGCTGTAGCTCCTTGTCATGGAGTTCCGTTTCTTTATCCTGGTAGTATAGAATGTCCTTCTTATTCTGATTGCCCTAACAGTAAGGGAGTTCTAAGATAATCTGCAGTCTCCAGTCAGTCAGCAGGTGTTGTTTCATCCCGAGTGGAAGGCGCAACGGCTTCTTTACTTATGGGTTTGGTTGGAGCAGTTGAGTTAGGTAGAGCAGAGCCAAATCCAGTAGTATATTCCAAATAAGGAAAGTCAGCTGATATAGAAGTTGGGGCAATCTTATCCTCTTCCTCTGAACAAGCGACTAGGCAAGTCACTAACAGAATGAAACTATAAACAGAAGAAACAGAATGAGGAGTTATATATCTGCGGAGCTAGAAAGTACGAATCAAACCAGAAAGTCTCCAATTGTTGATTACTCACTTGTAGCTGACACTTTCTACTTAACTCGCACAACATCTTCTCCTTCTACAACTATGAAATGGAAATTCTTACTTGCTTGTTTCCAGTTATTGAGTTCACCCCGCACCTCAGGCTAGAGACCCAGACTAGGCGAGGCACCCATACTAGGGACAAATATTGTCTAGTAATGTAGTACTTTTGTTAAGCAATGAAGGTTTAGATATAAGTTAAGACTCCAATGTTAGGGTCCACTAGGTCGGTATCGAGCGCTAGGTTCGTTGCCCGCTTCCATCTTACCTGGCCTAATTCTTATGTTTCTTCAGTTGCAACTGCTGTTCGAGTCTGACTCTATCTAAAGAAAATAGAAGTTTCACTTTAAGCCGAGAAGAAGGGCAAGTCCGGTTAGCTAGCTTCACTTCTTGTTAAGGCCTTTCTAGTAAGTTTAAGACAATAAGTCACTTTAGAGGAAAGCTAGGGGTTAACACTTATTATAGGTCGGGGACAATCAACTACTTGTTATGTGTTTTGGAGCCTCATTCAGTTCATAGTTGCCATCAAGAGAACTTAATATAACCGGCACTAGGCTTTCATCACCTTGAGTTGAATTCTTTGTTTCAAGTGTAGTTCGAGTGCAAGGAACAAAGTCTACTTAAGAATCAGCTGTTTCAATAGAGGATGCTGGATCGGATCGGATGGTAAGGAAGCTGTTAGATAAATAAGGTAAAGAATAAGTGTCAAGCTGGGTTCAGTTCAGGACGAGGGCAAGTATCAAGGAAAGGTGCCGGGCGATTCAGAAAGGAAAGGAGACTCCCCCATACCGCAACACATATACCTATGGGCCATACCGTCACACCTATACCTATGGCAACAGATGAAACTTATACTTACCCTATTCTTATACTTACTTGTACTATGAATTCTTATTAGTACCCTGCACTTACTATACTAGTATTTAGTTGATTGTCTGGTAATAACTCTATAATAGAAGGATTGTTTCTTACTAGTTGGTTAGTTAGATCTAGTTAGTTAGTTAGATCTAGTTAGTTAGTTACCTTATTCTAGTTAGTTACCCTTACTCAACTCATCGGCATAAGATGTATAAGAAGTGAGTGTAGTAGGATTTCCAGTGCCTTATACCGACCAAGTAAATACAGAATTTCAACAATCCCTTCCCTGACGCCTTGCCAAACTGTTATTGAATCCATCTCTTTACTTTGATGATTTAGATTGATTTCCAGCCCTGAAGTGAATTGTGCCAGTTCCAGTTCTGTTTGAGTCTACGAGTTCTGTTTCGGTAGCTTTGCCAAGATAATCATATATAGAGGAAGAAGCCCAATGTTAATCCGATGAAGCAAGGTATCGTGGAGCGAGGTTCGGTGCGCCACTACAAGGTTCAGTTGCAAGCGTA
Source organism: Musa itinerans (assembly GCA_001649415.1). Taxonomy (NCBI): domain Eukaryota; kingdom Viridiplantae; phylum Streptophyta; class Magnoliopsida; order Zingiberales; family Musaceae; genus Musa; species Musa itinerans. The sequence goes on along the minus strand of LVTN01000045.1, from coordinate 150,687 downwards.
GGCTATTTCCTACCCCTACCTCGGACAGAGGATGTATTACAGTTGCTCCACTCCCTTCTCCCTTAGTTAGAAATTCCATTCTTTCCCTTCTCACTTTGTTAGAAATTCCATTCTTTCATTCTTACCCTTTCACTCCGTTAGGTAGGTTCGTTACCTCAATTCTATCTAAATATACGCTATATCATTATCGGGATAAGAAGAAGTGTGAGCTCCCCCGACAAAGAAAGCACTACGCCAAGCTACTACTAATGTGTCGCGTCCTCTCCTATCCTCTCTGCTCTTTGTCTGTAAGAATAGGCTAGGCTCTCTCTCTCTTTGTTTGTCCTCCCAATAGGCTCTTCTCTCTTTGTCTAATAGGCTCTTATCTCTGCTCTTTGTCTATATAATGGGTTCTCTCAGTATGTATGTATGTATTCCCTTCGGTGTCTGAGAAACTCTCTGGCTTTGCTTGCTTGCTGGATGGAATTGAATTCCTTTTCACACAGTTTAACCCTACTACAAGAACGAAATCAAGGATAGACTGCATTAATCGTTAATGACTTTTGCCGCAGCAAGGCGGACCAACTACAGTCCACTCAAGGGGGGAAGGTAGCTCCCGAAAAGGAATCCATTGATTCTATCTGCTGCGTCTATAGGAAATTTGGACTTCTACTTTAGATGTTACGATAGACTTCTACTTTATATGTTACGATGGACTTCCACTTCTTTTAGGAGTTTTTGATTGGAAGCAATACTTTGTAAAGTCACTTTTTCTAGTATATTATGTCGTCCTTCCAGAAAGGTACTAAAGATAGAGTGGAGAAGGAGAAGATACTAAGGAGAGATACGAGAAGGTACTAAGGAGAGATAAGGTCCCTAGAGAGTGAGCGAGTCCGGCTTTCAAACAAGCCTCCTGATGCGACCTCTAACATCTTATCTTCAGTCTGAGGGAGGAAGTGAAAGAGAGAGAAAGAAAGGTGCTTCAAGCTAACTTGAGAAAGCCTACCTACCACTAATTACAAAGAGCAAAAGATATGGGCTTACAAAGAGCAAAAGATATGGGCTAGCTAAGCACTCTAAGAAAGTAGACAAAGATCAAGGGGCTACTAGCTAAGCACCCGAAGAAAGTGGCTTGTCTTAAGTTGTGATTCAAAAGATGGAGTTTCACGGTTACCGCCTCTCGTCAAATTCTAGATAAAAGAAGGACAACGACGTATTAGTTGCCTTTTCACCTATTCCGGAGTCCCCGATAGAATGGAATAACAATGACACAAAGGCCGAGCCAGACTTATTAATTCAAACCCACTTTGTTGCGCTCTGAAGTCAAGTAGCTAGTTTTAAGCCATAAGCTCCAAAGTGCAGTTGCCCCTAGAGTCCGTTTCACAGGCCGGCCCAATTGTAGTTGACAAGGGTCGAAAGTCAAGTGCCAGTCAAGTATATCGCTGCTCCCCTACAATACTTGCAAGCAGTATAAAGCAGGGTGCCAATATTCTTCTATTCATGAAGTTTAGGAGTGAGTCCAGCAGTAGAAAGCAGGGTGCCAACATCAATCAATTATTCTAGGGAACAAGCCAAATAAGCTCCCGATGACATAACTCGTTAACGGAGCTCCATTCCATTCTTTCACTTTCCGCGAGGGGCGCTTTACTTTAAAGAAAGAAGGTATGTAGGCTGTCGAACCTGGCGATAGATTGCTTTTTATGTTGCTTGTTCTATATGCTTTCAGAATTTCATCACAACTTCAGACAAGATAGGAGACTTGATACTTTATGACTTGGGGAGCGCAACTAAACTATAAGTAGGGAGATTGTGATGTAAACCAATAAGAAGAAAAGATTTGAATCTATTTACACTAAGCACCCCTGGCCCGAGAGTAAGCTAGCGCACAAGACAAGTGAAGTATAAATAAGCTAACGTGAGCGACTTTCCCCAGGTGGGTAGGGTTCACAAATCTCTTTCCACTCCACTTGCTACTGCTCAAGCATTGGAGGTTGACCTGTGTTTAGTTTAGTATGAAGAGAATCTCTCTCGCATAAGATATAATTGACTACACCTAACTCAAGACTCGTAACTTTCAGAATCCACAATACAAGTTTACCTGCTAGCAGCTGATTCGTTTTGTTCAACACCACCACGGACTGGTTCCCTTGCTTGGTCTAAAGTCAAAGATTCATTTCCATTGTCCAACTCGCTAAACTTTACTTTCGAGCGCAGAGGATCAGATTGGAGTGCTGGAATTTCCTTTAGTGCCCAAGATAGAAATCCTATTAACGACGTTGTCAGGACTCTGGTTTGACTTATGGCCCTTACTCATCAGCAATAGAATCTTCCGAAGCTGGACAGTAAGTTTCCTCTTATACAGAAGCCTACTTTCTTTTCGAATGCATAAGTAACGGAGCGATCAAAGGAATAATCAAGTACTGGCCAGTGAATTAACTCCTGGTGACGCGGACAAGTAACTACAGAGAGAAGGGTGTTCTCCTAACTCCTATAACTACTATGTTTTTCATTTCACTCCTCACTGACTTAATAAATTGGGAAAGAAACTTGCAATTATTTCAAGCTTTGGCATCTCCTAACACCGTATTCTTCTTAGTGGTAGTCCCCTTCTTTGACTTTGTAGTCCCATTCTTTTACTTTTATTAGTAGATGTTTCATTCTGTATTTGGTAAGTAGTACCCTATTCTTAGTCAAATAAGTGATGGAGTGTGGGGAGCTAGCTTAATTCTTATATAACCACCCGACTCTGGAAAGCAAAGAACTCTACTTTCAGACTCAGATATAAGGGCCCCCTCGCCTCTATCCTCTCTACGGAGTCTTGTTGTTGGCCCTGGAATATTGATTTATTGCGAAGAAGCTAAAGCGGGAATGGAAATGGAACTTAACTGAACTGATGCTGACCATTGATTCTAGTGGTCTTGCGCTTCCGTGAGTTATTAATCATCACCAGAGTGCTTACGTGAGTTCATGCGGGTAAGGATCAAAAGGAAATCATATGAATATTGATTAGGCAACACAACAGGGCTATCTATCTTTAGTATATAGGAATGCCCGACACGGTTACTATCAAACCAGTATATAGACCGACCAGTTCTTTCTTTGTCACGTGCATAGCTCCTTGTCTTTGAAAGCTTCATATTAGTGCAATTTAGCTTCCTTCTCCCGCGATAAGACTAAAGTGCTACATAACTGAGACTGCGGACACTATAGAATTCCTTATAGCTCTCCCACCCACCAAGCCTTGTATGTATATCGAAGTATTCCTTCTCTCTTGTGCTCCCTATTGCACTGTAAACAATTCCCTCTCTTATTCAATGATAGAAGCGTAGCAAGCGGGCTCCAATGCCTTCATATCGAAGCTGACCTTGTTATTCTTCTAACTTCATTATTACTAGCTCTTGCTTTATACCTTGTTATTCTTGTAACTTCATTATTACTATCTATTTCTTTTATTCATCATGACTATCTATGTTATTTTTCCCGAACAAGATCATATAGAAATCTATTGCTGGCTCTTTCCCTCCTATCGAAAGGGGTGCATAAATCAAGTGAGTATTTGGCAAGACTTATTAATTCTCCTTTGAACAAAATGATTCTTCTCGGCTTCTCTCTACGACTCGACCCCATAGGGCTTCAATCAAGGGCTTAATTCTGGGAATGTCCTGTATATAGGCTTGGGTCTTAAGTTGGATTAGTTGGTATGGTCAAGTTGCCTTCGCCTCCCCTGGTTGCTGCTTCCTCATTCAAAGCTATTCCTTAACCTTAAAGAAGTCTCCCGCATGGGTTGTTTTCCTTCCCTAGTCTAATCGTGCTCGGTAGCAGATGATACTAGCGGGTTGGAATATGCTCGACCAAGAGTAGAGGTTTGACCAAGAGGAGATGCTCGACCAAAAGAAAAGGAGATGTTTGACCAAGAGGAGATGCTCGACCAACAGTATAGGTTTGATAGTATAGCTTTTTTGAGAACAGAAAGAAAGAGAGACAGAGACCTGAGCTGAGCCTGTATTTAGTAAATCAAGATGTACCCGGCCAAGTCACTACTAGACAAGGAGACAAGCATAAAGGTGGGCCAAAGGTATAATCTTGAACCAAGGAAAAGAGGTGGGCAAGGTCAGAAAGAGAATCAGCAACATCGAGAGGGTAAGCTGTGTTATATCCTGGTGGAGTTTACGAGTCTCCTTCAGTTCGAGTTTAGGTCGGTTCAGAATCATAAAGTAGAGTTTCTTTGCCTGATTGGAATTACTATCACGCACGCGCTACGCTAAGTCCTTACCTTCAGACTGGTTTTTCTAGTTCGAGTGTTGTCTACAGGAGAAGAAGAGGAAGCTAATCCAATTCCTGAAGCAGTTTCCATAGAATCAGCAGTGCCAGGAATGGAGTATTGGCTTGACCTTTGCCTAAAGTTCGGGTGCAAGCTCAGTCTACTCAATTGGGATGGGCGCTTGTCAGCGACTGTCTGAAGAATGGAATGCTACTCTATGAGAATAGAATAGAGGAACAAAACACTCGAAACTCAAATAAGTGTTAGCAAAACTAAGAACTCACTAATGCTCTAGGGCGAAAGAAACGGACTGACCTTGACTGCCCAGCGCACAAGACAAGGGAAAGAGCTACAGTAACTCGTATACAACTAAGGTAAAGGTAAAGCCAAGCACCCGATTCCACTCGCCAAGTCTTTTGTTCGTCATGGCGGCAGGAGTTAAGTTAGCGAATTAATGCCCACCAGAGTAGCGGTTCCAAACTTAATGTCGAGGTCGGGTAAGAAGAAAGTACTGGTTCGCTTTTGCTTGATGATTCCATTGCTTCTAGCTGTAGTTGAGTTCCAGTTTTCGTCCTCCTACGAGTTATTACCGAGTCCACCTTAGGTTATGGGTGCGCCCTATTCGTTCTTCAAGTGAGTCTCGGGGTGCCCATCTAAGCTCTTTATAACTCGTTATTACTTCTTCCCCTGTAAGATATTCTTCCACAACACTAACTCCTTCTGGAACTCTAGAATCGCTTGCAGCTGGCTACTAAACAGCTTCTGATCTTCGAGTGGAATTCTTCAGTTGTTAGTTGCATTCTGTGACGAGTGAGTTGAGTTTCTTCTGACTTAATAGAAGTCCTTTGTCCGTTGGGATCAGGAGAAATGGAATCATTCTTGGTACCTGCCCACCCCACATATAATAGATTTGTGTAACCAAGGATAGGGGATAGGTAGCTTTAAGATCCAACAGAAGAATAAGTTCTTGTTTTCTCGTAGAAGTAAGCCCTCATCTGTTGAAGCGCTAAGTCCTTAAGCAGAAGCTTGATAAGAGGCTTGATCTGGATATGAACTTAAAGTAGAGTTCGGGCAAGACTCAGTGGCCTAAGGGAGTTCCGTAAGCCGTGTAGCATAAGCTTACTTCTTCGGCTTAATTACTAACGCTTCCCATATGCGCCCGCTTCAAATAATCAATTATGTTTTAGTTGAGTCAGCAACAACATAGATGGCATAAAGAAAAGTGAGAAACGAGTCCTAACTAGGTAGGGGAGAAGGAGTCGCTCGTCTCTTACCTTTAAGAAGGATCACTAGGTGGGTTTAATGACTTAGAATATCTATGAGAGACCTCTGGCTAATGATGATGTTTCCTTACTAGTTTCTTGTCCTGCACCGAGTAAACCCTCTAAGGAATGGAACTTGCACCGAGTAAACCCTCTGTTTCGGTTTTTGTTTCCTACTTTAGAGTACTAGCACATGGGTTGGCAAGTAAGTATCAGCAATTACTTAAGTGGCTACACAAACAAAGTTGAAGTCCTCCGCGACACATTAGTAGTGTCTTGGCGGTTATAACATAGTTCTAACTTCTTCTTACTAGCTGCCGCGCAACATTAGTAGTTGCTTGGCTGTTGCTTGGCCGGGATCTTTATAATCAGTGTAAGTGGTGTTTGGGTAAGAATCAATCACTCTTGCTTGCTGTTTCATATGATCCATCTTTTGAAACTGATCCGGATCTTGAAACTCTGTTGTACCTTATCCTTGCTTCTTCAACAACTGAACTATACTTTGAGAACAGAAACGGATCAATCCTATTATTTTGATTACCGGTAGATATATTCAACACCGAGCTCTGTTGCAAGAACGTAACTTCTCTTTCCGCTTGCTGCTGTGCCTTAACCTTTAACTGCTTCCTTTGCCGACCCAACCTCTCATGGTCCTGGACTTGATACAGCTGATGATCTATCCTGGACTCTTGCTCCTAATCTTGCTTCTGATATCGTTTACTTAACAAGAACAGGGAAAACAGTACTTTAACTTGCAGTCAGTGGCGAGTAAGCTTTAGATTCAGTGTTACCGGATTGGATTCTATCTTACCTGGCTCTGGCTCTTAGAACTGTAGTTGCAAGTCCGGGTCAATAAAGTCAGTTGCAATTCTATCTTTTGATTAAGCACTCTATTCCATTTCTGGTTTACCCGGTGCTCGATAAGAAATGGTTGACTTGACTAGGCGTCGGGGAAAGTTCCATTTGCACTTTGAAGTTACTAATTTGATAGGCGGAGGAGAGGCTATTCTAGTAAGTTGAATCTAACTCCATCGATTTTCTACCGGAATGAGGCTCCCGAGCGCATAGCAAGTAGGCAAGCATATACTGAAGAATGGAATAGAATCCAATCTGGTAACTAACCCAACCCCAGCTCCGATAAAAGAAGTCGTTTTACCAACCCGGATCGCTAACAGAAGTGGTTTTAAGAAATTCTTTTTTAGTAGTAGCCACTACCAGAGTTTGAAGAAGGTATGCAGCGCTAGGAAAGGAGCCCGAAGAGTACTACGAAATGTTACCCAAAACCACAAAGAGAGGCCAAGCTACTCGCAACTAAGGAGCCAGCAGTAAGCTGTTTTGAATTTCACTAGTGGCTTTGTATCCCCATCTTGAAGTCGACCTGGAGTTAAAGGCTTTCTAGAGTTGGTAAATAGAGGTTCTTGACCCAAAGTTCACTCCTGAATCATAGGCGAAGTCTCACCCTCAATATATTGATTTCAAATACACTATTTGTAGCTCCTACCGCGACACGGGTATCACTTGCTAAAGATTGGTCATATGAGTGAATAACGGCTTCAAATGCAATTGAAAGCAGGTTTGATCTATTCCTCTAGGGTGTAGCGAATTCTAAGAAGAGTGGGTTTCCAGCCCCTTACCTGAAACTAGTAGTAGTGCAGTAAAGATCCGTTTCTGAATCAGTTAATTACTTATAAGCTATAAGGCACTGTTAGTATAAGGCAACAGTTTCATCTAGTCCAGCACCAACTAGTAGTTTAGTACAAGATAAGAGAGGCCTGAACTTATAAGTACTGGTATGCCTGGTTCAGAGGCTTAATCTAGTATGGGCGTATAAGAGCTAAGTGGGGAGCTCTATTCTTATTAGTCGTAGTGGAATATGGACTTACCTATACTCTGGATGTAGTGAATTCTTTCCTCGCGTATTTAAGTATTCTGATATTCTTTATTTATTGTTGAATGAAATTGACTAGCTTAAGGAGCAACTACCAGTACTTATAATTTCTGGCAGGCTAGGCACCCTTACTTAAACATCACTTATGTAGTTTTCTTACCAATCAGCTTAAGAAGGAGAGTCGACCAGATCAGACAGGGAATCCGCGCAGTAAAAGGCTACTGTATTGACTGGAAAGAAGAGAAGAGATTATCCATTTGCTACGAGGCAAGCATATCCTGCTTAAACTTAAGATTGAGAGTTGCGCGCGGGAAGTTCAGAGTGCAATTAATAGTTTCGAGTGTGAGCCTCTCCTCTGCCTATTGGCTAGACTTATAGACTTGGTTGCTTAGTTGCTCTTTCTACAAATAAAGAATTTCGAATGGAATGATCAACTAAGGGATCTGATCTAACTGCTTCCCTAAGGCTTATCAACTAACAGCTTCCCTTTCTTCTTTACTGCCTTAACCTTACTTTAGAACTTTACCTTTACTCTAATCTCACTCTGGCTCTTTGAACTCTTTTAGTGCTTAAGAAGTCCGGCGTTTAAGAGCAAGTCCGTAAAAACACAGTTTCTTCTCCTGCTTATGATCTAGGCGCTAACACCCAAACTTGATATTCTTATTCTGTTTCTTCAATTACAGGAAGTTCATTTTGTTAACACTCTCTAGAGCAGATGCAAATGCACAGAGAGCAGCCATCATGAAAGAGGACATCCACCAAAGGAGAAGAGCGCTTCTGTCCTGCACAAGTATCATTGTTGCAAAAGAAGAGCATACCTAAAAGGCACATCACTATCACGTAGGTATTATTCAACAAGAAAAGGAATGTACACGTAGTCACAATAACTAACTACCCTGTACGCTGTATAAGGGAGAAAGGACCCTTTCACGAAAGCTTCATGCGACTAAAGTAAAAAAGCAGAATACCTGCACTAAGGCCAGAGATAGTAATTGCCACATTATTGGGGTGGATACAGAGGATATTACAAAAGAATTGACTATGGTCATGAGGGATGAGGTATTCTCACTCATGGAATGAGCCTTCGTACCCTTAAAGCCACAGCAAAAGCTACAAGCTGCACAGGGGAAAGAGGAGCTCTACGAGTGGAAGCAGTTGAATACCCTCGAAAAGCAGTGGAGACCCTTTGTGGTAGGAACACTCAATAGTAGGGATGATAGGCAGCGACATAAATGTACAGAGGTATATTAAGAAGATATAACTGAGGATAAAGATATAGATGAGAGATCAGTTGCCTATTATGCCGCATGGACCATACAAGCCTATATCAAAGGGTTCACTACGTCCTTGGTCATTATACGTTGCCTGAACTTATAAGTACTGGTGCCACTTACTAGAAGCGCCTAAGCTTGGCCCCTTTCCTAACTTTAGAACTTTCACACCTGATTTAGAGTGGAGGGCTTGAACACCGCCAAGTAACGGCTAAGCAAATACTTTATGAGGCTCTCCTATGCAACAAATACTTCTTGCTTGCTGTCTTTCTTTCTTTCGCCAACAACTGGAATGGAACTTTCTTTCATCTGCGCTTCGACTATTAATTCGCTCAACCAATACTCGTAAACGGGTTACTACCCAGCCGGAGACAAAGTCAGTGAGCAGCTCATCTAGCAAACAGGGAATCCATCTCTTTACCCGCTTATAGTTACTTTATTACTTTAAGGTATCAAACTAAAGATCTTAAGCTGGAGAACAGGAAACAGCCAAGCTCACCTTAGCAAGGTAACAAACAGGAAACAGCCAAGCTAACCTTAGCAAGGGAACAAACAAGTAAAGCAAGGGAACAACCAAGTAATATGTCAGCGGTTAGAGAATAGAGCCATCAGTCATAAGTGTTTTTCTAGGCTCCTTAATTCGAGTATCTCTTTTTATGCCTTCCCTTTTTTTCCCTTTTCACTCCTCTCTCTGTACCTATGAGTGCCTCCGTGGGATCAGTTCCTCCCTTCTAAACATGGTACCCATCTTTCTTTCTAACCATGGTACCTATCTTTCTTTCTAACCATGGTACCCAGCTTTCTCAAGTGTGAACTCTTTCCTCCCTTAACTGTCCCAGCCCTTGAACTCTTTCCTCCCTTAACTCTCACTTCCTTAACTCCATCTCCCTTAACTCTGGTATTAATTCTTGTTTTAGTTACAGGGTTGGTTTAAAGGAACAGTAGGTGGGTTGGCTACTTCTATCAATAATACATAGCAAAATCCTCAGAGATATAAGTCGTTTTCCACCTTTACCTGCTTGACTATAGTTCTTTCTTCTTTGTCATTCTATAAGTTCAGTCCCTAGCAACACAGCTATCACTCAAAACCAACCTTTCTAACGGACCCACATCAAGCTGTATTCGATCTATAGGGTTGGTCCAGCCCAGAGCCAGAGTAAGTCAAAAGAACAAGAGTTAGTGTATTTACTCATTTCTTTCTATACCAAGTGCAAGATAATCCATTCATGTTTTCTCGGCTAATGCGAGTTCAGAAAGGAGAGTTCGGGCAAGTCAAATTCCCGCAATTGCAATTAGATCTTAACCTTAGGCTTCATAGCAAGCAAGTAATAGTCCAGTTGCCGATTATTCAAGTTCCGAGTCATGAGAGGGATCACCAGCTTTACTAGGAAATGTTCTGTTCGAGTGAAGTCGTAGATAGGCGCCCTTATTTAATGCTTGTATCATATCGTATAGAAGCTGTTAGGGTACTTCTTACAGTTCCAGTTTTCGGGGGCAATAACTAGTGGAGAGGAGACCAGATTATTAATCTGCCCTGAAGTTAATGGCATTGGCAACAGGATCTTAAACTGGATAAGGATCTAGATCAGGCCCAACAAAGTTCTGTTTCGGGAGTAAGTTTAGAAGCTAGAAGTTCCGTTTAGAGGGGTGCTGGAATTATAAGTACTGGCTACTGCTATCGCAACAATTAATAAGTCTTGACCAGTCTTCAACTGAAATAGGCGCATCCCGAAAGAAACAAGAAAGATTTGATTCCACGTTGAGTATATAGGTGTGAGTAACAGGACACTCCTTCGCGCATTAACAAGAGGTTGTTTTCCAATCAGTACTTCGAGCAGTAGGGCCAGTCAACCAATAAATCAATTGATTATGAAGCACATGCCAGAACTTATAATAACTATCAGATTGCTTGTTCTGAACTGCTTGTGCAACATGGAATTTATCATTTAGTGTTCTCTCGCTCTCCAATTATAGAAAGAAGTAATAGGAACCTCAGAGCTTTGCTTCAAAACTCACTTTGTCTCCGGGTTGTAAACTAACCTTCGCAAAGTAATAATGGAATTTCACTGACAAAGAAAAGAATATAGAATATGTTGTGATTGACTTCGTTGGTAACACTTCCGATCCTGCTTATTGAATTGAAACACCTGTATTTGTACTTGCGCCAACACCTGAACTCCTTTCTCCTTACTCTCAAACTGAGCTTCTCCTTTCTCCTTACTCTCAAACTGAGCTTCTAGCATCTGATATGGTTCCTACTCAGGATATAGCTTGAGCCTCTTATCCATCCAGCTACTGATCTTTATTCAACTCAGGATTCAGTTTCGCCGGGGGTAAGTTCCATTCTTACTTTTGAGTTTAGGGGTCGGTCAAGAGCCTTATGCGCCGCACCCTTATATGTTATCATTTCATTCTTCATAGGTATATAGCCTATTCATTGTCCACTCCCGCCCCTTTAGGGTAATCAGAATAAGGCAATTCTCTGCTTAACCTTGCTTCCTCGCCCCAGTAAGATATTCTTATCCAGCTCTGCTCTTTAAAACCACCTTGTTTTGGTAGAGTAAGGAACAGTGCCAGGTGAGGAATAAGGATCTAAAGAGATCTGTAGACGCAAGCAAGGGAGCATGGCATACAAAGGTTTCTGTTAAGGCAAGGGAGTAGAGTAAAGGGCTTTTGAGCGGGTGCATTAGCTTACTCTTGGATTTTAGGTCCCGATACGAGTGATTCAAGCGAAAAGAAAGCCAGTTAGAGCAGTTTCAGTAGCGGAAGGTGCTTGGATTGACCCAGCGCTCCAAAGAACAGATGCAATTCAATTCAAAGGTTTGTTCCTAAGGGCGTAAGTCAAAGTAAGGGGCAAGTCCTTAGAGAAAAGCTATAAGAGACGAATCCACATTAGCTGACTTTTTCACTGAAATAAGATCAGGATCAAGATCTTGATTCCGCTGATTACTAATAGAAATGACTAGATGATGCCCTGGACCCTGTGCGCGCTTTCTTTCCCGCTTACCCTTACTTTGAATCTACAGCGTAGTGGTCCCCCAAAGCATTAAAGTAAAGTTCAGTAGAATTAATACTAACAAATTCCAATGAATGGGCTGGCATCCAGGGAGTTTTACGGGGCGTATTGTATTGAATAGAAATGGAGCAATCAGGATCTGCAGCAGTGATAGTGAAATCTTTTTGTCGACAAGAATAGCCTGTTCCTGTTATTGTTTAAGAAGCCGTGTGAAAGTCATTTACTCCAGAATCAGCAGAAGATGTAAAGTCAACTAAAGAATCAGCGGTTAACAAGTCAGCAGCAAATGGAAGAAGAGGTCTTGCGGTTCAATTCTATTCAGCAAGTAACTCGGCTCGGGGCTGAGAGTAGATAACTTCAGAAGACAAGTCTTCGTCGACAGGCAAGGAAGCCATAAGTAAGGAATACGAGTCTCCAGCAATTGAACTTGCAGCTCCTTCCTTATCTTGTTCTCTTGCACCACTTACTGCTGTACATTCTCCCCTTTAGGATTTCACCGCTTGCTACTTACCTCATACTAAAAGAATGGAGCGCTGAAGATTCGATTGTAGGAATCCAGACATGAAGAAGGCGTATTTATAAGTCCAGTACTTAAGTTCGGGCAGGCAATTCTTTAAGAGAAAAGTAAGGGAATTATCTAAGATGGAAAGTAAAGGCAAGAGGGCGGATTTTGTATCGTTTAACACCCAGGGAAACTTCAATTTAAAGTAAATCACCTATCTTGACTTCCTAAAAGCGCCTCAAATGCATTTGTAGCCCCGGAAAAAGAATCCTCATTGCACAGCTCCTTCTCCTTCTTCTGCTGATGCTTACTCTGATTCTTGAATTACTGAGTTAGTTCTCTACAAATACCCCCGTGAACCTTTATTTGCTTCTCTCTACGGTCTCTACGGTTCGGTTCCAGTCTTCTTAATCGCGAGTAGGTAAATAGGTAAATAAGCGATAGCGCAAACGGCTTGAAGAAAATAATGAAGGACCAAATAATATAAGTAGAAGATGGGTAAGATTTTCACTAAACCTCCAAGATAAGAACTCGACTCTGGAACTAGTATTCAGGATCTAAAGGAGGAAGCCAAGTTCAAGGTATCGAATAGCAGCTGGGCGAGGCGATAAAGAAGATAGGTTCAGGCAAGAAGGCAGATTTCTCGGTTAAGGCAAAACACCCAGATTGAGAGTACTTATTGGTGTTGGCTGTAAACCCAACAAGTGAACCTTAGCAACGTATACATAAGTTATGAAAGTGATTGAGTGGAATCGACCATATCAGATGCAAGCAACGAAGCGGTAAAGAAGGGTTCCGCTAGGAGTCTTAAAATAGGTGTATTGCATAGATAGGGTAACCACAGAGATAGGTGGCTTGTTGTTGGTAACCACTGATTAGCTAAACATAGCTAAAACGATTCAAATTGCCTGGAATGCTGGGGCAGGCTAAAGGGAAGCAAGAGTCGACAAGAGAATCATCAACATCCAGACGGAGCAGAAGCAACAGAAGAAGGGAAGTATCTCGGGAGAAAGTAAGCTATTAGAGCAGTTTCCAGATCTTTAGAGGCTTAAGCAGAAGCATCATCAGAAGCAGCCCGCAAAGTATTAACTTACTTAAGAATAGAGTTTTTGAACCCACCCCAGAAAGTCAAAGAGTAGAGTCAACTGCTTAATCGCCTGTGAAACAATTAGCAGCAGGTAAGTCTCCCAGAAATCCCGCAGTTAGAGTTTCATCCCACCAAGCATATACTTATTTTCGAATGCCCAACCCAAGTAGCGGTGTTGCGCTTAAGTAATCAGCTTTAAGTGGGAAGGAAAGTATCTACCCTTAATCCATGTTGTCGAAAGTAAGCTAATGGACATTCGAGTGTCGTTTTACTCAAGTTATAGGAATAGGAATGGAATCAAAGAAAGAATGGAAACATATAAAGAAGCAACTATTGCGCAAGAAACTCCATTTGGAAATGAAAAGGACTGTTCGAAAGTAAGATAGATGTCTTTCGGTGTAAGCCCAACTTCACTATATCCCAACTTCACTATAATATAATATAATAGCTCAGCCAAGAATTATTCCTCTGTTGCTTGTCCACGTATACTTTACTTTACTTCGAGCTGTAGGGCGATACAGGCTAGTTCTTACTTTGAATAAGGCTAGTGACTTTGAATATAGTAGGGGCTTGATATGAATTCTCTAATATTCTATAATGGACTGGCATAGTTTTAGCTCTTCTTCATTAGCGACGACCCTTAGCAACCTCTCTCTTTGGTGACCTATATCCTATACTTAGTGACAATAATCCATTATACCTAGGTAGGGAACAAGATTGATTCAGCTGCCTCTTATTCTGATTATCTCTACGGGCAAAAAGGGAAGGTAAAGAACGGAGCTCGTCTACTCTCTTGCATCACAACTGCAACATTCCATTTCTCTATGAGACTTATGCGCATGTTATATATGTTCTATAACAAGATAGGAATAAGAACTCCTAGTAGCAAGATAGGAATAAGAACTCCTAGTAGCAAGATAGGAATCTCCACTCCGTAAGCTCCAAGCAACCCAAACTATGTTAGCCCAACCCAACTCGAAAGTCATAACAGAATATACAGAATCTACTACATATATCTCTTATTGATCCCGGTACATATGAAAGTAAAGACACACTACGCCTGCAACACCTTACCACCTTCCTTTCTCACATATGACTATCGGCCCTGCCGCCATGAATACAGGTGACGAAAACAGGAGCCGGCTTACTTAGTTGCCACTTACTATAAGCGCCGTTGCCTGAACTTATAAGTACTGGTGCCGCTCGACGAAAGCTGGAGTGGAGTAACCTAACAAATCAAACTCATATCACTAGCGCACCCCTGCCTGGAAACTTTCACTTGCTAATGCCCATCAAACTGGAATTGATCTTGCTTGGTGCATAAGGGTATGGAACTGGCGCTTACGCTACAGAGTCTGGGCCTGGCCTTACCTGTGTCTTCAGTTCGAGTTTACCCTTTGCCTCAATTCATTCTTCAGCGCTAAGTCAATCACAGTATCAGGAGTCAAGTATACAAGAATCTATTGAGGTGCGAAAGTCTGCTGCAAGCCTCATCTCATGCCTTTACTTACCTTCAAGCTGTGAGTCAGGAGCGGGCTACGATAGAGAATCAGAGGCTCTATAAAAAGCAGGATCTATAAAGTGTCTCAGGCTTGCCCGAACTTAAGTCCAGAACTTATAATAACAGGTATTCAATTCCATTCTGACTTTGTAGCTTTAGTATATTTGTTTTGAATATGCCCCATAATCTATATTAGAGGAGTAACCACTATAGGAGTAACTCGACAAAGTATAAACTAACCGTTCGACCAGAATCTCATTTTGAATGCAAGGGAAGGGAACTTAATAACTCACTGGTCTACTTCCGTTTTAGGGAAGGGCTTTTACTCTCAATCAGCATTCTATACAAAGTAGGGGCAATCAGATAGACTAACTGTTTTACAAGGCCCAACAAGAACAAGTGTTTACGGGAAAGTTGTTGAATTCCTTGTTGAACAAGCTTAGGCTGTTGTTGGACTTGAAGTTCATCATCTCATTGTGGATTTGCTCTCTAACTCTAATTACCCCGAGTTCTATACGAGAACAATTGGCGTGTAGGTTCTTTGATACTTAACCGAACAAGCAATTCGAGTCGACAAACATGAGAAAGAAAACTAGGACTCAGTGCGCTTCATAAGGTAATAATAAAGCTTACTCTACTGGGCGAGATCTACTTTTTTTCTCTTTGCTTTGCGTATTAAGTAAGTAGGTCCTTATTGCATTAGTTTCAGAAACATCTCTCTCTCAACAACCTATCCCCTCGCTTGCAACAAATCAATTGACACTTTCTTAGAGTTGTGCTCACGTGAGCTCCAGACTACAGTGCTCTAGGAGTTTGTAAACAAGTCAATCTTTCGAGGCTAAATGCATTAGAACAACATTACCATAAATCAGTCAACCAGCATCAGTCCACCAGCAACGCGTAAAGCATTAACCTATAAGTAAAGACAGTTGATATTCCAGTCAACTAAAAGAATTCCAATAATGAATTGAACTCACCCCCGCCCGCCTATAATCAATCTAGGAAAGTAACCTCACTCCTAGAGTGCGCATAGCATATTAAGATAGTCAAAGCCAAGCCCTCCACAGGACATCCTCTTGTGCTGTTCATCTGTTTGACAACCTCTTGCACCGTTCGTTCATCTGTTTGACAACCTATAGCGCCATTAATAAGATTAGTGAGTATCGCATTAACCACAAAGCCTAGTACAAAGTCTCAGGATCCTACACGCTAGATCAGACTCTTAAGCATCATCAATAGAATCATTTCCGTTTCAAGAGAAGCAGTGTATTGAATAGAAACGGGTACTTTGGTAATAATAGGCCCAAGCATAAGCTAGATAAGAATCCTAGGGCCCAACTCATTCTTCAAGTTCAGTATGGGTCAGGTGTATTACTTTAAGCCGAGAATAGCAATCTAGTACAGGGCCTGGCAATGCTTTGACGCCTAGCCTATAATAAGATAGACAGACCCGACCTCTAAGATCTTCTTTCTCTCCCGCTCTACTTCAATTCAAAACATGCAAAGGGTTGTCTAGTTTTGTTTGCTGAAATAAGTAGAAACATTGGTGCGGTGTCTTTGTCCTTTAAGTAGAGGGTCTGGGTTGGGCCCTTTAGAGTTCTGCATCAAGCAACATTCCATAATTGAAACAAGTTTGTTCCAGAGTGTAATAGAAGCTATATTACTAGAATTGACATAAGTAGTGTACCATCCTCAATTCAGACTTGATAGTTTCCCCGGTGTGTGGGGTGTAAATATGAGTTTGGAAGCCATAGGTGCGCTAACGGAGTTACGCAATGAAACTAAGTGCTAACGCCTGCCTACTGCCCGGGGAGCTCCACTCAACTACTTTGTTTGAGCTACAGTGGCACATTGACGACTACCAGGAGTTACAGCGGCACCCTAAACCGATACAGTTTTCTTTCCTTCCTGCTTCGTCGACAACTCATTAACTGGAAACTACACTTGCTGCTGACGAAACAACCTCTTCTTCTGTAATTACCAATTCCTATACAAAATACTCCACTTTTCCATTCTTTTCTTTTGCTGAACTAGACTGGAATTGCTGCCCTTAAACGCACTGCTTCTTTCTACTTAGACTGCTTCGATTCGGCTTCTATATATGATGATCTTGGATTTGCTACCGTGATTACACTCATTTGATACTGCTCAAGCATTGGAGTTTGGGAGAGTTTGTGCAGAGTACTAGACTTAATTGGATGAGCAACAATAAACCCTCCCCTTTATTCACTTATTGCATGGGTTCCCCCGCTTCATACCATATTCTATGGGAGGCGATAAGAATGGAGTGCAAAAGAGGAGAGCGTTACACATCATATATAAGCTCCAGTCAAACCACTGCTAACATCTTATGTAATTGCTTACTCGACTCTACTAATCCAATCAATATATGAACGATTTAAGGAAGCAATAATCATTCCTTTCCGTTACTAAAGTGAGAAGTGAGTTACCAAATTCTCTATATGTTACACGCTCTCTGATTTTCTCTGTTCAATTAAGTAAGTTTAGAAGGAAGCAGTCAGGTTAGGTTAATCTATGCCTTTCTAGGTGCTCTACTAACTAATAATCCTCTTGGAAATAGGGATACCCATATATATGAGTTCTTCTTGTTCTTGCGCTCTCTTATTTTTCTTGCGCTCTCTTATTTATATATGAGTTCTTCTTGTTCTGTCTTTTGACTTGATTCTCAGTGGATAGCTCCATTCATGTTGTGGATAGCTATCTTCCTTTCCTTCGCCTAAGCTTGTTTAGTCTGCAGGATACTTTGCAGTAGGAAAAGGAAAGAGGCGATCTTCTCGCTTTTATAGGCATGGATTTTCCTATTTATTTCCCCGAGTCAGCCTGAACACACATATAGAAGAGAAATAAAGTAAACCAACTTAAGAGAATGAAAGAAGAAAGTCAATTCACACTAGAATAAAAGAAGAAAGTCAACTAACACTAGAATCATTTGAAAACAAGCATTAGCACGACACGATGTCAAAGAACTAAACAAGCTTAGGGCGTTAGCGTAACTAAACTCGGGCGTTAGTGAGCAGCAACGGCGTTAGCGAGCTCTTTGACTCTTGGAAGATTTGCTACTATCCCCTGCTTCACCAGATTACATACTGCTTATCTATTCTATATATATGTTTTGACTTATGTATTATCTTTTGACTTATGTATTATGGAGTTCTATTGGAATCCAATCAAAGGAGTTGGACGTCGTTCCTCTATGTCGGGTTAGTCTTAAGTTCTTTCGCTCCTTCTTTCTAATTCTCCGTGTATAGATAGAAATGCTTCTGAATAGAAGTTACCCACTGGACATCCATCAAATGGCACGATAATAATTATGAATCAGCTCCGGGTGCTCTTAATAAGGTCTGGCTGCTGCAAAATCTTTCGAAGCGAAAAGAGGGGCGCGTACTTTTCAATGACATTGATGCACCCTATACAAACAATAGAGAATTCCATCATTATATCTCTCTCTGGCAGTCGCACAAAAGAGTAGGGCTCCGGTCAACTGGTGTTTCATCTTGCAAATCACTTGACTTACATACTGAACTCAGAGAATCCGAATGAACAGGGACACCAGTGGAAGCAAACCCACCCTTCCTTTCCTCTCGTCTTGCTATAGAAGCCACCCTTCCTTTCCTCTCGTCTTGCTAGAAGTTCGTTGCTTTCCCTTGCTTTAATAGAGTAGAGGAATTACAGACTTATTTAACCGCGGAAAAACAACTCCTATTCTAACAACCATTTATGAATCTTTGGCATAACATCACTCTTCTCCCAGAAACTCTATCCCTTAGGGTGCTTTCCTGGTGCCACTCTCCTCGGTCGAGATTGTCCAGTCTTTGATAGTTCCTTCTTCGAACACTTTGGGCAGTAGGCTCAGCGGAATGGTTCCTTCCCAGACAGATCAGGTGGTTTAGTATTTACATCTTAGCAAGTGTCTTCTCTTTCCTTCTCACTGAAAAACAATCCAATGGCGATACTCCCTTGTCGAAATGGGAGGGTGAGATAGAATGCCTTACTCTCGGTTCTGGTGCGAGTGGGTCATCGGGTAAAACATCTCTGGGATGGGCAAAAGGTAAAGTGGCTTGGTACTAGGCTAGGGTTTTGATGACCGGAATGAATAGAGAAAGAAGCATATACGTTGTTCCCTCTCGAAACTTGAAGTCACTATAGCTCTATTTCCCTGTATGTCCATTCCATTCATTTATTGAATTACAGCGCATGGTCGTATGATTGATTCGATGGTATAGGTGGGGTGTCCCTATAGTGCCCGGAGCGGGGCGTGGTCAAGCGGGGGTAGAAGAGGTCGAGCATCCACTCCAAACTTCGTGGGCACATCACATAGTTCCTACTGTCCATTCCTTTATTACTTCCCTGGGTTACCCGCAAGAGATAGGGGGAATTTCACCAGCGCGTCCAAGACTTAATAAATAGGGGCAAGATACAAGCTTATTCCGGAGTGGTAAGGCTTTCGTCCCTTTGTCTCTAAGGAAATGCCTAATTTCTGCCAATTCCAAATACTCATAATCAATATCTTCTCCTGCTCTCTTTCTTCCTAACTTAAATAATCAATATCTTCTCCTACTCTCTTTCTTCCTAACTTAATAAATAAGAAGACACTTTTCTCTCTTGTTTGCTTTATATATCCACTCTGTAACTGTTCATTTATCCATGCAAGGTCTGGTCTCTCTCTACTTAGGCACAGGTATAAATCGGGATCTGTATGATTCTTCCCCATATATCACATTTCCTTCAATCTGAACTTATTCCTTTCCGTTTTGCCGGCCTACTGCGATGCGAGGTTACTTCATTCTATAATGGGAGAGCACAACATTCCATTAGTACAACCTCTCTATTCAAACAGGATTGGATGTTATCACCCGCATAAGACCAGAGAATCATGTCTCGCACTGAGAGCGAACGAAAGCACTCTGCTTCATTCCAAATCTGATTAAGAAAGTGATTACCTCGAATTAGGGTTTTTCATTTCCCTGCCCTCTCGCTACTCGCTACAAATAAAGATAAGAAATCTACTGGCACTGATAAGCTTGACTCTCCTCTACCTCTGTAAACAATTATGACTGGTTGTACCCTGACCCTATTTGCTGTTATCCACCCTCGACCCTAACTCTATTACAAGGGAAAGGATAAGACCGCTCCCTTAGTATTAGTTTCAGACCTTTTGTTGCAGTTCAGTAAGTGTCATCCAGAAGACCGGTAGTTGCAATCCTTTATATGATCCTTCTCCTGCTGAATAGACTTCTCCTTCTCTGAAAAGCCGGATACTGCTTCCTTACTTTATACTGCCTCCACAGCCTCTAAATCTTATCTATCTTATGGAGTACAGGGTTGGTTGGTTATATCTCTTATAGGGAGCAGAAGCAGTGTATTTACTTATAGGGAGCAGAAGCAGTGCCACTTATATATCTGCCCTCCATTATGGGTGCTCTAGCTAATCAATAATAATTACAATAATGTGAAGCTTATGGTTTTTATATACTTAGCAACTCCTAGGCAATGTAGCAATGTTACTAATTTCATAGCAGAGGCAATAGGCAGAGGAGAGGCGCACGAACAAATAAATAATGAAACAAGCCAACACCCACCTTGATTATGGCACCCTTCTTTGATTCTGAGGAGCTCCTCAATTCTTGCATCCTTATTGCAGTGGTTTGGTCTCATAGTTATGATTTCAAAAACTCCCTTTGGCATTCTTCTGATCGTACCAATTATCCAACTCAAATGTATCAGTGTATCTAGTTGTTGCCCCCTCGGCAAATGATCTAGTTTTGTCAACTTCCCTTGTCCACCCAACAAAGACAGAGTTAACCTGCAGCCTGCAGTATCATAGCCAGGTCCAGTTCAGTTAGCAGAGAGGGGGGCCTGCTGTATTCTGTATTTCTTGTTTCAATAAGTATTTGTTTATTTGTTTACAGAGTGAGATGAGATGCTCTAGTATTGACAGCAAAGTCTGTATTGCCAGTTGACATAGGTAGATGAGCAAGACCAGATCCTTTTTCGTTTTCCCGAGAAAAAACATAGCAAAGTGATTTTCCCAGCTAACGAGGTCGAAAAGTCATTCATTTTTATCAAACCAATGATAAAGTAGCCAAGCTTAGTAGTTAGTTGCCACTTAAGTAATTGGAGCGGTTCATAGTAAATGGATAATCTCTCCTCGGATCATTACCCTAAAACAGAGCACTTAGACTCAACTCGGGATGAAACCTAGTAGTTGCTCGGCGGGATTACACTTGAACCTGGACTACCTGGGTTGGCGAAAGGGGTGTTGCGGGACCGGACCAATAGAAAAGAATTAGATGTCCCTCTCTAATAGTCAAGTACGCGCAGTAAGTTACGGCTATGAAGCGGGAAGGAATCAACTTCACTTCTTTATTAACTCCGAGCAGCAGAATAGCCTGTTCGAGTTTCTTTATCAGCAGAAGAATGGGCCTAGCCAGACAATAGGGGTATTGTTGCGCCAGAGAGGGTAGAGAATAGAGTTTACCGGTACGGGGTAGTTTATAGACTTAGCTACATAGCTTACAATAAAGTATTAATTATATGACAAATCTTCTGATAAGCCAAGTCGAGTCTATTATTCTATAAGCTTATAAAAGATGGAATTCCAGTTAGCCATATAACTCTTCCCTCCCTTTCCTCTTAACCGCCAACACCTTACTTTCTCACAGGAACTGGTGATTCCGTTTCTTCTGTATTGCTAGCGGATTCAAGTAAATAAGTGGACTCAACAAGCCCTCCCTGAACCACTAGTTGAAGCATACTCTACTCTTGCTACTAATAAAGTTGCATTCTTTTACTTATACTTACTCGTTTCATTCTGACCTCTTTCGGTGACTGGAAGGATGGGTGCTGGTATACACTATCAATTCATTCTTTCTCATCTTGAGATGTTTTTCTGGGGATTGTCTAGGAAGAGATCAAACCCGCTTTCAATTGAATTTCAAGAGGCTTTTTCTAGTGGTTGAATTCTTTATCCGTAGCTACGGGTTTCTTCAAACAACTGATTCCACAAGCCCTGGAGTAGAAGAATGAATAAGTCGGGAGAGGGAGAGGCCAATTCTTTAATGCAATACCGGAGTTGAGTCTAGGTTCCTCAAGGATAGAGAGAGGGCCAGTACTTATAATTCCAGACCGAGTTCAATCCGTTATTGAATCAATTATCCTACTATATAAGAATAAGATAGAATTCAAGTAGTTCCCATCGTCAGCTGCCCTCGCTTCAAAGCCTTTACCTACTGGCTAAAGGGAAGTTCAAGAGCAATAACTTGACCAGATTATTAATCTGCCCTTATATTAAGTCCAGAGTTTGACAGAAGGCAATAGAGTTTAGTAGAGAACTCGAGAATATAATAATCTAATCAGCTGTGCTTAAAGTAAGCAGAATAATTGCCTTTTCGAGATTCCAGTCTTGTTACAGAAGTGCTTGTACTTGTGCGTTCAGTGTCTCTACTCGCTTCTATATCAGTACCGAAAGTTATTACAATTCCGGGGATAGGATCCTTAAAGTAGTAGTCTAGGCCCCGCTCCAACAAGTAGTGTAGCCATAGGTAGATTAGATGCTCTAGTATTGACTGGCAAGAAGAGAACAGCTGCCGCTTCCACCCCTTTACCAGTACCTGATCTAGCTTATGAAGTAGATGATCCGCATTCAGTTATCAAAGAGGAAATGGGGAAAGCAGCTTCATACAATAGGAAAGAATGAAACTACTACAGAGAAGGTATCAAACAAGGAGACTCTCCCGGCTAGGCAGGGCAGATAGAGTTAGGGGCGAGTAACGTCTAGGAAAGTTTACAAGTATAGTAGTGGTAAAGTTGCATAAGATAAGGAAGGGGCCAAGTAACGACTTTTTAGACTTGAACTCAGAACCAAGAGTTATAGGCTTTCAGCACCTTATTGGTAATATGAGTGGAATTCTCACTTTCCCACGCTAGCTCCAATTACTATAAGTGAGTTTCATTCTTCAGTTTCATTCTTTTTGGGGGTGGTTTGATTCAAGAGCAGCCCTGCCCTTACTTATTAAGGCTGTCTTTCCTGACTAAAGTATCTATTTGCTATCCAAAATACCGGCCTACTTTCTTTCCCTTAAGAATACACTTGACCTTAGGAAGAGAGTTGACTTCACCAATGACTTAAGTGCCAATTAAGAAGTTATGGAGAAACACAGATGAGAAAAATGAGCTTAACGAGTTCAATTTCCCCGCTACTGACACAGTGGAATAAACCCTCTGAATATCTAATGTAAGTTAATAAACAAGAACAGAACAGATGGAGCTGGGTCTTTTATCAATCTCTTGGGGCACTTTATTGAATTCCTTCACTCGAACAGCAGATTATGGCAAAGGCACAATAGGCTTTGAAGCGCGTTCGGTTATTATTGAGCCCTGTATCTGCCCTTCAACAAGTAAAGTAGTAGAGTAGTCCAAAGGTTGACTTCAGCCGTAAGCTCTAAGTATTATAGCACCCATAAGCTCTAAGTATTATAGAAAGAAAGTATAAGGTATCAATCAAGCTAGAATAGAAGCCCTATTGCTTCAAGCTAGAATAGAAGCCCTATTGCTTGCTCGTTTCTTAAACCCTCTCGTTTCTGAAACCCTAGAAAAAGAAAGAAAGTAACGCTTGAGTGGAAAGAGAAGTCCTGTTCACTTGTATATAAGGGGAGTTATAACATAGATGGTTGTTCCCTATTCTTTTTTTACCCGTCATGTATGATAGAAAAAGGTTACCAACCATACCGACTCTATTCTAATCTTCCCTAACGTAGTATAGAGTTTGCTCTTAACTAACCTAACCAGCTACTCTGTGACTCTATTCTAATCTTCCTTATATTAGTATTAGTAGTGGTTAGCTTTCCCTTGTATAGGAGTTCGGGAACTATTCCTTTTGAATAGATAGATGATAAAAAAGAGCAAATGCAAATGCTGGTGCAGGAGATGTAGCCTAAGGTGCGTACTGTAGATGTAGCCTAAGAATTACCAGTGACAGGTCAAAGATAGAGAAAGTGGTTGACTCGACCTCCGGAAAGTCACCTAACGAAACTCTCTCTATGACAAACACTCGAACTGGCTATTCTTCTCTCAGGTACCTCTCATATAACTCAGGTTCTTCTCTGACTCCCGTGCTGATTCGACTTCAAGTACTGATATTAGCCCTTAATTAATGGGCTTTGAAGCGGGAAGGAAATCAAGTCTAGTTTGAGATACAGGATATGCTGCAGTAAGAGTTAAGTCTACGAGATCCGTAGAAGATTCCAATTCCTGAGTTCGGAGTTTAGTAGATTCCAATTGAGGAGCCGACTAGCCAGATTCTTAATCTGCCCTTATATTAAGTCGTTGTTTCTGGGTAAAGTTCCATTTCCGTTTTCTCAGCTAATACGAGTTCGGGTGCTAAGCCAAAGTATTAGTAGGGGCTGGATCAGATGATGCAATCGGTAACTATTTATTTGATACCTGTTATACCAGAATGAGGCTCCTGCCCTTTACTTATTCTCTGGCAAAGTCCCGGCTCCGAGTTTGTAGTTCAATTCAAATACTTACTTGTTTGATTCCTTCCTACATGCTACCCGCTCCGCTACTTATTACTTATAAGTTCAATTCTGTACTGCGACTCCGGATGTAGCTTATGCCTCTCTATGATCCGCTCCTAATTGGGGTGTGAACCTGTTAAAGGCAGGAGTGCTAGGTGGGCGAGAGCGAGGTAAACTCTTACTTTGCGCACAACTTGATAGTTCCATTCTGGAATTCCTTATTGGCTCGGTGTTGCCATAGAACTTAATTACTTGGACTCTATCCTCTTAGAAACAAGGATGAGAAAACTATGAGGAACAGGCGACCTTTCCCCTATACACACACAGTAGAGACAAAGTATAAGAAAACATACTACATTATATATCACTTTATTAAGGAGAACTGATGAAACTAGATATTCTTCCCCGACCCAAACTCTCTTCTAAAGTAACTTAAAGCCAACATAAGTAAGGGAGAGTTGTTGTAGCCAGCAGGGTGAAATACATTATTGCGGAGAGTTTGAATGATTCAGTTGATTACCCAAGTCCTGTATTCTTTTCCTTTCAAGTCGGGTTAAGGCGCAGGAATAATCTTTTGTTTCAAAGAGAAGCAGAAGAAAGAGAATCATTAGCTTATAGTAAGGGTCGTTATTAGGAGATATGAAACAGGAAAATCAGCAGTATAAAGGTAAGGGTGGTTCAGTAAATGATGTGTCTGTTTGGGTTCCTGAAGACTCCTAAGTATTCCCAGGCCCAACTAGACTAAGTGCGCTTACAAGAAGGGAGTTTCGAGTTAAAGTCGTAAGTATAAGGGGGAGTGAAAGTAAGATCTTCCAATCGCGGGTTCCACATTTCCTACATCAGACGCATAGACAGAAGGCTAGATGCATCAATTTCAATGCCAATAAAAGAAAGTAAAGCTTTAGTCCCATAACCTACGTTAAAAGAAGTATATTCTATGATGTTATGAATGAATCGTCCCTGGAAGGCAGGCTCACTTTTGATCAATTTGTTCATGGGACCTTACGAGTACAAAGAGACAAGCTACTGCCGAGCAGAAGAAAGAGGTGTTGCGGGAAGGAAAGACAGAAATAAAGCCAACATAAGTAAGGGCGAGTTCCTTTATTCCTTTAGAAAGAGAGAATTCAAGTTAACCAGAGGTAGAGGAGAAAGAGGCGAGGGAGAAGAGTTACCAGATAAGGTAGAGAAGAGAGTTTACTTAAGGGTTCCGGGTCAACTAAGAAAATGGTAAATACTCTTTACTGTCGATCCAGTTGTTGGCAAGAGGGAGGCGCGAGTAGGAAAGTGATCATTGAACTCTCAACAAAGTAAGTAATAAGATATAATATAATAAGAGAAATCATTAAGTTAGTGGGGGCCAAATCGACAAGCAACGTAGACTCCAGGAGTAGTTGCCCGAACTTAAGTACTGGCCGAGGAAATAACGAGTTATTACGGCCAAGCAACGGCCAAGCAACGGGCCAAACAACGACGAGCCAAGTCACTACTATAGAGTTTACCTAACACCTTAGGAATCACTATAGTCCGATGAGCCAAGACACTCAGCCTTATTTGAAATAATGCATTTTCTAGTGGTTGTTTGTCTCTTACCCGACCTCTTACCTAGGGCAACGATACCTCCATAAGTTCTCTTCTTGTTATCCCCTACACCTATGGCTCTGTCCTGCAAGCGGAAGTCAGTTCCTGGAATCAAAGAAGAAAGTACTGGTTCGCTAGCAACGTAGTTAGATTAGAGGTAGGCTTTGGGGGCAAGCTTGTAGTTTCTTTCTAAACTCGGTATGAAACTTCAACTTTACCTGGACCGGAACCTTACCCAGTTGCTGTGAAATCTAAATAGGGAACTTCACCTTACCCAGTTGCTGTGAAATCTCAATAGTCTCCGCCTACCCTGCTGTCAACTAATACAGTTATGGCTCCGGACTACTTAATTCTATTCTAATTATAGGTAATTCTATGAGGTTCTTCTCTATTTTCTTCTTTTAGGCAGTAGCAATATCTTCTATATGTGTATTGGATCCGCTTATAGGAATTGACACTAGAAACTCCCCTTCCCCGGATTCCGTTTCTTCTACTGATCTAGGAGACAACACTCAAACATAAACCTAATTAACCTGGACCTGCACCTGTATACTTAGCTACATAACCAGAAGCCGAAGCTGGAGCTGGACTCTAATCTACCGACTTAATATAAGGGCAACAAAGACGGATTCCGTTTCTCCCCTGGCCTACCTCTAATCTACGCGCATTCAAAGAAATAGTCGAAGATAGAATACTAAGAAATGGTGGAAGATAGAATACTAAGAATAGGGGCCAAGCAACTGCTCATGTTATAAATACTAATTGATTTACAAGAACCAGAACTAGACTACTTCTACCCGGTATTAATACAGAACTGGTACCTCCTATCTGGCTACACCTTGCTCCTGCCGCGCCACGAGCATCTTATGATCCTGCAACACCAGATTTAGAGAGTTGTTGGCTCTGAAAGTGACGTTCCTTGAGATCCAAGCCAGTACTTATAAGTTTAGGTTCCGCCAAGTAGCATATAATGTGACTCGACTTTCCCTTTAATAAGAATCAATATTAGTTTCCGAGAGGGAGAGTAGTTGCCAGAGCCTGAGAATCAAGATGTTTACCCTGGAGCCTGAGAATCGATATGTTTACCCTTCAACTAGTAGTCCAAGTAGTAGTCTAGGGTCGGCAGCCAAACAACTATAGTAGTGGACAAAGGCAAAGTAGGTATTCTTACCTAAACTCCGATTTAGTGCAGAGGTTCGACTACAGTAATCCGCTTCCCTTCCATTCTACTAAGTAAGGTTTGAATCTACATCCACCAACTTCAAAATACTCTGCTCTTACCTTCCCTTCCCGGTTTGATTCTATAGTTTGATACCAGTAAATCCTCTACCGACTCAATAGACACCAATAAATCACTATCAAAATCTCTATTATTATTAGAAGATGACATTTCAAATAGTCCTCAAAGCAACCCTACCTACCTGTATACCAAGATCTTAAGCCTCAGATGGATCCTTCTCTTGCTCCCGAACACAGCTTCCCTCCATTCAACAACTTTTACCTGCACCCATCCTTCCAGTCCTTTCACTTAACAGGACTCAAAAGAAGGGTTTTTCATATCCCCTTAAAGCAATGGGAGAGAGGCTAGGCTCCGATCAATCCTTGCAAAGATGTATTTATCCCGAAACTTACTAGAGGGGCCCCTTGTTACTTCTTAGCCTTACAAAGGAATGTTTTTTCAACTGCTCCGGTATAGTGGAAAGGTCAAGTAAAAGGTCAAGTGCTAGTGGAATCCTGTATTAGTAGAGCAAGATGCCAGTTTCATCCTATACAATATTAGTAGCAATAGGATAGTTTAGAGCCTCATAGTAAGATATAAGATAGTTTTTCTTCAAGCAATTACTTAAGGTCAGCATTTGTTTTAGCAGTGAGAATATCTTTCTTCACCGGTAAGTGCTTCTTGTTGTCTGCAAGTCCTGTAGTCAACTATAGTACATTTGTGAAATCTTATCTTTCTTCCCGTGCCTACCCATCCTAAAGCTTTCACTGAGCAATTTACTTAAGGGCAGAACTTATAGTGATGGCTTTCGTAGACTTTCCGAGCACTGCTGAAGATCCCGATTGATCCTTATCTTTATACTTGTACCTGATCTGTATTCTGCCAATTATTTAAGTCGCCTGTACTTTCTTTATCCCTAGCTCGGACAGGACATGTTCTATTCCATACTTACTACCCAGGACAGCTTTCCTGGCACCTACCGATCCGAGTGGAGTCAACTTGACTTTCAAAAGGGAAAGAAAGAATAGAAGGCTTTCAAGTAAGAGGTCCTTAGTGTTATTGATTTTGTCTTGGTCGTATTAGCTGTAGCCTGTTTGTCACTAGCTCAATTCTGTCTTTTCTATTGATCTTACGAGCAAGTTTTTGATCCTTCCCATCCTTTCCTTAACTCTGAAACTAGATACTCGCATTCCTGTTTGTTAGTTTGGCTATGCCTAAACCCAATATCGCTCGGACTCCGATTAACTCAATGCCTATGTTATAGTTGTATTCCTGTAACTTAGTCGAAGTACTGTTAGCATCGGTTGCATTCCCGGTTAGTAAGAAAAGTATTGTTGACACCAGTGTTTGTTTTAGTATGATACAAATAACTCTCAATCTGACTACCTATATCACTTCTTGGCCTTCAACTGCTTACCTAAAGTCTTTAGTGAAACTAGCAACCTTTCACTCCTAACAAAGGATTCAATCAATACTGAAAATGATGCAACTAGAAACTAGGAGACCGCTGCTACCTTATCTGACTCTTTAGCTCCTCCATAGCTCTACCTCCTTTCTCAAGGAATAACACAGTGTTAACAAGGCTTTGGTCCAAGGGCCCAGATCCAATCAATTGAGTAAGAAAAGAAGACCTGAACTACTAACTAGAAGAATGGAACAAAGGCATACGATACTTTCACTCTGCTGCTTCTAGGGCACTACTATAAGAGCCTCCTGATTGATGGGGATGAAAACAAGTAAAGCAAAGAGTTATAACTGTCAAATGCCAAAAAGAGTAGTTTCCTCGGTTCTTAGGTGTAGTTGATCTTACTCTTTATAAGCAAGTCCCTTTTCGGAGGCTTTGTTGCGATTGGTTAATTCAATTCTAATACTATTACTTCATGCGCTGCTCTTTACCTCATGGTTTCATTCTAATATTAGGGTTTTCTTCTTACTTTTCTACTTTCTTTGATACCAGAATGAGGCTCAGTTGCTTGGTCTCCTTAAATAACAATAACTGGACTACTTTGATCTCTTGGCCTACTTTCTTTTCCATTCAAGTGCTCTAGAGTTATGAGCAAGTCCTGTATCTAGGGAGGTTTGATTATTACCGCTAGTCAATTGAATTCTACTCTCAAGGTTCAGATTAATATCCTTCTCTGGCTTCTCTGTACCAAACCCCGGTACTCAACTCTAGTAGTAAACTCTATTACTTTGTAGTTTCATTCTAATAGTCAAAAACGCCATTCATGCCTTTGTATACTCCGCTTGTCCCCTTGACTACCTCAACAGCCAAGCCCAGATGAAGCAGAGAATCTTTCTTCCCTTGATGACTTAGAGCTAGCAACCTTTCTTACCTTTAAACCAGTGAAGTTCAATTCTTTACTTTACTTGAGTTAGCTCAATTCTTAGGGCTAGATCTGATCCCTTAGTTTCGCCAGGCAATTCAGAATTGTTGACTACGTTTACAGCCCCAACAACAAGTACTGTATTCAAGGCTAAAGGAGCGGATGCATTAATTTAACAAGCAACGAGGGGTGTTAACACTTACTTCCAGGATGCACAGATATTCCATTCTTTGACTTTCCGGGGTAACTCTATTCCATTCAACGTGGCAAGCGGACAAACAAGTCACTACTATAGGATTCCAGAGCTGTTTCCGTTCTCATTAGTTCAATGAAAATACTGACTTGCTACATTCTTAGTGTGCTAGGTCATACCTTTACTTATTAGTAATACAAGTTAAGAGAGTGAAGTCTCATTTGGGGCTTACTTCTTACGCAGAGAGTCGGTAGTTTCTTTCCTCTTTACAAAAACCCTTGTCTCTTATTTCCTCTTTCTTACTGAGGTCCAATAGAAAGGTGTGGTGTTGTGTCAGCTGTAAGCGAGGGGGAGAGTTAACAGTGGAGGTCTTTTATTCAAGTTACGCCCTGTACTTATTAACTCTTTCGAAGTAAGGAGATTCTTGGAAAGCCTACCCGTTCGAAGTAAGGAGATTCTTGGAAAGCCTACCCGACAACCCAACCGAAAGGAAAGTAACTAGGCAAGCATATACTAATGTCCAAGACACTACTGAGGAATGTCCTTTCCTTCCCCGTTCTGAATGAGTTTTCTCGAAGTTCGAGTCATATCAAAAAGAAAAGCAGTGCCCAGTTATGACGATAGGACTCGTTGGTGACTGCTCTCTTTTATCAGTGACTTGACAACTTAAACTATTCCTTTCTTTACCTTCCCTATCTGCTAAGTTACCGGAACGCTGGTCTCCAAGAAACCCAACGACTATTAATCAGGCTCTTTCGTATGTGAATAGAGTTTGGTCTTTTCCACTCCATCATTACTTTATGGTTTTACTGTTTTCCTTGACCTGCAATAAGAGCACGAAGTTGAACCACTATCTATAGCGAGAGAGACTGATGCTAAAGGAGCCCCGTGAACTTGACTAGACGCAGAGAAGAGCCAAGTCCACCAAAACACGGGAAAAAAGGCTGCAAAGGTGAGAGCTCCCAAAAACAGGACCAGGAAAGAAAAACAGCCAGCTAACCACACGCCCTATTCCACTTTGAAGGAAGCAGTCAGGTTAGCTTACTCTCTTATAGAAGAATTGAACTCATATTGTTAGGTCACTTATAAAAGCATAGAGTCAGGAGTAAGGTTAATCAATTACATCATAAGGTGCACTCTCCTCCATTCTTTTCCAAATAATATCTTTAGTAATATGTTTTGTTAGGTTACTCAATACTCTACTATAATCGTTATATGCTTTCTCTTCTCCCTCTACTAGAATCGTTATATGCTTTCCATTCTCCTCTTTCTTTTTTATTCCCTTGTGCATTATAGGTCATTTTGCCTTAGGTGACTCTCGGTATGCGAAAGAACAAGCTACTGTGTACTCAATTCCATTCTTTAGTTGGTGGGATGCCAGTGCTTCAATTCCATTCTTTAGTTGGTGGGATGCCAGTGCTTTAGTTCATGTCTCTGCTTAGGCTTCCCATCTGGTTCATGTCTCTGCTTAGGCTTCCCATCTGGTTCATTTCTCTGCTTAGGCTTCCTATCTTAGTTCTTAAGGTAAGCAGTCAGCAATAATCAAGAATATGTGAGTTTAGGTAAGCAGTCAGCAATAATCAAGAATATGTCTGTTAGTTTATGGGTAGGGTCAATAAAAGAATAAGTAATATGTTAGTTGACTCTTCATCTTTTATAGGTGCGCCCTCTTCACCATCAGCAAGCAAGGGAACAAGAAGAAAATACTTGTTTGTTCGAAACTCCACTGCCAGTACTTATAATTCCAGGCGCCGCGCTTCCTTCTGCGGAATGGGTGTTTGATTACGCTCTTATATTATATCATGTGCTACCCATCTCTTGAATTCCAGTTTCACTTCAGCATGGGCCCAACTCAGACTACTTAGTGTCTAATGCGAGTCTCAAGTGTTATGGAAAGTCGTTCTACCCCGGTTAGTGAGCAATGCAGTGTTAGGTTCCATATTTCTCTATATAAGTGTGCATGAAAAGAAGCAAGTAATAAGTGTGCATGAAATGAAACAAAAGTCAAAGTATCCGAATTCTCAGTCAGCAACGGAAGAAGCAAAGGCTTATCTTTCTGAAGGATATAATAAAGTCAGGTAGGAGGGCGTCAATCAGGCAATTCTCCACGACAATACAAGCCTCTAATGATGTTTCATGGCGCGCTAGTGAGTTCGAGCAAGTAAGGGCACAAAACAGTAAACCACCTCTTTGTCTAGTATAATAGAGTTTCTCAACATCGAAAGAACAAGAATAACTCATATATCGGTATCGGGGGCACCCCGAGAAGAGTCCGGTCCGTAGTGAGTCTTAGGTTCATCAAGGCAGAATGGAGGAAGCAGTGAAGAAGCAACACAAGCAACAGAGTCAGAGCAGTGTGAATAAGAGTCAAGGCCCTAAGAATTGACTATAGTGAAGTTCAGGAGTGAAGTGTTGGGGCAGCCTATCAATCTTCTTTTCTTTAAGTAACGGAACTAACTCACTTTCAAGTCCTTTTTTGCCTATCTCGGAGACAACACCCAAAGAAACAATACTTATATTCTAGTACATAGCACATTTATTTAGTTTGGACAGAAAGATGGACCATAAGAGTGATGATTCTTTGTAGTCTTTTTCTTAACAGTATAGGCTTGCTTGTTCCGTTGTGCTAACGCTTCCTTTCTGCTTTACGGGGTGCATCAATGATAACTTCCTGTTTATAGGTTCGGAGTGAAGTGAGGTTTCAACAAGCGCAGTGAGAGTGTTAGCTTCCCCTTTTATAGAATGTGCTCGGTATATTGGTTCCCCATACTTATATCATATGCCAGGGCCCAGCAACTAGTTGTGCTAACCGAGTAGAGTAGTTCAACTCATTAATACAAGGAGTTCAGCACATGATTCAGTTTCTAGTGTTGTACTTTCTTGGAGTTCCTGTCTTCAGCTAACGAAAGAGTTATGTCAATTCCAGTTTGATTGCCGTTAGAGAATCCCTTTCATTTGAATCTATCGAGAACATATACTAGAATGTTGTAACAACACTTTCCACTTACTGTTTACTTGAATATAGAATTGAGGCATCTGAACGCTAGACTCAAGTACTCTCTGCCCTGGCTAGTTCTCTGTCTTGTTCCGTTGCTTTAAGAAGCCCTTGCGCCTTTGCTTGTGATATTCGAAATTCTACCATTTGTGGAAGTGACCTTTAGGTAAGTAAGTGGCTGCGTACCTAAGGGTCCGTCAGTAAGTAGCAGCCGTGTTGCTTGTTTAGTTCTGCGGTGCACAAATAGTATGTGTTAACTATATGGAGATGGCATAAAATGAGTGGAACATGGATTCAATAACGAGAAAGAAGCCTTCTGAAGCTATAAGTACTTAAGTATAGAATTTGTATATTGTGGATAGTCTCAAACACATAGAGATAGAGCAATGTAAACAACACTGTCACACATATAGAGATAGAGCAATGTAAACAACACTGCAACAAGCGAGGTAGAAAATAATGTACTATTGCCCCCAGGGTGACCTCCATTCGTGATTAAAGTAGTAAGTCAGCTCGAGTCGAGTGGAATTCCTTATTTCTAGTTTTAGGAGTGCTGGTGCTTACGCTTATTTGAGTTTGCAAGAGTAGGAATGGACCCTGCGGGAGAGTTATTAAAAGAAGCAAGGCAGTTATAGTAAGTTCTTTCTTTACCTCGACCCTACCTAATTGTAAACAAACACCCTTAATCTTGTTGCGCCAAGGGAAACAGTAATGGAATCTTGAGATGAGAGTGCGGGAGTATAGAAAGAATTGAGTAAAGTAGAACTGGTCGAACATAAATGGAATCAGGACTTAGCGCTTGTAAGAGAGTCTTCAACTTACTAGAAGGGCAGATTATTAATCTGGCTAGAAGGGCTCTCCTATTAACTGTATTCTGGATTTATTACGACATAACATATATCCCGGCCCTTGTATACTCTTCTTCCATAGTGTAAAGTAAAGCACCCGACTCGGTAAAGCTGTAAAGGTCGATTCAGGAAAGCAGTCAAATAGGCCCTAAGAGTGTTTTAAGACATGGTCAAATCTGCTAATGGCAAAGAAACCTATTCCTATTAAGCCAACGATAGGCTGTAGAAATGCATTTGTTGTCTAAAAACCTAAATACTGGGAACTCGGTTACAAACTGCAACTCACATGGCTACATTTCATCTTTCAAAACCGATTCTTTGCATTTCGGGAGAAAACCATGGGCAAAGCATCTCTCACGTTAAAGCTATATAAGTCCAATATGGCACTTTCACTGCGCTAATGAGAGGAAAGAAAGTATACCCTTCCTGTTCATGCACTTAGGTCTAATAGATGTCCTCAAAGAGTGGACTAAAAGAGCAGATATTCCACCAATCCCCCATAAAAAAGACTCGCAGCGTATTCGTAGCAAACTGTCTTTGTCCAATTCCTCCATCAATCCCATTCCCCCAGCAGCTCATTCTATCAAAGAGCCAAACATCACAAGCGATTCTGGCACCATTTTGTATGTCTATCAATCCTCCTCGTCCAGTAACTATACACTATGCCTGTTGCCTTTACTAGCTTTATTCTTACTATATATTTATGTGCCTTAGATCGTCTGACTTACTATATATTCATGTGCCTTAGATCGTCTGAAGGGAACCCCAATAGAGAGAAGGCGATGTGTCCTACTCAATACAAAACACTCGTTTGATTACAGACAGGGAAGAGAAAGGAAAGCTCTGTTGTTAGACAAGTTAGGATTGTGGGCTTTTGAAGGTACGGGTTTGCTTTTCTTCAACCTACAGGTCTACGAATTCCACCAATGCCTACTACTCATTTTGTTATGGCTGACCCCTTTACCCACGGGAAAAACGGAGTGACTCTTTTTGATTCAATGGCATCTCCCCTGACGTGGAAAAAAAGCGGGAATTATCGATTCTAGATAAGACTTCCGTATCTTTTCGTAGTAATACCAACACCCTTATATAGGTGCGTTGCAAGGCAATGAATCTGCTCAAGAGTCAAAGTTCCTTGGAGCATTCTTTCCACTGCTGTATTTTCAAGTTCTCCCATTTGTGGGCATTACGAGGGCAAATATACTACTTGACTCACGAGTTGCTCAATTCATTCTCTTTTTTCGGGAATAGCAGGGGATCTTTCGATGGAAAAGCACTTTCTTAGTTCTCAGTGGAGATGGCAATAACTTTCCTTTCTTCCTAATAACCCGATTGAATCAGCTCTTATAGGATGTTATCGGAATCACTATCGAATAGGCGTGGAGGCGCTGTTGTCTTTCGTGAGCTACCTTTACGCCTTTCTTTTAGCCTTGCCCGTTTCCGTTTCGAGTGTAATCCTATCCAGTGGAAGTTGGACCCGCCCTTTATGCAGCACTTCCTTCGGTGGAACTTTTGATTACAGCCCTCTACCAGATCGTTTATTAGGGCTCGTCTTAGGTCTAAGTTCACCTTTTCTTGTAATGAAATGACTACATCTTCGGGCAGCAATCTCTGCCCCGTCTTTTCTTCCAAATGAGTTCTATTGGACGTATTATAATTCATTCTTTTCTTTCTCTTTCTTTTGGTCGAGCTTTCGAACATTCATCTTCAATCGTCCGGAGTTACTTGCTCGTCATCAAGATTCATTCGCTACCCCTGTCCCACTTGAAATAAGGCTGAGAAATCCACTTCAAACTGAGAAAGCAACCCTCCTTCATGTCTAACCGAGAACTTGTAATGGATCTTTCTTCCCGTTTCATATGGTTTAATATGTCATATTAGTTTTCATCCAGAATTTTCAATAAAGCACACATATTGTAAGAATAAGGCGAGTAGGATTTCATTCATGATCATTATAAGAGAAGCCAGTACTTATAATTTCTTTTGCTTGCTGATGCAGCTGATTCCACCTCTGCTAATGCTTTTGTCTCAGCGAATTAGTAATAAGAATAAGATAGGATAGCACTTTCTCCTACCCCCCTTTTACTTTACTTCATTCTTTCAAATACTTTCATTCTATGGAATTTCCTTTTTTTGTTCTTACTTATAGCATAGAAAGGGTAAGGAATATAGACAAAAGGGAACAGTCAAGAGTTTGAAAAGCATACATTGCATAAAAAGAAAGTGGGATGCCTTTCCCGTTAGGTACTCGCTAACACTATATGTTCTTAGTTCGTTATCAAAGTAGTTGATAGCCCCTCCTTTCTCGCCCATAGGTATTCGCTAACCGAATCGAGGTCTTGCCAGAGCCCTATACTCCGGATTTCTATTTGACTCGTTTATATACCTCGTTCACTAACGTTCGAGCTCAATTACATCGACCCTAGTAAGATACTTTGCAGGGCCTTATCGGCTTTCATTCGTGATATCAGAACTCAAACGCTCACCATGTAGACTACTTTCAGTCGAGCTAAACTCCCTCTTCCTTTCCACCTCCTGCTCTGCTCCATAGGCTTCGATGCCTAATACAAAATAGAATCGTCTTTCTTCTTATGGTCTAAAACTATATAACATAGAACATATAGAAGAGATCCTTAATAATGCCCTATATCATCCCTAATCATCGCAAGACATGGAATTGTATCTTTGTGGCAGCTTTCAGGATTGGAAAGGATGCTCATAATAACAGCGAAAAGTTTCCCTTGACTCGTAATAAGGCATCTGAAACAGCACTTAAATAGGGCTCCTTTTCTTATTCACGTGCAGAACGCATTCAAGGCAGGTATGAATTCGAACCTTGTTCTCCTCTGGGCATTAGGTAAGGGAAAAAAGCAAGAGAATGAGCAAGGGAGCAAGCTTAGACTTTGACTCGTGTAAACCTTTCTTTCTCGCGGACTAGATATCGC
This sequence comes from Musa itinerans, assembly GCA_001649415.1. Classification (NCBI taxonomy): domain Eukaryota; kingdom Viridiplantae; phylum Streptophyta; class Magnoliopsida; order Zingiberales; family Musaceae; genus Musa; species Musa itinerans. The sequence continues at coordinate 114,276 of LVTN01000045.1, read as the reverse complement.
ACTGCATTACCTCAGCTATGATTCCACCACTGGGGGGGCACCCCAATAGATTCTCTTCAATATGTAAGTTGTCAACAAGAGCGGAAAGAGACTCGTATGAAGTGCACACATGATCAAGGGCAATTATCAGGGTTCGGGGCAATCAGTCAGATTTCTCGTATACAAACCTTTGTTTCAACTCATCTTACAGTTCATCTCCGATCTTACCCTCCTAATGGCTCTTCTAATGCTTTCTTTTTTCCCAACATCCGTATTTGGCGCCTCTGGCCTGTTCCGAGAGGCTTTCAAAGAACAGCGGATTCTATTGTATTGTTGATGATCCTAATACGGTTTCTGATCTTATCTTAGCGCCTAAACTTGTTCGTCTTGTTGCGCAAAGGAAAACAGTCAAATAATCGATCTCTCACTTATCTCATATAAAAGATGAATTTAGGAGTACAGCTTAACTGCTTAATTGAACAGAAACTCGCCCCTTCCCATTACGCGTAGAATAGAAATGGAACCTAACACTGTAAACTCTCCCTTTAGCACTTGTTCTTGTTGTTCCTTTGTTAACCTTTTATTGAATCTTTCTTACCTTATTGTATATAAATAATGAATATTACCTGCAAACGGATCTGTCTTCTTATTCTTTGGATTCTTATTAATATTACCTGCAAACGGATCTGTCTTCTTTTTCTTTGGATTCTTCTTACTTCATAGTAGGATCAAAGATAGTATGATCAAAAGTAGGATCAAAGATAGTATGATCAAAGTAAAGCACAACAGCAGCTACACTTAAAGGAAAGTCTTTCGGAAGGGACTCTCAATCAGGGCCAAGCAACTACTAGATATGATGAAACTGGAACTAGAACTGCTTTATCTACGGAAGTGCACCTCGCATCAAAGCTATGAAAACAGTACTTGCTAAGTGACTTGTCTAGTAAAAACTCACTGACGCCACGAAGACCAACGAATACGTTAGGATGAAACTCGGTATTAAACAAGAAAAGGAACAGCAGTGACTATGGAATACCTTAACTCAGGACTCCTATACACTAGATGCGCTAGCAAGTCCCGGCCCGATACGATAAAGCTTCGGCGCCAAGACCTGAACTCTCCTTTCTTGGGGCACTGTGCACTCTTATGTTCCGTTTTCCATTCCATTCTGGATTTCTGTGTTACTGTTCCATTCTTCATTCTTCAATTCCTACTTATGTGAGTACAGAGCACTGGGCACGGGGTTACCTTCATTTCATCTATTATATCCCCCGGCTAATGATTATGTTTCTTTGAAAAAGGTGTAATTCTTACTTGCAAACAGGAGAATACTAGGTGGGTGAAGTTACCAACATCTATGAAACTGAGCTCAATCCCCGGATTCTGACCTTAGAGCTCAATCCCCTTCCCTTCTTCTTACCTTGCAGTTCCATTCAGGCTTTCTTAACTTAAACCCGGAACTTGGAATTAATAACCCGCCATCGAGCACCGAGTCAACAAATACTTCTGTCAATTTCAATCACTCCGTTCCCGTTAGCGCTGAAGAATAGGTGTTTCCATTAAGGACAGGGTTTAGAGCGCTAAGTAAATAAGTAGAGTTGGTTGCTTCGAGTATTGCTGTAGATATTGATTCTTTATGTAGGTGCTAACTTAAGTATATAAAGCAGTTCCTTTTCTTTACCGCTATGTAGGCTACGTTCAAACCTGTTCTGCCATTATGGTTTAGGGGGGCTACCATAGGTGTTATGACTCTCAAGATGGTGTTACAGCCTATATAGTAGCCGACTAAGTCGCCCTTCTAGCCAGATTCATAATCTTCCCTTCTAGTAATTGCCAAGCATCTATGTAAGTTAAGGGAGCCAGTACTTCTAATTCCGGGCGCAAGTAATGGTGGGTAGCCAAGAGAACTAGTGGATCTCGGTGTTGGCAATGTCGTTTGTCTTGTTGGTTCATAAGGGAGAGTTCGCGTATTGGCAATTCCGTTTTTATTGTGTCTAAGGAAATCGCAAGTCCCAGCTCGAATAGAAAGAAGTATCAAGTGGAAAGTCCTGTTGTCGGTGAAGAAAGTGATTCAGTGTTGTCTACGAGATCATAAACTGGATCAGATGAAGCTGCAATACGCTCTCATTCTTCAAGTATAAGTTCCTGGAGATCCAAGTAGTTTAGTGAGAAAGTAAGCATAAAGAAATGTTGTTTCTCTGTTCTCAATGAAAGTGAAGTTCTTGCAACAGAGCCCCTTATAGTAAAGGTTGGATATAGATAATAAAGGTAAGATGACTCTGATATATATATAATAGCTAGGTCAAGAAATAAGGTTGACTCCATAATATGAATCAGCATCCGCGGGATTATGAGAATACGCTTTTCAAAGAGAATCAGCTGTTTTGGGAAAGTATTCAATTTCAAGTGCAGTAAGAGAAAGGTGTTAGCGTAGCTGCCCGCTCAAAGTACTTTCGTGTAGTTCCATTTGAAGTGTGGTTTAGAGTAGCAGAAGCTGAACCCATAAGTACCTGAAGCGGAATAGCTGGATCTGTGAGAGTGGAGTCTCGTAGATAGGATGCAGTGCTTGTGTCAATTCCTTTGATGTTTGAAATGATAGTGTAGTGAGAAAGTATGCTGTTAGAGCAGTTGAAAGAGAAGAATAAGAAATAGGTGAGGAAGCAACAATCGGTTAAGAAATAAAGTATAGTATAAAGTATAGTATGAAGAGATTGAAATCCCTAAAGTACTCGCTCAGTTAGCGCAGAGTCAGCAGTTCAATTGAAAAGAGAAGGAGTTTCTTGACTTTAGTTTCGTGAAAAGAGAAGGAGTTTCTTGACTTTAGTTTCGATACCATCTCCATCATGTGCTCGATAATTCCATTCTTCAGACAGTTTAGAGTCCAGGGAAGGGTTCCGGGAAGGAAAGTGTAGTTCGAGTGTCGGTAAGTAAATAAGTCCAGTTTTCTTTGGGTGCACAAGTGTTGGCGATTCAGAGAGTTGAGTTCAATAGTAAGCATCAAGTGGTTCTTCAAGTTCAGTGGAGTGATTGACTTGACCTATCTTGTCTACGAGAGAAGAATGTAGAGATTAATCAGCAGCTCCCGAAACTTGACTTGCTCTTAAAGCTACCGTTAACGAGTTTGAAGCTTCAGCGTTAAGTCATGCTAGGCCCTAGATCCGATTCAAAAGAAAGGGAAGCTGTGTCTGTCAAAAGTTGGCGCAAGTACAATTCAAGTCGACAGGACAGAATCTCATTGAAGAATTTCATGATCAACTGCTGATGCTGCTGATGCTGCGGATTATTCTTATTCTTATCCTTCTTAAGCACCGTGTACATTAGACCAGTCTCTTGATATCAGACTTGAGATTTGATTGATACCAGACTTGAGATTTGACTCTATATCTAAGTGTTAACGCCAGGTGAGTTTGGTGTGCAACCAACGTGAGCTTAAAGTAGTGAGCCAGCAGTCAGCAATGTGTTTAGGGGTTTTGAGTATAGAAAAAAGGGTAGGTAATCTTCAATGACATGATGTTCGAGTATTGCGTTAAGATAATATGTAGTTTGAGTATTGTCCTGCAAGAGAAGAATCCTGAAAAGCTACAGCGAGAGTCAATTCCTTCTTTTTCTTGTGCACCAGAGAAATAATATTGTAAAGAAAGAGCTTTGCATCGGACAAGCTACTACTTATGTTGTCAGTTGCCCGTTTACGCTACTTTGGAATTACGAAAGAGAGATTGGAAGGTCAAAGGACAAGTACAAAATTGAGGATTGAGCTAGGTTTAATAGAAGAAGGTAAAAAACACTGATTAATTAGCCCCTTCTTTCCATCCATCTTATTTCTGAGTTACCGACCTGGGGTTAACCGCCCCTTTGAAGTAGTGGTCCAAGTTGGTTAAGCTCTCCACCCTTAATAGAAGGAAGCATTAAGTAAAGTATTGAACTTAAGTACTGGCCCAACAGAAGAAGCAGAAGCGAGGTATCTTCGCTGCAAGAGGAGAACGTTAGGAAGCTGGAGTTGTTGAGTTAAGCGCGGCAGTAACGAACGCACAGTAAGAAAGGAAAAGGGCATGGCTTCGAACAAACAAACAAGTAAGCACAAGGGCGACTACCAATAAGAAGAAACTACTCTAACTGGTCTAACAAGGCGCAAGAGAGAGATTGAATGATGAACTTAAAGTCGAGCCCCTTATTCGTTGTTCCCTTCTAGTAAGTTGAAGCCAAATAGAGGACTTGTGAATAACTCTCAGGATATTGTATCCCTTGCCCACTAAATCCTCTGTCGCTAGTGTTCGCAGAATTCCACAAGCTTATTGTTGCTGACGCGGCAGTCTTGTTTTTCCATGTAGCTTTAGTTTAAACGGAAGAATCTAGCTAGTGAGTAAGGAGGCTAAAGGGAGCAGGCCAAGCCTCAGTGGACCAAGGAGTTCTAAATTCATGATTTGTTTACTGCTAAATTCATATGTGTTATGAGGATGCAGGCGCTTCTTTCGGTATTTGCTTGTTTGCTCTTAAATGACAATCTTTCGAGTTGTTGGATTCTGGATTTATTGCTTACAGTTCTACACTTGTATTCTTACTTGCAAACTATACCTCCATTCAGAAATTGAGTGGACCCTAGCCTAGACGAAACTACAGCTATAATGACTAGCCTATTGATACAATGACACTTGCTACCCTTCCTTTAGATTTCACCGACGGAGTAGAAAAAGGAGCTTCTCGAGAAAAGTCCAACTCAACAACTCTCTTCCCGCTTACCGCTTACTTTGACACTGCAGCATCTGATCTTACAAATGGAAAAAGGAAAGTCTAAGCGCCCGGACCAATTGATACGACATCACTTGCACCTGTACTCTTGAAATTGTTTGTCAGTCGTACCCTAAACTCTCCAGCGAAAAGAGACCTCGCTTCAAAGTAAGTAGAAGAAGCCCAAGTAGATGCACATGATCATAAGCTTTATTCCAGTCTTATTCCAGAAGCCTACAAGCAGAGCGTTTGGTTCTTCAAGTATTGTTTCGGGTGCGAGTGTTTCACTTGCTCGGTTGAGGGCGCAGGGAAGGGTTGGTTTTATGCCATTAGCAACTATGTCAATCATAGGCTGTTGTATCCAGTGCACCGGTGGTTTATTACAGTTTTATGGTAACTGCCTACATATGCCATTTGAAACCTGCTCCTCTTGAGCGGCGAGTTGGTATAGCATTCCAAGACTTCGGACCTCAAATCGGCCCCCTTATTAGAATCTGCCCCTTAGCCATACATGCTTCAGGATTGATTCTCTTTCGGGAATGGTTTGGCGAGTTGGTTGCAGAGGGGGTTAACGATTGAAAGACAAGAAGGAGTGTTCGAGCTGTAGGTGAGAGGTACGAAAAAGCATGTGTAGAGGAAAGGGGCCATCGATCCATGCTCACAAGTCTGTTTCATTCTCTGTCCTCCTAACAACCTGGAATTCCTTAGTTCCCGTACGGAATGATAGATGGTATCGACCTTGAAAAGATATCCTTGTTAGAAGAGATCCGGGCGCCCTTACTATACTTGGCCTCTATTGAGATATGTAAAGTATCGACCTGGTATTGTAGTATGAGAAGCTTGCCGGACTAAAGAAAGAGATAGATGCCCCCCTTTACGTAATCAATCTATATCGACCAATGAATTAGCGTACGAGAGTATAGATAGCTTTTGAGAGTATAGTATTGGATGGCTTTCCTTTCACCGTGTAGCGGCTCTCGGAGGAGCAGATCGCCTACTGTGTAGCTGCCACTAGAACACCTAACAAATTCTCAAAGGGACTGGAATGGAAGTATTTATTAATAAGCCCGCTTGCTTTCTGCCTTAATTAATAAGCCCGCTTGCTTTCTGCCTTCTGCTTGAAGCTTCCGCTGGTTTACACTTCCTGCTGCTTTAACAAACAACACAAGCCTAACTAGCAGCTATGAGGACTAGAAGCCTAACTAGCTCTCGAAGTTCGGTCATAAGATAGTAAAGGCTTTGAAGCAGTAAGTACCGAATATGATTGATTTCCTGTTCTGTTCCAGTGGAATCGACGAGATCAGAAAGAAGCTGTGCTAGTGCTCTGTCATTGTATAAAGACACGTAGCGGTTAAGGGTAGAAATCTTAGGCTTGTGATTTGATCTCGCCCAGTGGAGTCCGTGCTTCTTCAGCTGTTGTCAGTCAAATTGATTGATCTTCGGGTGCTTGACAGAAATCCTATAGAGATATTGAATCAGGGGCTAAAGAAGATGTAGGTAGAATCATTAGCTCTGCAGAAAGAAAGAAAGAATTGATAGTTCTAGGTTAGGAAAGATATATAAGTAGCAAATCCAAAAAGAAAGTCAAGCCATTGATGCCATAGAAGTAGAGTTGAGTTAGCCATTACGCAAGGGCGGCCACGGCGTCTAAGATGTTAGGTGAATATGCATCATAAGAGCATTTCGGGAGGGTAAGGCAAGAGGGTAATAGGCAAGATAGGTTCAGTCACAGTAGAACTCAACCGTAAGCACGCACAATGGCGCAAGCTAATATCTATCTTAGGAAGAGAATTGAGGCAGCCCCATATACAGTCGCTTAACTAACCTAACTATTAGGACGGACAGAGAGGCACGCATCGCTAACGCTATTTAAAGGATATTAATACGAAGCCAAAGACCCACTCAGCGAATTCCGTCTCAATTTATAGCGTAAGTGAGTTACCTGGCAAAGTGCTTTCTTCATCGGAACTGGATACTTGACTTACTCACCGGGTCCTAGGATAGATTATTTGAGTAAAGACATAGCTTGTTCACCTGATTGACCTGATTACCCACCTGCTCTTCAAACGGAGGGAGTATGATCCTTACTTGTGCACTGCTCTTATATATAAGATGAAATCAGAATTGGAACTGGAATAGGATGAAATAAGAACTGGAACTTGCCACGACTTGGAGCTATAGCCTACTTGACTGCTCTCTGTGGGAAAGCAAGATGAGCATGAGATTGATATACCATACCATAAAAACGATGAAAGTAAACAAATACACTAATCTGTCTTTGATACTCGATAAGATGCTTGATCTGATTCAAAAGAAAGGAAAGGGAAGCTGTGTCTGTAAAAGTCTCTAGAAGCCCCCACCCGAACTCTGGCAACGAGTGAAAATTGAGCCCAACTTAATAAAGCTCTTATCCGATACCTCATTGGCAGCCTCAGCTACTGATGAAACGGGACTACTACGCCCAGCCCACTTCTTGAAACTAGCCCAGCTGCAGGCAACCGAACACATAGCGCCCATTTGAATTCTTGTACAGGAGTTGTGGCAAGAAGAGAACAGAACAGATAGCTCTTATATGCAACAGGACTGGGGGAGGAAACGGAATCCTTAGCCGGGTATTGAGATAGAAGCAAGCCGGAAGCTTCAAGTAAGGGCAGAGGCCTCTATAGTCAGTTGGTTGGGAGAGCCAATTACTAGAAGGGTTGCGTTTTCCCGATAAAAAAGGGAGCGACCCTGGGAAAAAACATAGCAAATGGATAATATATCCTCTGATCTTGCCTCTGATCTTGCCTCTGATCTCGTAGACCTAATTAAGATGAAACAAGTGTGACTTGGCGCGTGTCTTGGCTGTAGACATAGGAGAGTTCGGGAGACAGGGTTCAATTCATTGGAGTTGAAAGAGCAAGAGGAGAGTTCCAGTTGCCGAACACTAGCGGCAGGATCGGATCGGTTCAAGGCCGGGTAAATGGATACTCGTCTGGTTAGGACCAAGAGCAACTCTACTGGGTCTTGTCAGAGCCTCGCCTCATTCGTACGGACCCTACGATAACTAGCATAAAGCTAGTCAAGAAAATACACAAAGAGATAGAGCGTCGCAGTCGAATAGATGAAAGAATTCGATCATAGCATAGTTATAGGGATGTAACAACTCAACTCAAAGGAGAGCTCAATTACATCGACCCTTATTCTCCTCTCAGTCTACTAGCAATACACCAGTAAGTCAGTACAGTACAGATGCTATTAATAGCCCTACAAGTCTTATCTTATAGCTAGGTAATGCTAACAACAATAGAAAATACTCTCCTCTCATCTCAAGTAATAGCGAATCCCTATTCTGCTGAGTTTCCTTTGACACGTAATAATAGACATAAGATAGAGGGAGAGATGGAGATACATAAGATATAGGGAGAGATGGAGATACATAAGATAAGACATAAGATATAGGGAGAGATGGAGATACATAAGATATAGGGAGAGATGGAGATTACATCCCACCAAGACGAGGTGTTACTAATTCCCTTGTTTTCAAACCAATAGGATAGGGTAGAGAATAGCTCGGTCGGTATCATGAGCTCGTCTGTCTCTCTTTTATATCATTATTGTTGCTAATTAAGTTAGGGCTTGCTTTTGCTAGCTATTATATGATAAAACGAAAAACTAGCTTCTATGAGAAAACAAACGAAAAACCTATTACTGCGGCGGCGTAGCGAAGCTATAGGAAGTACTTTCATAAGCATCTATGTCGCTCAATATCAAGCCTTCGTTACTACTATTTCTTGGGGGAACTTCTTTCTAGAAAGATGCCTCTATCAATTCATTTGTTCATGTTGGGCGCTAAGTTTGCATGAATGGCTAAAGAGCTCAATTCTACTTTGCGATATGGTCTCGTAATCAGAGGGCGTCTTCCGATGCAAGGGAATGCTATCTAGCAGACAATGGATAGTATAATCTCCGATAGGCAAGTTAGCTTGTCGATCCTTCCCTCTCCAGGGGATCCATGATATAGCAGTCAGCTTTACGATCCTAGGTGGGACTCTCACTTTCTTTTCAACCCACTTGTGTATTTTCTCTTATTAGGTAAATCACCCATCTGGCTTGTCAAAGAAGCAAACAATCCTAGCTATATCAGTTTCCGCCTTTTCGTGTGGTGGCTATATCAGTTTCCGCCTTTTCGTGTGGTGAAATGCAATAAGTCTTACCTTTCTTTTATGAACTAAGTAATATAAGCTCGATTCCAACAAGCTTTTCTTTACCTAACCGGAGACTCAGAATCCAAGGAGAAATTCTTATCTATATCTTGTTTTGGTCTTTCCATTCTTCTCGCGACTCTTTGTCTTTATTTACTTCGTTTGGTCTCCGACACTTTGACTTTCGTTAGCTTATTTTAGGGTTATCTCTCCTCGTTAAGTAAGGGAAAGTTCTTATTCATTGATAGCACAAGCTAGCCCGTAAATCCAACCTCGATTCAATGTCTTTCTTCACCTTTAAACACCCGAAAACTCTCCAACGGAATGAATGCTGCTATTTACTCCTACTCTGGGTGATGTAATGTCAAAATAGAATCTAGAGGGGAATTGGCCGACCTTACCTTCCAAACCGCACCGTGAGTATATGCCTTTCCCGACTGGGCTTCGCCTTATATATTATGCCTTTCCCGAGTGACTCCTTAGCCGCTTAAAGATTCCTTCCCTGTTACCACCGGACCAAAAGACGTATGTAATAAACCAATCTTGATGAAGGGTCTAGGCTCCACTCCAAGTCATCTCGCTACACCGCTTCCGTTCTTGAGCCTTCCACCAAGAAGAAAACTAGCCACAGTGGACAATGCTAATAGAAATAGAATACCCCGAGCTATATTGAAAAAGATGAAAAAGCAACTCCAATTTGCCATTGTATTATTTCCAGTTTCGGCGGGAAGGGAAGATAAGATTCGTTTTTTTACTCGATTACACGGACTTATCCTTTGCTTTCACTGGCGAAAAGGAAAATAGCCTGCAATCCACATGGAACGGAACTACAACTGTATGGCAAAGGGATGACAGAAAAGAGACAATCTCACTTGTCAATAAAAGGCGAAAAGCAGGCTTTCTCCCTGCAACTAGCTCGGCTGACCCATTCTAATGAATTGAAAACAAAAAGAGAAATAGTAACGAGCTCCGGGTTACACAAGTCAAAAAGGATATTAGGACTTTCTTACTTCAGAGTTAGAGATTAGATTACCAATAGAGAAAGAACTTGGTATATACCAGCAGTATCAATCTTACTAGTCGAATGCATTCTTTCCTTTTCGAGCTGTACTATTGATTCACTTGAACTCTCTCTTCGATGCCAGATTCTTCTATGTTATTTGTTTTGTCTAAGGTATGAAGTGACTTTCCAAAGGTCAATCCCTTTCCTGATGCCTGCATAGAATAGAAGTCAAGTATCTTTTTAGGTAAGGAAGATGTGCCATTAGTGAGAAAGGAAAATGCATCTCGTCCCCGCTGCCCCTTCTTGTTCTGTGCTCAGGGGATATTGGATCTTGCTTCCCAGGGGGTGAAAGCTGCGACTTCGCCTATTCTTTCCGTCTTTCCTTCCCTATTCTATTGATTCAATTGAGCATTGCTTAGGCTAAGTAAAGCTTTATTAAGTAAAGACTGGTGGGCACCGATTCATCGCTGCACACTTTCTCCGTCACTGAACACCCACCCAATCTCGACTAAGAAAGAGACGTAAAAGCAACTACATCATGAAAGCCAGAAGTAGTGCTTTCTACGCTATTTGCGGCAGGTAAAGCCTTTCATCTATCCTACCCACAATCAATCCCTTCTTTATTATCTTATATATAGCAATAGCATCCGGCTTTTCTGATATGAAAATAGTGAAACGGTAATGCCGCACATAAACTATTCTGTGCTCGCGGGAGTATAGTATCTTCAAACCATTGATTCAATTGTCCTATCTCTTGATATAGCCCTTCATTTAGGAGTGAAATAACCCGATTGATTGAACTAATAGAACCTGTGCTACCTCCTCCCACAGCTCCTTCTTTTCCTTCTCTCAGGGCATTCGCTGCTTCTTCTTTTTTTCCTTCGAAACCTTTCATGTGAAATCTCCATTCCCTCAATGTCAGTGCTACAGCTTCTCAAAATGAAATAGCCGAATTCGATAGCTGTCTTATATACTAGAGCTCCAGAACTGGGCTGGTGATTAACCATTAACATAACAGGAGCTATGGGCTTCATGAATCTCAATTACGCCCGAATACATATGGCTAAATGCACAACTACTTGACTTAGCAACACAAACGGCTTTGTTGTCAGTGAAAAGAAAAGGGATGGAAGTGGATCTAGAGAAAAGAAGGGTCGCAAAGAAAAGGGGCAGTTTATTGGATTGGATAGGATTATCATTCTCTTATATAGTCATTCTCTTATATGGTCTTATTTCTTCCCTAATTATATGGTCTTATTTCTTCCCTAATTAACAGCCACCTGTGAGCCTATTTTCTGTCCTGTTGCGCAAGAAGCATATCATACAGGTAGATGGTACAAGGTATGCCAACATTTGAGAAGATAAAGAAGGACACCTACAAAACGAACCCTACATTACTATTCAAAGCAGACCGACCTTTTAGAAGAAGAGAGAGGCACGCTAGTTACTAGTATCCCGCCCGACTGCTGCCACCTGATCAAGCCGGGAAAGCAAGCTGGCGCCATCTTGAACACCCTATTTTGGTTGTTTTTTCTTTCCCTTTAGGCGGATGACCTGTTTCTTTATTGATGGTTTGACACACACCTCTTGGAAACCTGCAAAATAGACCTTTTGGGCATACCTTTCACAGCTATATTCAAATCCGTGATAGCTTAAGTAACGAACAGCAAGCAATACTATTTCGAAGCAAACTGTTGCCTGTCCACTACTATATTCGATAGAATGGTAAGGTAGCTCATAAGACCTCTCAACTCTTGCTGAGCGCCGCTTCAGATTGAATAAGCTATCCACAAATCACGAAAAACTTCTAGAGACGCACGACACGGCACGCACCACACACATATGATGGCCTACCAGCACCATACGCGGCAGCTTAAAGGCAGCTCGGAAGATAGTAAGCACTCACAGCTTTCTAAGGAGAGGGACGCTCACGCACGCCCACCACCTCATTTATATGGAACCTTATTAACCTAATTCTTCCGTCTGCAGGTCCTCAATCGCGAAAGCAACGCAACCCCCTCGCTAAGGAGACGCTCATTTCCACCTAACAACTCTCACCCCACCCAGTCGAGGCCCGAGTCAGGTTTTCGCCGGGGAAGGCACTTTGGAAGCCATATAGTGTAGTTATTCCCTTACTTTGCGCACACCTCATGAATTTTCATGAATGTCGTAAGTGAAAGGTGTTGTTAACATCAAGTTGTTTGATTTGCCAGCCTTGGCCTATCGCAATAGAGAGGACAGTTCGTATAGTATAGTCAACCGGCTCATAAACATGCCATTAACCGCTAAAGCCTTCTAGTTTCAAGTGCCCATTTATTAAGTCTTCGAAATGATGGTTCTGTTCTCAAGGAGAGGGCAACATAATAAAGTGTAGTTCTCTTTGGAGCTCGATCATAACTTCAGTAAGCAACGAACGGGTGGATTTCCATCAGCAAACAACAGAACTAGGCCTCACGATACTATATTATATGAGCAACGGGAATGATACTTACCTGCCTCTCTTATATTTCTTCTTTTACACTTTCTTTCCGACACTTTCTTTCCCGCTTGCTTCCTTTCAACATTAACTGCAATGATACTTACGATTCGGCTGAGGCTTATTATATTTCTTGTTTTGGATTGGATTTGTGTTAGGTTCAGTGAGCCAATGCCCTAGCCTTTGATATGGCTCAGAGAAGGCAGAGTCGAATAACCATTGTGATATGGCTCAGAGAAGGCAGAGTCGAATAAGCAATCAACCGGATCGTGGATCTCTAGGAAGCTCGCTTTCAAGGGGAAGTTTGCATTCCAGGAAGCTAAGCTTGTAAGTATCAGTATGGTAATTGGGGTACAAGATCTCTCCGACTTTGGGCGATGTATCCACTTCAAAGTCACGAATGAATGGCTTATTCTTCCGTTTTCTCTCGTGGAGCGCTACTTATGAGTTAGTCGTAGTTCTGTGGGTCAGTGATCTTTCTTTTGGTTTTTCTTTCTCTATTTTGATCATTCTCCGTTTCCCTCTCATGGCTTTCGTCTTGAGGTCTTCCATAGAGCAGTCAATTCTTGCCACTAGGGTCTTGTAGACTCGTGCTCTCAAGAGCTATCGCTAAACAGGCAGAAGACAGACTGTAGCTTACAAGTGCGCAGCGCAGCGCATACAAAGAGGAAGGCTGTGATCACGTCACTTACTCGTAATTAACACGTCACTTACTCGTAATTAAGTAGAGTAGCCTGCAGCTTTTGAGTTGGAAGAAGGACTCGCATTTCTTTACTGCAAATGCAAAGAAAATCACCCTAAAGAAACTAGTTTGTCAGTGGATTATCCTACTAGCACAAGCGCATTGATCTGTCCTTTTTGCTTGCTTCCTTTCAAACAAAGGGGAACTCAGTATTAAGCTAATGTTCACTATTATGTGGGACATGAACAAACTCACTCACTCCATCCGCTAATGTTCACTATTATGTGGGACATGAACAAACTCACTCACTCACTCCATCCCCATCTAGGAAAGCAGCTAGTCTTTGAAGCTGCCCACTCCGAAGTAAGTAATATATGCTCGTTCATCATATAGGAAAATTCATTACACTTGGATATAGGATAATTCATTACACTCTCTCTTTTTTCGCTACTAGTAAAAGGAGACAGATAATTCATGTAATATCTATAAGAGATCAATCAATCAATTGGAGCTAGATCAGTTCCCGATGAACAAGTAAGCATTGCCTCAAGTCAAATAGAGTAAGACCAGAAAGATTCGAAAACTCAATAAGTCAATGAAACTAGATTCTTTCCTCAATGGAGAAAATAGAAAGTAGTGAATCACTGGCTTTGGTGGAGCTCGTAAGACTGGCAGACTCGAGAGTATCCCCTTCTCTATTATAAGTTAGGGGCCATATTCCAGGTGTCAAAATGCTTCTCATCAGCTTTATTCCAATCCGATCTTCTCTTGATATGCCTAAACCCTATTCTTGGGATTCCTTCCAACCGTTGTCCTTTGATTTAGTAAGTGAAATGAGAAGAGAAAAGAAAAAGCGCCCATAAAAGAAGGCCTGCTGCTCTTAGCGCCAGCGCCGAGGGCCTTAAGCCGGGACTACTTGATTTTCTCTTTCCTTCTCAATTTAAGGGAAAGAAAGTGTACGATGAATTTGCGTAAGGCCTTCCTTCTTTGATTGAATAGGCTTCCACCGTGAAAGCCTAGGTCTTCTACACTCGGTCAATAAGGTCTTGAAGGCCCTTTCCGCTTCTTGCTTCCACTTCAAATCAACGTTCATTTTCTCAAGTCAGGCAGGAATCCTTATTTCACTGTGTTGGTTCCATTGTTGTATACAGACTCGTTACATTTCGTAGTTGGATATCTCTTGGATTCTCCGTCTTTTTTCAATAAGAAGTTTGTTTCATTTCGATGAGAGTTTTCTTAAATCGGATCCTATTTCTATAATGATGGCGAGTCGGATCTTTCCTTATTTATGGAATGGAATTGATGGAGGTTGCTTTCTGAAATGTTGAAATAAGCAAGTTCAGAATTGGAAAGCCTTAAGTTTGTATATCCAGCTAGTGACTCCGGGGTTACTATAGTCATCTTTGTTTCTTTTATATAGAAGGATGTGTTGTCGGTGCTCTTATACTATATCCAGTGCTCTTGCGCATTCATATTCAGACTAACTACCATTACTTGACATAACTCTTCATTCAATCTCCCCAGTGCGTGCTCTGCTGCCCTAATCGAATCCCATATGTTGAAAAGGTAAGAAAGCGGTATCAATGGCTTCAGAGACGTTAACCTTAGGAAGGACCCCGTAACCCTTCCTTCATTGTTATTATGGGAATGCTAGGACACCCTAAAAAAGAATGCAACCACTACAATGGGAATGCTAGGACACCCTAAAAAAGAATGCAACACTACCCAATGGGAACAGGCTCGCTTAGGAACTTAGACGGGGAGCTCCCCGAGTATCCGGCCTTTCACTGGCACTCCCGCAGTAATCGGCTGGCTAGGAAAGTTCACTCGCTTATATTTACTATCGCTTATTGACTAGATAATTGAATCAAGGGGAAATTAAGAAAAAGCTACTCTGAGGAGGTAGTAAGTTCAATACCCTCATATAAGAAAGACTTAAGAGGTGGAACAGCTAGGCCTAGTACACAAACTCTTGCAGGTATGGAAGGTTCACTTATTCACTATCAATTGTAGAAATAGTAGAAATAGATATTCTATTAATTACATAAAGGGGAGAAACAATTAGCTATGAACAAATCTCCAACACCGGGTCCGTCCATGGGAGAACTAGGACTCCAATAAGATGGATTGCTTTCGAGCCTGTAAAATCACTGGCTTTTTCACAATATTGTTGAAACTGCTTTTCTCAATGGCTTTCCTCTGATACAGATGGATATATCCCTTCGCTTTTGACCCCTTCCTTGCTTCAAAGGTTGCTTGTTTGCGCTTACGCGAGTTATTTCATTATCGGGAGTGGGCAGTTTCGAAAGCCTTTTTTAAGTGAATTCCATTGCACCCTGCTGTTTTTCCTTCCTCCTCCATTCCTGTTGACTGTTGAAGAGAAGTCGGAAGGCTCTACTTGCTCTAAGACGAAGGCCCTAATAATATATGTTTGCAGAAATCAAGAAATAGAGAAACTAGATTCATTTATAGGCAAGGGGGTAGGGCTATAGGCAAGGGGGTAGAGCTAGCTCCATTTTGTCTGGAATGTGAATCTGGAAGTTCCTGCTCCTTGGGAAGTACCAATAAAATGGCTACTCGATATCGATCAAATGGCAGCTCTGGATCTGTCTCTACATCTGGATCTACTATCCTTTTTTCTCAAACTAGCGTTACTGGTCAAAGGTGGATCTAATGCTTTGTACCATCTATCGTGGCATTAGAAGCGAAAGCAAAGCTCGCCTGGCCCAGAGCAGAGATTACACAAGGAATCTTTACAAATGGCTCGATGACTTCAGTAACACATAAATATTCTGCAGTTCATTCATGAATCATGAAAAGTGTGACTCAAAACCTCAGCTAAGGAAAGCATCTGAGGAGTGAACGATTCCCACCACCCACCATAAATAGAATCTTTGACGTCAGCTGCTGCGGTAATACTACAGATGCAAGCCTTTTCCTGAGCGCGTATGTAAGTGTCTTTTGAAGTCCGATGTCAAATCCCAGCACAGGGCCCGCCAATGCATTCATTCCACGAAGGAGCATATCTTCCTTAGCCCACTCTTTCTCCCTATTACCTATGTGATTAAAAAGGGGATTCTCGTTATTCTTAATATCTCTCTCCTTTCTCGTGAGATCCAATTGATTTTCTTCCAGTCAAGTCCTTGGAAAAAGCCTTCAAGTTCAACAAGGACTGCAGGAATAGAACCGAACCCTATAACCCATTTTTGACCAAAAGCAAGTGTAGTTAGTTTGCTAGGACGAGCACGAGCGAGCTATCGAGTTGTCGCAGGAAAGTAATCTGTAGCTTTCAATGGAAGGATAAAGGGCTTGCAAAGGTATAAGATCCAATCCATTATTGAATCAATCTTGATCTTCTTTTTCTATTTGATAAGGATCAGTTTGTTCTTTTGCCACTTCTTCATGTCTTGGTTATCAAACGAAACATCTCTTGACATCACAACCTCATATGCCACTAACCTTGTAGATATCAGCCGAGCCGGGTTAAGCACTTGGATCGGTAACTCCTAGACGGAATCCCACGGACTGTTAGTTGATGAATTTCCATGGCTTCATGGCACTAAAGACAATACACTTTCTTTGGCCTGCTAGCAAAGTCACGATTCTATTATCTGCATGACGTGCCTGTACCTTTCCCATATTTATAGAAAGCTCTAGAAGGCCTAAAGCTAGCACACCTAGACTTTTAGGAGGGCAACTAATACAGATCCCCCTAATGCCAGCTCTGTGGTGCTGAAGATGACTCGTAGGCAATTGTTCTTGAAAACGTCTGCTCGAATACCAGCACGCACCTAGAATCTCTTGAAAACGTCTGCTCGAATACCAGCACGCACCTAGAATCATGGCGGGCACTGTAGATCATGCTTTTGCAATAAGGAAAATCCATCCAAATTCCATATTGACTTTTACTGGAGCTTATTCTTCACGATATCATTGGGCTATTCCAATTGAGACCGAAAGATGCATGCCGCTCAAAAACACAGCAAGAGCTCCTCACTGGGGGAAAGATAGCAAGCAATAGAATAGTCAAGCAGGGGCTTCTTTCAATGAGTAAGAAAATATAGACTTATCGAATGCCTAGAGGACCACAGGAAGAAATCAACATCAACTAAGAAATAATATAGAAAGTAGTATAGCATGTCGTGAATATAGAAAGTAGTATAGCATGTCGTGAACGGGGCACACGTGGCGGGCGTGTTTCCACTGTAGTCATTGAGCATGACACAAAATAGAGAAGATATTCAAAACACTAGAGGATATTCAAGCTTACTCAAAACAAAGCTCACTTAAAAGAAACGGAATAGAAGAATAGAATGGAGTGCTGCAAAAGAGTATAGAAGAAGGAAGTCAAAGAAACGGAATAGAAGAATAGAATGGAGTGCTGCAAAAGAGTATAGAAGAAGGAAGTGGTAAACTCTGCTCCGCCAATAAGCGTTAGAGAGTCCCGAGTGAACCTTTCGAAAAGAATCTATCTTACCATATATATATATGAGATAATGGAATAGCAAAACACCTATGACTGCTCTGACTCTACTGACTGCCTACTGCCCTTCTAAACTCACTCCTACACTCGCTTAAGGCACTTAGCCTTGCCTTCGAAAGGGCGAACACACCTTATTCTAGTTTCGCCCTTTCCTATACTCCACTTCCAAACTCATTATAACATACATCCCTGCCTAGTAACTCAACAGAATTTGCAGCTTCGTCGCCAACAACAGAATAGAATCTTCTCTCGTTGCCAAGCCAACAACAAGAATGGGAACTCTACGCACTCTTTCTTTGTTTGGACCACAACCCTTAACTACAAGCAAGCCTGGCATGCAAAGCCAGGGGAAGGGAAAGCCCGGAACACAAAGCTAGTAGTTGCTTGGCCTGCTTCAAAAGAGAGAGCTAGCCTATTCTAAATGGGGAATAGACGGGCGGAGGAGTAGTCGACGTAATACAAAAAGCCAAATTCGAATGAGGAATCAGAAGATCAAAGCAGTAAGAGCAAATTGATTACTGGCCTTCCCTTATGAGAGAGAGAGATTTTCAGATTGGACTCAGATCTTCGGTATACCAATATACAATGGGAACTTCAAGTGTCAATCAAAAGAGCCCCCATCTAATATCTAATTCCAGCATCATTTAGTAAGAGATTATCAAATGCATTCTTGTCTCGACTCTACACGCAGCACAAATAATCTATAAAAGGAGATGGTTGTGGATCCCGATAAAAGGAGATGGTTGTGGATCCCGAAGTTCTTTAGATGGATTCTTCCTTATTGAGATAACCCCGAATTCTTGGCCCCCCACCAAAGATGTTGTCTTCTTAGCCTGGCCCTTCTATGTCGCCTTTCTGCATGGCCGTTCCACTGGAAGGAAATCCTTGCACAGCCATACTGGAATTATATGCCAAAGCCGTTACGCACGCTAACGCTTATGGAGTTGCGGGACGCGTTAGGCTAGATTGACTTATAGCCCTTGCTTGTTCCCAAAAGCTAATGTTTGTTTGTAGAGTTTTGAGGAGTTATGGCTAAGTTACTAGTTCATAATAGAAGTAAGGAGTGCCTTATAGTAAGTTTAGGTTACTCGTTTTTATCAGTAAGGAGTTATGGCTAAGTTACTAGTTTTTATAGAAAATGCTTGATAGATTCTATTCTTGGTTGACTTTACTTAGGTCCAACTCTCTTGACAGCTAGGTGCTTTACTCACTAAACAGATGAACCGGCGCCAGAGGTTGTCCTGGAGTTGAGAGTGCTTTTACTATCAATTCTATGACTTGTGTGCGCATTACGAGGTTTCTTCTAACGTTTACAATTAAGGGAAAGCTAAAAACTTCACTCTATGACTCTAATTCCACACTTGAACCTATATCTCTCTATCCTGATTGCCTTAGCGCAACACAATCACTACGCCTTAACTCGCACCGCTAACGCTGAAGAAGCACCCATCTCTCCACGACCAACAACACAATCACCTAAATAGACTTCACTCTCACTAGACTTTCTCAATTCTTTGTACCACAACAAGTAACGGGAGCAAAGGGAAAGCCTTGAAAGAGCTTCTTCTCTCACAGACAAATAAACTCTACTTTTACCCACTTAGCGCTTCTATGCACTTTTCATCTTTTCCTTACTGTAACACTTATACTTTCTACCTATTTCAAGTACTTTTGAACACCTTTCTTATTGTCTTCTCAAACACCCGAACTTTCGAACAGAAACGGAATGTATCTGATCTTTCAACATCGAATTCTCTTACGGAACATCCACCTTCCCTTTCTTTTGACTGGTGGGGCTTGGCATCCCTTTTGCCCACATCTCCTTGAAGAATCGATTGTTGCCCCGATGCTTACTTTATACTTATTCTCTCGAAAACGACTTCTATTGCTACACTTTAACCTTAAACCAACCCGAACTCTTCTACAATAGAAAGCAAAGCACCTATCTTCTCTCCGCGACACCCCGCGTAGCCAGTAAGATATGATGATCCAGATCCTTATTCGACTCCCTTCCTATGATCCTGAACTTGATCGAACAAAGACAGATGCAACTATCACAAGTCATATTGGAATCTCTCTCTTGTACCTGGCATAGAATAGAGAAAAGGCATTGCCTCCCTGAATACTGGACTTGTGGAACCGTTTGTTGCTGACTTGATAACTCCCCAGGACTCTCCACTTTCTTACCCGAACAGGACAATGAAGGTATAATCAAGGAATGAAACAGTGGAATTCCACCCGTCCTATTTCTTCATCCGGTTTTATTGGACTTATTTTTGGATGATCTAGACAAGATATTGTCATTCTCACTCTTGCAATGGGTGAAAAAGAGAAAACGAAAGCCCTTCTTCTTGTAACATCCGATTCGTTCACAGCTGATTAAGAAAATACCCATTGATTCGAAAGGTCGTGGGAAAGTCAGAATAGCAGGCTAGCTGCGCCCATTTTATATTCTTTATATACCTCCGGCTTCTTGATTCTTCAATAATAGCAGGGGGATGCGAAAACAGCTCCTTCTATTCATAGCATTATTCCTTGCAATGCGGGAAATGTACAAAAGCGTCTTTTCACAGTGTTTTTTCATTCCGTTTTTTGTCGTAAATGTTGTTGAAAGAAGCATTCTCCTCGTGTGCGTGGCTAGCTTCACTATTGATCCTAGCCTTCCTCTATAGCATCCGGATTCTTAATACATTTGGCATGAGTTTGATATTATTTCGCTTTCTCGGATAAAGCTTTTTCTCTTTGTTGACTTTCTTTTCTGCACTTAGCAAGCCTCGAATCAAAACCTTTCTTTTCTACGCTTTCTTCTCTTAATAAATTGATAGTTACAGCTGATAGGGAAAGCTTACTCTTTCTTTTCTCGCCGAAAGACGGACACATTTCCGAACCCCTACCGATAACATCGGATATTCCTTCAAGCCTTAAAAGATCGGATTCAATCTAATATTAGCATTCTACTTAACCATTCTTGTGACAACAGAAGTAAGTGCACTGATTAATTGCCCTTTCTCAAAGGCAATAGGAAGATATCGATTTAGAACTAAAAGGCAATCTCGAGTACAAGCCAAGGTTGGATTAATTTCTTCTCAAGATTACCATCGAAAGAGTAAGTAAAGGACAGGAAGAAGGCGCGCTAATCAAATCCTCTCTTGAGACTAGACTCTATCCCTTCTGGGTCCCAGCTAACCAAGCTCATTCCTAGCTCCATATGAGCTCAGAGTCGCTAACGCTAAGAGGAAGAAGAGCTTATTACATCATTCCCATAGTAAGAAGGGAAACCGAACCCAAGTGAAGTTCCTCCGAGTCCTTTCTTTGCTACCGGGCATGAACTTTAGGTCACTCTTCAATCTACCTATAGCCTGGTATGGACTGCTACATTGATTCCTCTTGGCTACGGAACCTTGACTACGATATCACTAGATTCGCAAGAAATTCCCAAGTAAGTAAAGCGAGCGACTCCGTTCCTGTGACCTGGTTCAAGCTTTGACAGAAGCCTTTTCAAGCAGAGATCAAGTTCTCAGATGAGGATCCTGATTTGATTGTAAATCCATCTCCTCAGCATTAAAGTGGGTCTATCGATACAAGTGGTAAGACCGATCCATTCCGCATCCAAGACCTGGGTGTCGGCTAACGGTGAGTTACAGTTTTCGTATCTAGGTAAGTTAGGGGGTCAGTGAGTGAACAAGCAAAACTAGGGCTTTCAACAAGCGATTCCACAAGTTTCGTTCTTGTGCTCGTTAAGTCTAGGAAAGTAGCTAGGGCAGGTATGAAATACTAACTAATAACTCATATTATATACCTTTTCTTACCTTAGATGCGGTGGCTCGTACCTTGTTCCTTTTCTCCCTATGTTATTCCTGTTATTACTCGTTTTATTCTACTTCGAAGACATCCACCAGTAAGCTTAACTACAGGATTCAACAAGTAAGTACAAGAACGCAACTTACACATAGGAGTTTGATTTAGTCCGTGAAGAAAGTAAGCCTGATCTAAACATAAGTAAGAATAGAAAGGGCTTTCAAGCAAAGCCGGTTATTAGAAGTTCTGGTTTGAGTAAGCAGTGACAGTATTAGAAGCCGCTGTTGGAGTCAGTGTTTCTTGTTTGTACTTACTATTATAAGAGAATAGAGAAGTTACAAATCCACTACTTGGTTAATTCCTTATTTAGGTCAGTAGCGGGAGACTCTCAACAAGGTTATTGGGAATGAGATAAAGATATAAAGTCAAGTCGTATTTGATGTTCAGAGTTATAGTCAAAACCTTTCAATAAAGAAATACTCTTTTAGGATAACAGACTAGACGCAAGGACCTTGGAGGCAGGAAAGAGAGAATAGCACTGACGCTTAGTTTCGCTGCCCAGCACTACCTTTTATAGAATTGAATTCAAAACTAGTGCTTAGCTATTAACTAAAAGAAATCTCACTCATAATAGTAAGTAAAGTAAAGCAAAGGTATTAAACTCGACTAGAATAAGAAGAAGTAAACTCATCAAAGGAATAGAACCAAACTCGTGGTAACAAAACGGATATCTCACACGGGCCCTAACGACTGTAACTAATAAGTAGCAGAGTAGAGATTCCCGCACAGAGACTAGAATGCGTCTACTTACTTACAAGATTGAAACAATAACCAGTACTTATAAGTTCAGGTGAGCTACGGATAAAAAACACAAAACTAGGGGTAACTCCAAGGGCTTTAAGCACTATCGTAAAGAAGGGCTAACAGGACTTCCCATACAGCTATAGGGAGCGAACTACAACTCCAATGGGCTAAACTACCCTACAGCTACTCACTTTCCTTTCAAACTTCAACTAATACAGCCAGAACTTATAATAACTGGGAAAGTCAACCTCTATTTATTAAGTCTTGCGAACTTCAGAATATAAGTAAGAAGCGGGAGGCTAATAGTCCACCTATCAAATCCAAATGGGAAAGTAAGATTTTCACTCGAAAGTAGTAATGCGGATATGGGGTAAAGAATCTGCTATTCTAGTTACGCCTAAAATATAAGGATCATAAGATGAAGGCCCAGCGGATGAAGTAGTAATAGTGAAGTCTACGAGATCCGATAAAGGATCAAAGGGTATAGGCGAATAGGCAGGTCCAAGCCCAGACTCAGTGGCTAAAGCTCAATTAACCTTCATTTGACACAGGCCTAACATACGAAGCAGTAAGAGTGTCAGCTGCAAGTGGTTCTTTTCAAGTACAAGAGCATAAGTTGTTGAAATATAGTCTACTGAATCATTAGCCATAGGGGTGTCGTAGAATCAGTAACTAGCCCAGCCCCACTGATTAATTAGCCCTTTCTTTCTCTAAACTAAAGGAAGAATTTGAAGAAAAGCCCATAAACGGAAGAATGTGAGCTAGGTATAATAAATAGAAGTCACCAACCCAGCCTAGTGATCTTTCTTTTAGACACAAAAACGAATATATTATTCACATATAGAAATAAACATATCATTAGTGGAAGTTAACTAAATAATGAATTTCAGAATCTTTGATAGGCATGTCAGACAGGAGCATCGGGGAGAGCTTCACTATGATTTTAGGTAAGGAAAGATAGACTGGTGCCCCAAAGGTATAAGACTTGAATATAGTAAGTGCAAGCAACATAGTAAGGCCAGCCGCCAAGCTACTGCTAATGTTGTGCGGAGTCTTCTGAAACAACACATAATATGTTATTGGTGGTTATTACCAAGTGCTGTTCTCAGGGCGGTAGGTTGCTTCTTGATATTATTAGTGAAATTCATATGTGCCTGTTTCATCCTCTCGATTCCCAGTTTGGTTCTATAAGTGATGGTCCCACTCCCTTTCTTACTTAGAGTCGGCTTCTTACTTATGAGGTCAATTGGATACTGCCCTAGATCTTACCACTATTACAACAGCTATTAGTATTAGAGCCGGGCCCCAGGGTTCGCAGGCTTCAAGGAATAGGAGTTCTTCCAGAGTTGGTGACCACAGAGTTCGATTAGAGCACGAGCACTAGAACAAGGTTTGTAGTCAAAGAAAGAAAGGCAAAGCGGATAGGTTGCTAAAGAAGTAGGTAAAATAATCAAACAAGAGAAGAGGAATCCACCAAGGGAGGTCAAGAGCGAAACCTGTGCTTATTCTAATGTAACTCAGAATACGGGATATGTGTAGTATAACATAGAACCAACCTCGAGACGGGGGGTCTAAATACAACTATTAGAATAACCCCGCTACGACTCATAATCCCACTAGTGGCAAGCAGACTAATACTACTGTTTACAAGGTTAACGCTTCTTCCTTTTAGCCTGAATTTCCTATCTCTTATCTTAGGTTGCACCTCTCTATGTACCCTCCCGGCCTTAACCTCAGCTTACTCCACTCGCAAGTCTGATTGAACTTCTTTTTTCTATAATACAGGTCCTCAGGAACGTCTAACAAGGCTGGAATCACTACGGGAAAGAATGGGTCTAGGAATAAGCATAATGTAACTCGATACCCGGTTTGATTATAGTATGTAGACACTCCGCCCGTCCTCATGCCTTAACTCCCTTGCTTTGATTCTGACTATCCTCCTTGCTTGTGTTACTCAACTCCTTGCCAATAAGTAGAAGACCAATATTGCTATTAACAAGTACCATACTGGCTGGGAAACCAACTACTAACTATTAGAACAGAGCTATAGGGCATATGAGACTAGACCCGTAGCTAACAAGGATTGAGCTTAACTGTAAAATGCAACTAAACTAGTGCCTGACGGCTGCTACTGCTATCAAGAAGAACCAACCTACAGCCAGCAAAACAAGGCTGTGACTCTTGCTTCTTAGAATCGACCTGGTGAATACAATAACAGCGAATCGACCTGGTGAATACAATAACTGCATAAGAATAGAGTGGAGCCGCTGCTTTTCGTTCTAGTACTTGTTCCTGGCATTCCATATCCTAGTTTAAGTATTCCTCTACCGGCCACATTCAAACCTCTTAGCTTACTTGCTTTTAGGCTGACTTCCTCCACTAGCATTCTTACTATCTTTTACATAAGTCTCTGTATTGCTCCTTACTTTCTTGCTTATGAGATTTCGTTTTAGCATGGTAGTTGTACTTATCTATTCTCTTATGATATTCTAAGAATAGTAATAGTATAATGAATGTCATGTGTTTTATTGTTTGCATATGATATATAATAGTAGCGTGTGTTTTCATATTCTATTTGCGTTGTGCTTTGTCTCGCCCGTTGAATCAATGTTGGTTCTCCCAATACATATGATATTAGATGTCCCCGCGCTGCGATGAATGAGAGATGAGATGATCCACGGCGAATGACAGATCACAGAATCGGAATGATGTGCGAAGACCTCCTTGAATAATTGTTTCTCACTTTGAAGAACCTACAAACCACTTTCTTTTTGACCGGCCTGTGGACCCTCGTTGTTCGTTGCCCGGCCCTTCGTTGCACGGCTGTTTCGCCAATACATACATACATATGGGATGCTACTGCTATGAATGATACAATGGTAGCATATGGGCTATGAATGATACAATGGGCGCGGTCCCTTCGATGCACGAGCGAAGACGTAGTTGCTGGACCGGAGTTGCTGTACCATAGCACAGAATGATTGGGTGCACCGACGACCGAAAAGAACGTATGCTCGTTGACTGACCGAGACGGGGGCAGCTAACAGACTTACTGATGTGACTTTCGGACTGAGCTATGTCACTTTAAGAGTGAATGAAGGTACTGAAGCATAGAGCGAAAAGGGGAGAGAGACCCAACAGAAAAAAGATTATTGATTTCGAAAGTACTTCAGAATGAGCTTAGCTACTTGAAGAGTTAGTCTACGGCCGGCCGCTCATAGGATAGGCAGGCTTATGCCACCCTCTCCGCTCAGAGACTATGTGTTGTTATTTTCAGAATGCAGGTTTATGTGAATGGTGAATGAACGCTATAAGAGTAATAAGGGCGCGCCCAACACAAAGGAAGAACTATTGGGGATACCCGACGGACTTGTTGATGACACTTGAAGAATGCGATACCCAATAAGGATTGAAGAATTAATTACTCGTCCACTTTTGAAGAATTAATGAAACTACCTTCTTTATCAAAGCAAAGACCCGAGTTCCGCTACAAACCTTTATTGTTGCCGGCCCCAACTAATACAGAGCATGAGGTATATGGTCCTGCTCTGAATGAACCCTAAAAACATTAGTGAGTGGACCAACGGCCGAACAAAGACAAAGACGGAGTTCCCCGGGGTATGCTCGTTGACGTCGACGTTGACGCTAATGAAACATAAAAGGGTCTGCTCGTTGACTGATTGATGTCACTTTCAGGCTGAGCTATATTACTTGAAGACCAAGTGAACCTCCCGTTCTTTGACCTGCCCCTTTCATTCTTTACTCCCACCTTGACTCTTTGCCTTACTTATGGCATTCCCTACTGGGTGGGGCACTTTCTTAGCGTTAGGGCTCTTAGTCCAATAACCTATAGTAGCTATTAGTCGTAGAGCTATTAGTACTATTTCATTTAGCCCGGTATCCGGAAATCCATACTTATTTATATTAGTTCGATCTTGTGCTGTTCCTATTGCATTCTTTGACTTGCTCTTTTCGTTCTGTATTCTTATTGCTATTCTCTTAATAGAAAGTATAGGTTGTGCTGCTCTAACTGTTATTCTTATTTTTGGAGAAACACTTTCTCTTTAATTACGTAAAACACACATATTCTATACGATATTGATTGAACCTGTGAGTATATGATTCTACTGTTTAGTCCCCCGCGAGAACCCGCTATGGGAGCACTACTACAACTATGGGAATGAGAATACCGATAAAGGGAATGGATCCGGGCATAAGAGACCTTAACTCTAAGTAAGAAACTTCACTAGTAAGTCCAAGGCTGTAATTACTACTTCCAAGGCTTCCCCCCTATCTAAAGTAGGTATGATCTAGGGCATCTAAGACATACGAAAGGAAAAAAGGGATGGATTTGTAAGTTTGAAACAAAGGTTAGTAAGAATCAGACAAAGCAATGTCCGTTTGCAAGCGAATAGTGGAGGTCATTTAAGGGGCTTATAGGAAGTCAAACAAGGTTATAGGTTGGGAGCTAAAGAATGAGAGAAAGTTGAAGTAAGATTAACGGTATCAGTAGTTAGAGAAGGGTAAGCAAGCCTTAAAGCAGTGGAGCAAGTCTTATGGTGGGAGTGACAATATCTAATAGTGGAGTAAGTATCTCAGACATCACTTAAAGAAGTGCATGGCAGGGTTAAGCTAACTAGTATATGCTAATAATCAAGCATAGTACTTGTCTCAGTGGGTTATCGGATTTCTTAGTTAACCTTGTTAGCTTTAGTTCGTTTCCTAGATATAGTAAAGCGGGGTTAGTTGTCAGTGAAGTAAGGATCTGGGGATCAGTAGCTACAGACTGAAAGGTTTCTCTAAATTCTAATAATATACGGAGTTTGGTTCGATAGGCAGTGATGCATTCCGAGTTGTGAGTTGGATCACCTGTGACTCCTTTGATTAACCTGTTCCATTCTCTATTACATAAGTTCAAGTATGAGACGCTTTAGCCATATAGCCTGTTGGGCATTGATTCAATTCTGGCTTTTTCCCCAGGGGGGTTAGTTCTTGCTCCCAGCAGTGTTAGTTTGAAGTAAGTAAAGGGCATACTCTAACTAGAAATCCAGCATGCAAGCAGTGTAAGGGGTCTAAGAAGCCGTAGGCATTAGTGAAAGCCCTTTAAGTAGAAGTTCCATTCCTGTTCCTCTTGTTCAATTATTAGTTCTGGGGTTAAGTCTCTTAGCGCGCTAGTTTCTTATTGCTAACGTTGGTTCAATCCTAGTTAAAAAAGTCCTATTGTTTTGTGTACTAGTTGATTGGTTTACTAGTTGGTGTACTAGTGAATTCCTTATATTGGGTTTTGTCTTAGAGGAGCTAATCGCATTCTTTTTATCAGTAGTTTGTTTCTATCTGCTGGTATGCGCTATCCCGTACCTACGCTTAGTGTGCACTACATCGTACTACCTTAGTTAGATTCTTTTTCTCTTGTTCGATTAGCATTGTTACTATCTTTTAAATAAGTCTCTTCTTTCCATTATTAATAGGATTCCGAGTTGGTAGATCGATTCTTTTAGTTAGCAGTAGCAGAGTTGGAACCGGGCAATCTTTGATACGTATCGTCGCCCAACAGCCCTGAAAGAGTGTAGCGGCAATAGTGTTGAGTTGGATCCTTGCTAGCAGTGATTTAAGTCTGATATGATAGTAATTTGTTGAGAGCCTCATAAGTTAAACAGACTTAGATTGTTGCTCGTAGTGATGTCTTTCTTTTACTGGTTGATTTCCTTGTGTTCCGGGTTGAGTTCACTAAGTTCTGATTCCTTAGCTCGTTTCTTTAGCTAACAAGCAAGGGTGTACAACACAGATAATTAGGCAGGCAGCTTCGGTCTTAGTTCTTCCATGGAGAGTCTTGTTGACAGCTGTTCCATTCTGTATTGTAGGATAAAGTATGAGGTTCGATTAAGTGTTGGAGTTCCATTATTCCTGCTTATTTAGACAAGGCATTCTTCTATCACTTTGCTTTGGAGCCTATTACCTATGATTCTATTACTTAGTTGTTTGTCTGCTTTTCTATCCTAGTCTTGTCTGTCGTCTTGTCTAGAAGTGACTTGGCGTCTATCAGTTACTTGGCCGTTCTCCAGCTACTGACTATAGCCTGGCACTACGGAATCTAAGGTCAACAACTACTCAACTCGAAAAAGGGAATCAATCCACTAGCTATACACTGAAAATCAAGTTGGAAGGCTTTTACTGCTGGCTTAGGTATGATAACCCCCCAAATGAGACTGAAACAGCTGCCGGACCCCGGGAATAAATAAATGAACTACTTCACTCAAGTACAGCTTTACTAGCCATAAGCCTACCCTTCCTCGGGTTCAAACTCAACCTAGTGCTTTAGAGGATGCCCTGCCCTACCAAAGCGACCTCTCCTTGGTTTCAACCTAATACTCCTGGTCCAGAGACTTTATATCCTCCACCTATCAGTCTACCCTTCCCTTAACTGTAGCCAAGTCTCTTGCTCCTAAACCAGAGTATGTCTCCGCTCGATTAGATTATGGGACTCCGCGACTCCTACTTATTAGACTGAGCCCACTGATAACCAGACTTTTTCCTATACTAGAAAGAATAGACTACTGAGGCATACAAGAATAGGCTACTGCCTTCTCATACTTGATCTTATTATCAATAAATTCACTGCAAGGACCATTTCTATTACTTGGTTTTGGAAATCCAATACTACGATCAGACTTAAGCTGGTGTTTCCAATACTTTATCCAATAACAAGGAAACGAACCACCCACTCACTAATGGACTAGGCTTCGGGGACAGGTAACTCAACTAAAAAGCGGGAATTCCATTGCTAAAAAAAAGGATGAAACAAAGGTATACAGGACTTGAACAAGGTAACGCTCCTCAACAACAATTTCCAGAATTGAACTCGTGTTGACAAGAACCAAACTACTGCTTCTAGGCCTTACTCCCATAAACCGGAGATACAACACTGCCCAACACGACTATAACTAACTAACATAACAATCAGAATTCTACTCAGTAACCCGATCCTTGCTTTGCTTTATCTAAACCTTACTTTACAGCACCCCCGGATTTGGATCCTTACTTTCCTTCTTCTGCAGCTCCCCGGCATCTCGTTCTTAGCGCCCTACCTTTCATTCTATGTTTTACCTTTGACCCTGGCTTTCCTGCCTGTTGGGTTAAAGCCTTCTGAATCCACATAGTCACTTGTCCACCCTTATACTCTTGCTTACAAGCCTTGTTTGCTCACTTCATTATTCAATTCATCGATCAGTATTCTGTTTACATATATTTCTATGTGCGTTTTCATTCTCTTATTCCCCCCAGTGATTCTTGTCTTTAATGGGGTTATTTTGACTCGGTGGTAAGCCTAAGAGTACGGCAAGGAAAGCAAGCCTGGATGTCAGACTAACGGGTTAGCCTTTAGTAGTTGGCAGGCCGAGAAGCAGGTTAGTCAGTCTAGATCTCTAACCATAGAATTGATGGCAGTATGGAAGCCTGGGTTCCTTGTTGAGTTCTTTAGCCATATTTTCATTATTATCACCTAGGGGCGAGGGTTTCTATTCTTTCTATCACTAGTTGGCCGGAATTATAAGTACTGGTTTGAGTTGAGTTCCCGGTCTCTGTTTTCATTCTCATAAGTTGTAGGTTGATCCCTAGCTTTTAGTTACGTTCTGATTAGCACTAATGGATTTCCTACTCTTGAGTTAGCTTCTGAATCCGCAGTTCATGGTTCCGGGCTAAGGCCTTAAAGCTTTAGTGGGACTCTCAAACAAATAGGTAAGGATCCGAGTAAACGGTTAAAGAATCAATCCTTAAGTAAAGAATGCCAGGAAGTAATGGCCTACTCTCTACCACCATAAACACATCTGTAGTAGTAACGCATAAAAACGGTTTTGTTAATTCCTCAGTAGAATTGAACTGGTGCTTCTACGAGTGTAACTGATAAGTAATAATATGGTTATGGCCTAGGGCGCCACAGGTTGAGAATCCACCTAGTGCCGGAGGTGTCAGCCAATTGACGAATCAACAATGAACATCAATGCGAATCCACCTAGTGCTACGACATTCCCTTGTACTATAGAAGCCGACCCACTCCATTAGAACTAACCACTAACTAATATCAGAGTGACCCTACCGAAACCAACCCTTGCATTACTGTATCTTAGCCTGTCCTTCCTGTCTACTGATATGCCCTTCCTGTCTTTTGCTCGACTTGTATTCTAGTATGCTTTTCCTAGCCTTAAGTCTTTATTGCACCTCCGACTCTGCCTAACATCCCTATGGCTTGATTCCAATCTGACTTTCCCTTATCGAAGTCTTTGTCCACTGGCTATAATTCAAGTACTCATATATCTTGCAGCCTTACTTACACTCATTGTTCTTAGATCGAGTATACCTCCCCTTTTTGTTGAAGTCTCTGAACCGAAACACCTTTATAATACCAATATGATAAAGTAAAGAATCCAAGAAATTAGTACAAGGATTGATCAAGCGAGTAAAAGAGTCAAACTCTGTAGTATGAGAAAGAAACTAAAACATCTAGCTCTGTGGTTGCCAACTCTAGCACCGGTAGAAGACCTATAAGTAGAAGACCTATATAGGGAATGAAAACAAAGAAGCCAGAATCGAAACTCACATCAGCACTAAGATAAGAAGAAACATGGGCATCGCATCCGCACAAACATATAGTCAATAGAAAAACATAGAGAAAATAGAGTCACTATTGTCCTGTTTCACCCTAGTGTAGCTAAGCAAACAACTCGTGGAATTACTATAAGAGAACTAATAGCAAATAGAATATGAAAACACACATAGAGATACAATAAATATAAGTAAACAGAATCATTATTCGAAATGAAAAGAACAATCCATATTAGTTAGCATAATAAAAGATGGGCAACGCGGGCTTAGCTAAGGGATCGGTAGACTTAGAGAGGATAGGCAAAAAGCTAGTAAGGGGCAAGCGATAGTGGGCAAGCGGGAGTTCAATTCCTAGTTGTGAGTTGTTGTCTTCGATTACTTATTCCTAGTTGTGAGTTATCGTATGAAGGGAAGTAGCCAATATTCTTTTAGAGTAGCTTGCTTCCTTGGCTTTGTTTTGTGTTGATTTCTGCTAGTACTGATTTCATTCCTTGTAGTTTTAGAAGCACTTGTTCAATTCTACATCCCTGTCACCACGCTTAGAGTAAGTAATCACATCCTTGGTTCCACTCTGTTAGGGGCCCGTTCCATTCCTGTATGCCCGGGGTAAGTTCCCAATTCTTTGAATTACCAACGTCAATATAAGGCATTTCACACCATAACTCTTTGACTTACTTTTCTCAAGCTTACTTGCTATAACAGGTAAGTAATTGCAAGTAACGCCCGGATACTTAGACTTTGGACCGTTAATATAAGAATGGGAATGGCGCTAACAAAGCATTACTCAGCCCATACTGATTTATACATAAAACCTTGCTTTACTATATCTAGATCTAGGGATGAAACCACTCCCAAGTCAAGTCAGTTCTAAGGGGCCGACATACTTGCTAAGGATGCTAAGAGGGCTAATCAGAATCAAATATGGAATCAGAAGAACAGAACTCACCGAGGAATAACTCCACTCTAATAAAGAGAAGAACGCAAAGGAGAAAGAAAGAATTGACCTAGCAACAACAAGGCTTTGGTCCTATAGTGGGTAATCTACAACAATGGGGGCCCTCGAAGACTCTCCCCGCTGCTTCTCGGAACGAAACAAGTGCTTCTTATACTTTATCTTATCATAAAGAAAGAAACTAGTGCTACCGGGACTTCCACGGGGGAGGATTACAACAAGAAAAGAATTCAAACCAACAAGGCTTGCTCTAACACCTATTAGTATGCCTTTCCTTACCGCTATTCTTTCCCCAACTACTCACTTTTACTCCTATACTCTTAGAACCTTGCTTTGCTGTCTCTAGGCCCCGACTTGAAAACGAGATCTCTGCTTTGATTCTTTAGCTACGGACCTAAATTCCTATTTTGTAGTATGCTTTCAACAATGGACACCATAAGAAAGAAAGTGAGGTAATACGTTTACTATGAATAATAAGAAGATGATGTTTACTTGACACCGGCACAAGCAGCCCCAAATACAAATTCAAAAGAAAGAGTCTGAACCTATCGATTATAGGCCTAGGAACAAGCAACGGAGCAAGCAAACTTATGTACCACAACTCTTCCACTCGGTTAAGGTCCAGTACTTATAATTTCAAGCACCGAACTTAGGAACTTAGTTGCAAATAGGAGAGTTTAGGGTTCTAAAGGAAGCATAAGAATTGACTGTAAAGTAACAGGGCAGACTATCTGTGTCGGTATAAAGTAAAGGAGAAAGGTAATAATATATTAATTAGAAAGACATAGGTCCAGGCACAGCTTCTTCAGTTGCCGATTCAACTCTCACAGATCCTTAGAATTATTTGATTGTTGCCCCAACACTGTAAACTCCCTTCCCGCAACAGAACAAGTAGACTACTTTAGAACTGGTTTGATTCTTTTGTTTGATACCTGAATTAGGCTCCTCTACCGCTGGCAACGGGCAACTAAACTTCCCGCTTCAGATCTGATAACTTTACTTGATACTGGAACTGGCAATTCTATTGATCCGGACACTGACTCTGCCCCTTCCTATCTCCTTGACCGTAGTGGTTGCTCTTTACCCTAAATGTAATCCTATAATAAGATAATATATCATTCGGTATTAAATGAGTATGGAATGTTTTCAAAAGCTAGAGCATTCGTTTTTCTAAGAATATGGGAGTATTCAAAAAGTGTGAAGTAACTTCTATTCCCAATGGAGTTTCTGTATTGCCAGTTCAAGGCCCAGACTCAGTGGTGTCGGCTTCAAGGAAAGTAGTGCGGCAGGGGAGTTCGGGAAACTACTGATTGTCCCGCCCGCCTTGTAATGACCATAAAGGAATTCTTCTGATTGCCCAAACTCGTAAACCCCTTATTATAATTCATTCTACAATAAAGTCATTCAAAACCACTTTAAGTAGACTTAATTCGACTGAAACTTATATGCTCTTTGAACTCTGTTAGTGCTTCAGAAGCGGGAAGGAAAGAAAGACTCTCCCATACCTTACACCTATGACTTCTGGCTCTAAATCATATGCACTACTTCCTGTTGGATCCGCTCTAACAGATTCCTTTGCCAACCCATCCTATGCCTCTGGCTGGCTCTTTGAACTTCCCCTCGCTTACAGCTGACACAAAACCTTTCCTTTCTATTAGACCTCAGTAAGAAAGAGGAAATAAGAAACACGGGATGAAAAGGAATTAATAGTAAAGGGCAGTAATCTTATTTTGATTAGAAATCCAGAAATCCAGTAGGGGCGGAGGAGCTTTCAACTAGTAGTAGAACCTCTGTGTTAAGGGAGTAGTAGAACCTCTGCAGCTAAGGGAGTAGTAGAACCTCTGCACTAATGAAGACCAGGAGCAGTAAATTAAGAATTGTAGCAAGAGGGGAAGAGAAAGAAGCGGGCCATAATACATAATTGCTAGTTCTATTTCCACTTTCAGTAACAAACAGGGGAGCGGAGGGGTAAACTCGTCTGAATTGAACTCGTTATACAAGTGTAACTATAGTAATTGCCCCACCCGAATAACAGGCTTCAGCTAGAGCTAGGTAAGTCAGGAGAGGCTGCAAGCGGGTATCTCGGTCGAAAGGAATCAAATAGAACGGGAAGGTTAGACTCTATTCTCTGATATGGGATATGATCCTACACATCTAGTAGTTTCATTCTTTTAGCGGTTGTGCGTAAGGGAGCAAGAGGCGAGGCGGAATCAATTACAGTTTGACTTGCCTATCGCAGGTTAGAGTGTCGATGCGAGTGTTGGCGACTCGGAACCCTCAAGATGTGTGGAATCCCGCCAGATTCATAATCTGCCCTTAAGTAATTGGTGGTACTGGTCGAGTGCTTTTCTTGTTTCATCCAGAGTTGAATCCAAACTTGCCTTACTGAGGGGATAGTTGCTATAGTATAAATATTCTTATTAGCAGTATCGGCCATGTAGCTGAGGAGTTCTATTATAACTGATAAGTTTGTTTCATCTTATTCCCTTGTTGAATCCGTATTAGTAGCAAGAGTTACAGTAATTAAGGGCACTTTACTTGGGCAAAAAGACTTCTTTAGGCTCGGCTCCTATACGTACCTATGGCTAATATACCTATGGATTTTGTTGGCTTCCTATACCGTACACTATTCTATCGTCTTCTACCTATCCCCCATATTCTTATTCGAATATTGATTTGTTCAATTCTTAGGGTTAGATCAGATCCCTTAGTTTCGCATTCCATTCTCAATCTGTTTACTTAGACAGCTTCCCTTTCTTTGAAATCTTACCTCTGACCTACACCAAACACCCGCCAAGTCACTTCTCATGTGTAGCGGCAGGAGTTCAATACTTATACTTTGTGTCTACTGAGTTAGTATATGGGAAATGGAAGTCGTTTATCAATTTCTTTCATGTTTTCATTTGAACTTCACTACACTTGAATAACAGACCTCGAAAAGTATATGATTCTGCTGACCTGACCCCTTGGGCACAGCTCCTGATCTCGTTGACAGAACTAAAGCACCGCGAACAAGTAAAGAAGTAGGGCTTAAAAGGTATCTCCACTGAACTTAAGTACTGGACTAGCGGATTGAGAACAAGGACAGGTATCCGAATTAGGCTCTATTTGTTTGATAGGCAATTCTTATTAGATTATTAAGATCATTCAATTCAGGTAGCCCTTATTATAAAGATCCGGAAATTAGGTTTATGTTCGCGCACACAGGACTTGGGGAAGTAAACTACACTCTACTCGGTTAAAGGAAACTCGTATCTACTCAATTGGGCTGGGCGCTTGTCTGCTTTTTAGTGCTAGTGATCCTTCTCGCCTACCTGTACTCTGGTATTGAAGTTCAGAATGGAACCCTTATTATAATCCGTCAAAGAATTAATATTGAATTAAAGAATTGAACTCAGTCCTTTGAATCTACATCTACAGTGGGGACAACTTAGAAATACTCTGCTCTATCTGCCTACTTCAACTAATTTATTGAATTAATGAAACGACTTTCCCTTTGTTTAGCACCCGACCTGAGGAGCCTTAACTAGTACTGTGAAATGCCCAAACAAGTAGTGGAGTATACGAGTAGCCATGTGCCCTTAAGTAATTGGGGTAGGCACGGGAGACAGGGTTCACTGATTTGTTACAAGAGGAGAGAGAGGCGCAAGTCATTATAAGGGAACTTTCTGACTTAGTGCAGAGGTGTAACTACATTTGATTCGCAAACATATGTCTAGTGCTCTTAGTAAGCTGCAAGCGGGTATCTCGGTTTAAACAAATATAGAGTTATCCATTCAAGGTGTTGGCAACGAGTAGTGGTTCGGTTCAGAGAGGAGAGTCTTGTTCCAGCAGTCAGCAATGAATGTCAGCAATAACAAATAAGTAGAAGCCCAGTACTTATAATTCCAAGCAACTACTACAAAGGCAGGAATCGGACAGGACTTCTCTCACGGAAGAGGGTGAAGGGGAGTCGGAAACAGAATCATAGGATAGAGCCAGGGATGCTAGATCTACCAGGGGACAGCTGACAGTTGACATTGGAGTTAAAGAGTTCTGTATTAGTATAGAGAGTTATGTATTAGTATAGAGAGTATAAGTATAGTAAGTAAATGATTGGAATGAAAGGGCAGATTCCAGTTCAATTACTGGTGTTGGCGAGAGGGCTTGGTTCTTAGCCTTTTTAGCGGTAACTCAACTATATTCTCAAATTCCACCCTAGTAAAAGTGGGGGACATCTCTTAGTTTATTGTTGAAGTTGCAAGTCCGAGTTACTAGTGTCATTCTTATTGGTAGTTGTTTCATTTATCAATTATACACCTAGGCGGGGAGGAGAATAAGAGTATCAAAAGAGTCTAAAGAATCACCAGTTATTGGTGGAAGTGGAAGAATTCTTTGTGGCTAATGCTGTTTTGTTTTTCCTTGGCTTATCGAACAGAAAGATACTCGTTGCCTACTGTTTCAAGTGAATGAGTTCGGGGCGGGTTTAGAATGAAACTAAGTAAGCAAACGGGTGGGGTAAGAAAGGATAGGTCATGAGCTAGAGCTAGTTCAGTCAGAAGGAGAGGCAAGGGAAGCAGTTTGAAGGTACGCAGTTATAGCAGGGCCAGATATACCTGTTGTTGCTGTAGCGGAACCCTCTGCCTTTAGCTGGTAAAATACCCTGAACATCAAATAAGCCTTGAAACTCCTATAGCGAATTATAATAAGGGTGAAATTAGAACTTTATTGCTTTAAACACACTGTGCTGTGAAGTGACTTTCTGACTTTAGAGGTTAATTCCCACTATCGAGAAGGAGCGGTAGTTCAGTAAGTGTCATCCATCCTACATACTCCTAGAATAAGAGAATCAAGAATTGGAAAGAATAACGGATTCAACAAAGGGTAACTTACTATAAGGGCGACTTATTAGTCGGCTTGCAAGAAATACTGATGAAACTTGACTACGCAGCTTGTTCCAATGTTACTAATTAAGGAAAGAGATAGAATCCGCAGCTCTCGCTCTGACTTAGAGATCCGACTTAGAGATTGGATTTAGCCTACCCATCCGTAGTAAACAAATCAATAATTCCATAACTCCTGTTAGCACACTGAGTCTTGTTACCGATGGGCACTCCGACCTTGTTTCTTCCCCAGCTCTCGCTCTAGGTATGATAGAAGGAAGTCACCAACTGCTCTCGCAGAAGAAAGAGAATCACCAGTTCCAGAATTCTATCTCCTATCTTTATAAAGGGCCAAACTACTACCGGATGCTCTATAACCATAGGAATGACGGGAATTAGTTACTTTTCATGAAACTACTAGGGTTGTTTTGTTTACTTACTTGTATAGATAGGGGCATGGTAAAGTACTTGCTTTGAAGCGGGGTGTGAGGCCCATTATTAGTTTAGGGCTTGCCTGGTTGTGCAAAGAATGGTTCAATGCTACTGACCCTTAAGTAAATGGGAGGAAAGATCAGCTCTTTTAGAATGCCTAGTTCCAGAGTGACAGTAATAACGTGTTGGTGGTAAACTCCCCTTTCAAGGTGTTGGCGAGCCCTTCTAGTAAGTTGAAGTTGTTGGTGACAAGTACCCTTCAGTAAGATGAGTCTCCTTATGTGCCAAGTGTCATTGTCTGCAGGATCTGAAGCAGTTCAATATCTAGGTTTGGCTAATGTAAGTCCATTATATCAGTTGTTTCCCCATATCTAGTGGGCGACTCTCAATCAGGTGCTGTCTTTCTTAGAAGCCCCTTCTTTATTAAGCTAGCGAGTAGAGCACCCCACAAAGTAAGTAAGTGACCAGTAAGTAAACAAGAACTTACTAGAAGGGCCCCTTAACTGCTAATAAATAAGAGAAAGAATAGGTGCTATAGTGTCATTAATAAATAAAAGAAAGAATAGGTGCATCAAGTACTAGGCTATAGTGTCATCCCGAGTTTCATCCCGAGTGTAAGTTATAAAGTAGGGTGTTGGAAGGCGACTAAGAAAGCACTCGTTCTTTTGTAAATTACCTAGGACAGGCCGGGCCAGGTTCCATATTGACTGACCACACCCATGACAGCTGTAATTAAGGGCACAGGAAAGAGCATCTTAAAGGCTTTGAGGCAGGAAGTAGAGTATACCAGTGGAGTCCCTTGTTTCATCTTGATAAAGAAGATATAGAATTTGATAGGGCCAAGACACTACTAGAGTTGTCAGCTGCAAACGGCTCTGCAAGTAGAAAACTTTTAAACGAACACTTAGGCGTTACCCAAACAAAGGTACCCGCTGCACTAACGATATGTATCTGAGGCTGTAGCTGAAGCTGTTGCAAGAGAGATTCAAAGATCACTTCACTTTGCTTTGAGGGCTAGTGTTTGTTGAAGGATCAAGTTCTGCTCTTGTTGTTGGCAAAGGATCTGCACTCGTTAATGAAATTCTTGACTACTTTCCGAGACAATTGAACTACACTTGGCAGCAACTAATATAAAGCTTGAATATGGAGGCAAGTCTCTTTCCCTACCGGAGTTACCTCGCCTCAAAGCCTTTACTTCCTTCTTATACAACAAAGGCAAAGAAAGCAGAGTTTTGTACTTTACTTATCTCTTTTGTTTACTTTACTTATATCTCTTATAATACAGAGCTCATGATTCTGTTGAAGTAGTAGACGGAATAGGATCTTCAGCAGGGGAAAGAGTCGGATCAG
The DNA here is from genome assembly GCA_001649415.1 of Musa itinerans. NCBI lineage: Eukaryota > Viridiplantae > Streptophyta > Magnoliopsida > Zingiberales > Musaceae > Musa > Musa itinerans. Next base: position 75,948 of record LVTN01000045.1, on the reverse strand, counting down.
GTGAGTCAACAGTTTCCAGAGAATCCGAAGTTCCAAAGCCTGCAGCAATAAAAGGTGTTGGCTAAAGTAAGGGCTCTGAAATCTCCTTTTGAATTCTCTCTTATATAAGTTATTACACAGCTTATGAGGAGTTAACCAGTCCAGAACTTATAATAACAGGCTGCTTCCCTTGCAGAAACTGACTATAGAGGCCTATCCTTGAAGTGCGGCTAGCTAACCTTCCCTCGCCACTTATGAAATTCCCATACAATTGAACTACACTTGAATAACAGACCTTGAACTGCCCTGTATTTCTTACTCGGAATCGACAACAGGACTTATTCTTGCCCGAGCACCCATCTATCCGGTTGACTTTTAGTCCCGCAGTAGCAGGTGGTATTGTTGCAGGGTTAAGGATAGAATGTCCAGTTCTGTATACTTCTCTTCTATTCGAGCTGTACTTTCAACTGTCTACTTTGGTAGATACCTGGCTCATCAACTCAAAGGTAAGAACCAGACTCGACTCAGGGGAGTAGTAAACGTAAGAAAGCCTCAAATAATGCCATTTTAAGCTTGGCTTGTTTTCTCTCCTACTAGAAGATCCTTTATTTCCACTCATCAACTTGCCAACTCATGCATTTTCTCCTAACATCTTTATGGTTTCCTTGCCTAGCCGGGATAGTATCCTTGAGTGCTCCTGCTCTGGTTCTTGTAAGTAAATTAGTATTTCTCACATTAGGTTAGTTGAAGTCCTTGTATGATAAGTATTTGCTTGGCCTCGAAAGATTCCTGTCCATTTAAGTGTAGAGGAAAGTTTTGTTCTGAGAAAGAATCCAGTATTGGTAGAGCACATGGCAGACTATCTTACGAATAACATAACATATAGGAGAGCACTAAATAAAATAAGAATTTACCTCTGTAGCACTAACCCGAATCAGTAATAGAGAAAGGAAGCCGAATCCTTGGTTCTCAAGTCAACAGGTAGAGCGGATTCATAAGATTGATATGAAGCATAAGAAGGAAAGCCAAACACAGACCTTGTGCGCCGGGCAGTAACCAAAAGAAAGGGTAAGCAGGAAACACAGTCAGAAAAGAATGTATTGAATCCTTCAAGCAAACAGACGTGTAGTGGGATGGATTCGATTCCTATACGCTCCTTAGTCTCCTGCTCCTGCCCTTTATCCTGTCATATTTCTCTTCATAGCAAGTAAAGTCGTATGTCTCTTTTGGTGCGAAAGTAAGTTGCCTATTCCGTAAGCTGAAAAACTGTCCTTGAAGGGAGGGTTTAGCTGTCTTGCGGTAAGTAAACTTCCCTGTTCTTCAATTCTGACTTCCTAGTAGCAGTCTTGCGATAAGTATCTGACTTCAAAGTAGCAGTCTTGCAGTAAGTAGTTCGTTTTACGTTAAGTAGTTCATTATATAACTGTGTATAAAGTGGAATTCTGTATTGCAAGTTTGATTCTTACTTATGAGTGGAGAGCACATGGTAGGTAGGTTACCTCAAAGCCTTTACGTACTTATGCCCATAACTATACTTTATGTTCGTTCGCCTCTCCTCGGGCTACTATCTTATATATCATACCTCTTGCTCCACAAAAACATAGCAGTTACTTGCCTCTCCTTGCCTTTTTAGTATATGCTTGGCAATTTATGAGTCTGGCGCTGGTTTCAATTTAAGATAGTGCAGGGTAATATTCTACTTTTCTATACGATCTTGGTCTTGTCCGGTAATAACTCGTATATTAACTCTATGAATGACGAATAAATTAGGAGTAGTTGTCGGCTAGAAAACCAATCGAGGAAGAGAAAATGAATTATTTGTTGACTTCAGATCCACTGGTGCCTAGTAGGGGTACCTGAGTAAGCGTTATCCTATACCTATAATAAAAGAAGATAGAATTTAGATGGTAAGGCAAGAACTCAACTACTTTGAGCTGCAGGAGGACTATAAGGAAGGAAGGATAAGAACTAGAAAGAAGGATTCCCTCACCTGTGGTGCATACTATTACTAAGATCTGTACGAGTAGGTATAGGAGCCGAATTCTGGTATCAAACTATACAAATACTAATGAATAGAGTTCCTACCTCAGATGATCTCGTTGATGAAACTAGAATAGGAACAGGCTATTGAAAAGTATAAAGATAAGATAAAGAAGAGTCAAACCGAGTTCCATTCTTTTCTTTAGTGGTTTGATTCTTGCACTCCTGAGTTGACTTCTTAAATGACTTATTCCTAGCCTGGAGTTCCACTCTGAGGCATATGAGTTTGATTCTAACTTTCCGACTAGCTCACCTCTTAGCCATACTTTAGAACCAGAACAGGGGTAGTTCAATCTCCTTAGTTACTATGTGCTCTTACGCCTGCAGCTGGGCTAGTGGAATTCTTATCTATGTACTATCTTTAGAGACAAACTAAGAAGCCGGTTATTATAAGTTGTAGCTCTTTGAACTTAGCAGCCCCGAACCTAGTACTGGTTTCGTTCCTTCCCGGTTTCATTCTTTAATGACTTAAGCCCGGGGTTAGGATAGGAGGTCAATTCTTTCACTCCCTTGTCCGAGTCCTGTTGCTACTGGTTTGGTTCCTGTTGTTACTAATATCAGGCTTGTTAGCACTGGTTGTAGTCTTGATAGTAGTAGTCTTGATAGTAGTAGTTAGGGAAGACTTAAGAAATAGGGGCACTTGTGAAAGTCTCATACATACTAGTTCAATTCTTATCTTAGTACTATAGCTTCGGGGAAGAAATTAAGTAAAGGCCCAAGCCCTGTAGCAGTGGTTCAATTCCTACTTCTTGTTATGTGCGAAAGTTGTTAGTGTCGTCTATTTCCATTTATACCCTAGTTTTCAATAGTACTGTTTCCAGTGTTGGCGATGAGAGAGGTGAAGGTGCTTTCTTTTACTTACTTCGCTCTAGCTCTAAGGCGAGTTCGGTCAGAGACAAGCAGAAAAGTGAACCGCCCCGTAACTACATAAATGCATTATAAGATCAAGAGGTATAGTAGAAAGAGTGAAAAGAGCATAAGTGGAAAGCTGTTCGAGTGAGAGTTGAAGACCGGCGAAGCCTAGCCTAGATCTGAATCCTTTCTTGTTGAAGTTGCCCGAACTTAAGTACTGGTAGTTTCAAGTAGTTCTCTTAAGTAAGAATACCAGAGCCAAGGAACTACTAATCTGTCTGCTGTATCTAGAGATTCAATCGTATATGAAAGAATGACACTAATAAGTAAGACTACAGAATAGTCAAAGTATCGATTATCTTAGGGAATAGATACCACGCGTGTCTACCTTCCAGCTCCCTTGTATCTAATTCAAATCCCTTGTTTCATCTTTAAGCCAATATAAGATAGAATTCCAGTTTGGTAGAAACTACTTATAAATACTCCCCTACTAATTAAGGCGGAAAACTCAGGTATCTTTGAACTCTTTCTCCCGAACACATGGCAAGTAATAAAGAAATTCTAGTTGGGGCTAGGTTCACTCTTACTCTTAAAGTCACTGTTCCATTCCTTCCCTCACTAGCAGCAGTCCGAGCAGTACCAGTAGCAGGCTTGTTAGCTGTGGTTGCATCCTGTGACTCCCCACTCACCGACCCCGGATTATAATAAGGGGGACTCCTTAGCTTCATTCTGTTTGGCAGTGGTTGAATCCTAAGATTGATTAGTTCCATGATAGCTCCACAACTTACTATAAGGCACTCCCTGGGTTCAGTCTTTCTAGTAGTTGGCTTAGCCCTGTAGCTAGTAGTTGTAGTCTTGTAGTTACTGTATCAGGAACACAGCACTTGGTTCACTGGTTGGAGATATTCTAGTAAGTCCCAGTACTTATCATTCCAGTCCGTTCTGAGCCTACTTAGTGTCATTCTTGCCTGAAGTACTTTAACTACTAGCTCTTTCACTCCTTAGCGAAATTCTAACTTACTTCCGAATTAGAATAAGGGCCAGAACTTCTAATAACCGGCTCACTTTCCTTGCTTTAAGGCTTTGACTCCCGACTTTCATTCTGTGACTTATGGGGTCTTATTCTGATATTAGGAAGCTATCTATAGTATTGGATTTACTAGTTGGATTCTTGTTAACACTGGTATTAGTCTGGGAGTTACTGCTTTCAGGCTTATACTTACGAGTTTCTTTCTGACTTTCGAACTAGAGCTACAGGAGCTAATTCTCCCTACCCTTAGTTGCATTCAAAGACTACTTAGGTCAATTCTAACTAGCACTACTATAACTAGGTATTCCACTAATTCCACTTCATGAAAACCCGGCTTTTTTGATAGCTCTGTAATTGCTACCTTATACTCCTTAGTTCCATTCAGTAATTCTACACCATGAGAACTTACTAGAAAGCTCCTACTTTATGACTTCTTAGTATTATTCTCACTTTCCTACTTGACTACTTCCACTCAAAGCAAAGATACAAGCTACAACTATGGGACTGGCCTCTACTTCTTACTGCGTATACTACCGGACTGGCCTATTCTTCTTACTTAACTGCTTCCCGACCCGACACTCACTATAGAATCAACCCGTAGCCTACTTAAGGCTTATATCTGCTAGCTCCATTCTGTAACTGCCGAGGTCAATTCTGTAATAAAGGTTTCTAGTGCAACTGCTTTAAGTCTTGGATCCACTGCTCTCAGGCTTGAACGCTTATTGGTAGTGGTTTTAGGCCTTAGTGAACAATACAGAGAATCAGCAGCACCGGTAGCAGGCTTAGCAGACAGTAGTCAAGCCTTACGAATTAGAATATGGTTGCGTTCGTCGAATTCTAATAAGGGCTGATGAGTTGGGGTCTGGTCTGGTTGTTAGTAGTTGCATTCAACAAGCTACTACTAATTTATAGCGGTAGTGAGCCTAGACTTATGGGTTTGATTCTTGTTACACCAGTGGTTGGAGTCTTACTCCTGGCATTACTGTTCCATTCTTTCACTAAGCCTTATACTTACTAGTTTCTTCCTTACCTTCCTAAGCCTTCTACTTACTTAGCAGTTTCATCCGGATACAACTCGGTTTCATTCTTTAACTAAAGGTTTGGTTCTGTAATGGGTTAGTTCAATTCCCACTTGCCTACTAGCTTACCTCCACGGTAACTACTTAATTCCATTCTTTGACTGGTTGGTTTGATTCTAAGATTGACTTGGCAAACACAGGACTTGGTCCACAAATACTTTTATTGCGACTTACTCATCTACTTCTCCTCTGTTAACTAACACTTTTATTGCTCATCTCACTCTGTAAACTCATAAAGTCAGGGCTCTAATCTCATTTCACCGTGCTCTGCTGTCAACTATCCCTTAATTCTTCTCTGGCTCTTGCAACTAACCACTCCTGTTCGATAGTTTTCTCCCTTCATTCGGCTCTCTTCTCTTGCTACTAGCTAATCTCTATCCGACTTAATATAAGGGAAACAAGGAATTCAACTAACGACTAGACAAGTACCATAACAGGACTTACTATAAGCTGCACCACTACTACTATAAGTAACAAGTACTATTGGTATTCAACTAACTACTACGGATGAAACAGCAAATCTCTATCCTCTTGCTACTAATTCCTTAATTCCTACTAGCAACTACTCGGGATGAAGACGAGAAACTCTAACCATTACTTATACGCTAAAACAAATACTTACACAGGGACAAGCAATTACTGGGTGCTTTAATATACCCCATTAGTTTGATTCTTAGTAGTGGTAGCTCGATTCACCGGTTTCTCTCTTAGTCTGTTACTCACTGGTTTGATTCTTAGTTTTGATGGTAACTTCTTAAGGCTTACTACCTCTTAGGTTCATTCTTAGTTGAGTAGCTCACCAGCCTTACACTTGCGAGTTCCATTCCGAGCCTACCTAGCTTCTATCCCTTTCTGGCTGTGACTCTACTGGGCAAGAGGGCAGGTTAGCTAGTCAATTGAAGCAAGTAACCGATCCCTACCTGAGTAACAGAAGTCAACAAGAACTTACAATAAGCCCCGCCAAGGCAGTAAACAAAGTCAAAGTCAACCTGCCTACCCCAACTGAGTGAAATTATGAGTATACTTAGTTTCTTTCTTTTCTTCCTTGGTATTCTTAGTCTTATACTCGATCTTACCCTAAAATGAATAGTCAAGGGCTTGCCACTAAAATGAATAGTAAAGGGCTGGCAACTATGAACTTCATTCAACTGATTTCACTCTTTCTTTCTCTCCTCTAACTCTGGCAACAGGTAACATCTCTTTTCAACTTCCCGCTTGCATCTGCGTGGCTCCTACTTAAGAGTAGAATTATGACCTTTCCGACTTGTGAGTGAAATTCCGTAATTCCTCCTTTCCAACTTGTGCTAAGTCACTCATCATTAAAGCACCGAACACTTACTCTAAGGGCCTCGTATTGAAGGTAACCATCAATGGAAGCGGGTAACCATCAATGGAAGCGGGAAGAACTAACTATACAGGATTTATACAAGAAATAAAGAAGACTGCTGGCTCCTCCCCTATACTTATCCTCTGGCTCTTTCAACAAAAACTATACTTTCCTTCTTTCTTATGAGCCCCCTAAGGCAACCATACCTCTGGCTACAAATACTTCTGGAAAGAGCTATACCTCTTGAAAACCTAGGGATGAAGACTAGAACAGGAACTAGACTACCAGGGGCAAGCTAACAGCTGGGATAACTCCTTCTCTCCTCTACCTCTACTCTGGCTACAACTACTGTTATTGCTCAGCTAACTAAGGCTATCCCTCCGTCTCACAGGCGAAAAACACTTCTTTTCTCTCTATTGCACTAATAGCACACAGGACTGGTTCCTCCGCTTTGCCAACAACTAGAAAAAGAAAAGGACTTACTTGAATGATACTTTACTACTACCACTAGAAGTAACTACTACTACTACAACTACTACTTCTTCATTCTGAGTTTAACTAGCTCCATCCTTTGACTCCATAGCTCTATTCTATCCCTTTTGTGCCAGAGCCGAACATAGGACTTGACTCCTTAGTTTGATTCTGCCGAATTAGAATAAGGGCTAGGTGAATTCTGATCTAATACTGGATACGGGTTTAAAGGCATTATATTCTTAGTCTTACTAGTGGAATTCCGCCTCTCCTCTTACTACTACTGATGAAACTAGGAAACTACTTGTTTGGGCAAGAACATCACTTTCATAGCTTCCCTTGCCTCTCTCGACGGTACCTGTATTCTATTCCTAGTAGCAACTATTAAGCAAGTCACTTTATTTGTGAGTGCAAAAGGAGACTCTACTAGCCTAGTATATGGGCAAAGAAGTAAGACCGAGGACAAAACTAGTGAAAGTAGACCTCGCATCAAACCAATAAGTCAACTACCCTCGCTCACTGATACTTACTTGGACTCCTTAGGCGCAGCATGAAGTAAGTAATTGGTCTACTACCTACTTAGTTTGATTCTTTCGATGAATTAGAATAAGGGGAAATTATGACTTGCCACTTATTTACTTAGATCCACTGGTTGAAGTCTTGCTGGCACCGGTGGAAGGCGGAGATGCAGTGGTTTCTCTGATTGCCCTTATCTTATATTAAGTCGGGTTCAATTCTTTCATTCCTACTAGCTCACCTCCCCAACTTACTATCAACCTACTAGCAAATCTCTGTGGAATCTAGTTTCCTTAATAAGAGGATAGTTTCTTTTCTCCTATGTTTTTTGTATGAATTTGTATGAAATTATACCATGTTTTTCTCTTCTTATATAGTACGGAAAAGGTATCGAAAAAGGTCTAGAGTTTTCTACATATTTTTCATTTCTTCTATTTTGATTCACCTTGTTTTTTCATAGCCAATAGTGGAGGACCGGTTAGTCAACTCAATTCTATAGTTAATACCAGTAAGTAAACTAACCACTCTATTCTTTAGTAAAGCACTTGTAAGTAAACTCTTCTCTTGCCCTAGGACTATAAGTAGCTTGCCCCCTTGCCTACCCTACCAATTCAGTAAACTCCCCTATTGCCAACTACTGAACTACTACTTCTTTCAACTAGCCCAGGGCTACTACTAGAGCATCAGGGAAGACTTAAGAAATAGGGGAAAGGCACTTCTAGTAATTGGCCCACTAGCTTCGTTCTTTCCCTTAGCAGCTCAGCATGAAAGCCTACTACTTGTCCACTGAAGTGACTTGACCAGCTACTCCTATGGTTACGACTAGTTGGGTCAAGAACTATACTTTCCAATTCACTGATATCCTCTACCTATTGCTCATCTCTGTTAACTGAATTTGGTATACCTCTCCAAACTTACTATCTCTTCAAACAAGAAAAATGCTCTTTCTTCCCCGAAACTTCTTATATAGGCCTCTCTACTTCCTCTTTTCACTCGGGTTCATCTCTTGCTCCCGAACACCTAGTAAGTAGGCAAGCTACGGAGCCAGAAATCAGAATGGAATGGAATTACCAATGGGACTACCACCAGTATGAAACTAGAGTTCCCGGCGCATCTAACTCAGGCTAGGCTCTTTTAACAAAGACTACAAATACTGTTATGGCTCTGGGCCGACTTAATATAAGGGAAACTCAGAAAGTGGTTGCTAACTTACAATAAGGGCACATAGTAAGTAAGCAGCCAAGACACGACTAACGGAAGTCACTACTCGCTACTACTACTAGAATGTCCAGCTCCGCCAAGCAACTATGGAAGGTATCAAACAAAAGAAACTCCTTTCTCATCGCCAACAACAAGAACTAGAAATCCATATACTTATTTATAGACTAGCAAAGTGGTGAATTCCATTCCTGCTAGGAGTGAGCGAGGCAACTCGTATAACTCTCACGTCAAGAACACAGGACAGGCTAGCCCCGCGCCTTAAGCTATTAATTAGGGCCAATCAACTACTACTACAGCAAATACAGATGAAACTTTGGATTCCACTATAGCACCTCTCTCTCCTCTGGCTACTAATACTGTGTTATGGCTCTTCTCATCTACCTTTTCTTCTACCAACTTACTAGAAACCAACTGCCAAGCGACTACTGATATTGATACTGATCCTTAAGATTACTCTTCGATCCTGCCGATGACTCTTCTCTGGGAGACTAGGATGAAACTCGGGGGATTCTACTAACAACTACTTTATGAAACTACGAAACTACTCTACTACACCTATAGCAACTAAGAAAGTTATGGCGCCCCTATCTACAACAACAGGATAGGCTCTGTAAACTAGCACTTAATTCTTCCTTGCTACCCCTTATGCTCCACTCTTTGACTACCCAATTTAAGTCTTAGAAGCACTTAAGTCTTGTTGGGCACTGGTTGAATTCTGAGTATTCCGTTGCTCACCCCTTAGTTTGAGTCTGCCCTATCAATAAGTGGGTGAGTGGAAGTCTTTGCTTAGTTAGTCTGAGGGCTTATCCATCCTTTGACCCACTCGTTCCATTACTTGGTGCTTTCCCTTGCTAGCTCCCCTTCTTTAACTCACCGGTCCCATTCCGCGCCTTTCATTAATTGGTTAGTTACTGATACTTACGAGTTGTTGCTGGTTGGAGCCTTGGATGCACTTGGTTCTTTTAGTTAGTGTATTAAGCCTTGTTGAGGCAGTGTTGCATTCTGTAATCCAAGTTTCTAGTGGTAGAGTTCAACTCCCCTTTACTTACTTACTTACTACCCGGCAACTGATACTTACTTACTAGCACTAACATAAGTCTTGGCAGCCCTTGTTTCGTTCTTAGAAAGCTTAGCTCAATTCTGGAATTCAATTACTAGGAAGAAACACGGTAAAAAAGGTAGCACTGGTGTTACCAACCAGAGCAGAGGAACTTATTAAACACTGCCACTTTCATTCTCTATTTGCTATCCAAAATACCGGTGAAATGAATTGTAGCCCGAGTGAGTTACATTCTTGTTAGCACTGGCGGAAGTCTTAGATGCACAGGCGAACACAGGAGACTTATTTACTCCCCACTACAATAATTCCACTATAACCAGAGCGGGCACAGGGGCTATAACTCCTAGCCAAGTCTACAACTAGTTCCATTCTGAGACTCCTTAGGGAAATTCCCTTACTTGCGAGCTCCCCTCTTTGACTACCTGGTTTCGGACTACCTGGTTTCGGACTACCTGGTTTCATCCCGGCCAAGTAACTACTAACGACCAAGCCGAGCCTACAACGAAAGCAATAAACTCCATTAATATATGTTAATTGGGCTATTACCAAGTCCTTTGTTCTGGGCGGTAGCGAGTGAAAGCGGTAGCGAGCGGGACTCCCTGCTTTCAGGCTTGAACGATCGAGTTGCATTCTTGCTTTGTTATTAGGGTCTTTCATTCTTGCTCACAGTGGTTGCATCCCCAGATTGACTGGGTTGATTCTTGCTGCTATAGTGGGTTAAGTCTTGGACTTCCCTGTTTCAGACTTGGTTGGTGCTTCCCTGTTTCATTCTATCCCCTCTGAGTTCCATTCTGCTCGGTGTTAAGGTAGTTTTCAGTCTTGCACTCACCAGTGCCATTCTTTGAGTTAGTAGTTTCAGTCTCTTTGTTAGGTGTTAGATACCTTAGCTACCCGGTTAGATACCTTAGTTACATAGCATCAGTCCCAGTAGTACCAGTTGTGACTCCTTAGTTGCATTCTGATATCTAACTTGGGAACTGGGGAGTTCACTCTACAACTACAGGACCACTAGCTTCAGTCGGAGTCGAGTGAGTTCAATTATGACTTGCTGATTGGATCTAGTTCAATTCTCTAACTACCTAAGAGCCAGTCCCAGTCCCATACAAGTAATACCTAGCATATTAGGGGCACCGCATCAGTCTTGTTAGGCACCGGTTAAGTCTGCCTAGCGCACCTCTCCCTCTTGCGGATTAGAATAAGGGGTTCCATCCTTTGACTCCCGGGTTTCCATAGTTAGGTGTTTCAGGCTTCTTAGCAGTGTAATTAATATCTGGCCCGCTGCCCTGGTTTTAAGCTGTTACCCGCTAGGTTCATTCTTATTAGTGTCCGTTTCATTCTTAGACATTACCCCAGCGGATTCATTCTTAGACTTACTAGTTGGATTCTGATCTTAGTATAGAAGACTAAACTCGGTATTCCACTCGCCCCCCAAGAGTAGAGTAGAGTTGACTTTCCCAAGTCCTGTACCACTTATATATCTGCAACAAGAGCAGGAGCTGTACTACCAGGAGTCGTAACAGATACAGTTCGAAAAGAAGCAGTTAGCGCAGAAAGTGTAGTTCTTGTGAGCAACAGTAGGACTAGTTATCCCTTGTTCAAGCGGCTGCGAGTTCCCCCGGCAAGCTTAGTTGTAAGTCAAGTAGATTTCCCGACTCTGCTATGGGAGCCTAATTCAGTTAATTGTTGCCATAGGTAAGAGGTAGCATGTAAGTTTGCAGAGATGAGCTAGTATATGTTATTTGGAATACCTATTGAACAGGACTACTTGAATTCAATTCTTAGTGGGTTTAGTTCAATTCTGATCTTAAGTAGCTACAGTACTGGCGAACAAGTGAGCTAAGACTGGTTAGCACTGGTTGAACTCTTATCACTTCTATGCAACCCGGATATTAGTAAGTCTACCGTAGCTACTGATGAAACAGGACCACTACTCATACTTATTTAAACAATCCCAGCTGATGCCAACTACTTTCATTTGGAAACTACCTAGGTAAATTCTTATACCAATACTAGCTGCCCTGCACTACATACTGAGTAACACCGGTTTCATTCCGAGCATACCTAGCAACAGGCTCGCTGGCACTACTTTCAGCCTTGGATTTACTAGCAGCAGGCTTAGCAGCGCTGGCTCCATTCCCTAACTCACCAGCTCCAATCTCAGTGGTACTGGTCGAAGCCCTTATAGTAAGTCGGATCTAGTTGAAGTCTTAGCAGCCCGCCTCTCATTCTTACTGACCTTGCTTTAAGCCTTACGCCCTAACACAGGGGTTCAGTCTGTTGGGGCAGTGTTTAAGGCCGAGATGCAGTGGTTAGATAGAGACCCTAGCTACCTGGCTACATTCCGAGTATACCTAGCAGCAGAACTTAATATAAGGCGTGGTACCAGCCCCATTCTGAGGCATATGGGTTTGATGTCCTGGTTGGTAGCGATTTGATCCTTGCACTGCTGGGGCACATTCCGATTGGTACCGGTTTCGTTCTTGTTCTTCCCTGTTTGGTTCTGAGTAGGAGTAGCTTTAGTCTGTAACTCGGGGGCTCTTATTGTAAGTAGCCTTCCACTTACTTGGTGAATTCTGGCTTTGTTGCATCACTGCTTCAGGCTTGTTGTTGCTGGGTTAAGGAAGTAAGTAATTGGATGCACTGCTGTAAGTCTTGGATGTCACTGTTTGGTTCTGCCTAGCTCATACACGGGTTCATTCTTAGTACCAATACCTAGCACAGTAGGGGCACGCATTAGCCTGTCACTCACTAGCTCTATTCTGATAACTTGATTCAATAATCCATACTTGCTACCCTTGCTTTAAGTCTACAACTACCTAACATAAGGCTTGGAAGCACTGGCTCTAGACCTTAACTACATAACATAGGGCTAGCTACCCTTACTTTCATTCCCTAGCTACATAGCTTCAGTCCCATACTAGCTAGCTTCAGTCTTAGTACCACTTGTTTCAGTCTCAGCCCTTATAGTAATTTCGAGTTCCCTTCTTTGACCACCTTGGTTCATTCTCTTTGACCACCTTGGTTCGTTCTATCACTCCTTTGTTTTAGCCTGTAGCTCCCTTGTTTGAGTCTAAGTGGTACTTGTTTGGTTCTTTCCCTCGCCTTCAGTGTGCCATGCTGCTACTCCTAAGCTCCATTCCTTGACTCATTTGTTTCAGAAATTATATAAGGTACTCACTTAGCAACTTATAAATACTTGGAAGCATGGGTTTGGTTCTTCAGTCTTGGAAGCTCAGTAAACAACCCTCCCCTAGTTTAGGAAGGAAACTAGAGTCTCTATTTGCTAACAGCCAAGTTAGTAAACAAAACCACCCCTATCCCTAGTAAAGGAATGGAACTAGTCATTAAAGGAACGTAACTAGTCAATAAAGGGCCAAGCAACGGTACTAGAGCCATATGTATATGAGCCTCATTCAAGTGGACAGAGTTCTAGTAGCCATAGTTCCAGTTGTCAGTTGCCATAGGCATTGTAGCCAAAGGAGAGTTAGAAGAGCAAGAGGCAACCCTTCTAGTAAGTTGCCCTTATTGGTTGTTTGCCAGAGGTAAGCTTCACTGAGAGTTGAGTCCCTTCTAGTCAGTTTGCAGAAGATGTTTTAGCGTGGTTAGTTTCCCTAGATTGAAGTTGGCCGAGTATTTCTTAGTTGTTGGCAAAAGGGAGGTCAATTCCGTGGGGGCTCTAGCGAGTTTAGTCTAGCAAAAGGGATGCTCTTAGATCAGTAATAGGCGCTTTACCTTTACTTACCAGTTTGATTCTTACAATTGAGCACCTGGCTCCTGCTGCCCACGCTTGAAGGCTTTATACCCACTAGTTTGAATTCTGGTTAGCAGTGGTTTCAGGCTTAGATGTGGTTTGGGAAGGGAGTTCTGGTCATAGTAGCTATAGTACTGGGTTCAGTCTTGTTTGTTGTATAGGTGTCTTAGTCCTGTTAGCACTGTGCTTTAAGCCTTGGATTCACCGGTTTGATTCTTGTTAAGCACTGCTTTAAGCCTTGTTAGCACTGGTGGAATTCTTAGTTAGTGTATTAGGTATCCAGTCTTAGCCCTTATAGTAAGTTTGAGTGGAATTCTAACTTAACTACTAGCTCGCCAATGACTGGTTTCATTCTTTCACTACTCAGCTACCCAACATCAGCCTAGCCAGCACCGGGTTAATTCTATCCCTGTTGACTTAATGGTAAGGCTGTTACTCACTTGTTTAAGTCTTATAGCTAGTAGTTGCATTCTTGGCTAGTGCACTGTTTGATTCTTTAACTACCTTTTGTAGCTCATTCTGAGCGGTACCGGTTGAAGGCTTAGTACCACAAGTATCAGGCTTGGGGAATTAATACCAATACTAGCTTGCCTACCCGACCCGAGTCTTACTTAGTTGCTTGGCTCTTTTTGTTACTAGCACTGGTTGTTACTTGTCTTAGGTACTATAGATCTAGTTGAAGTCTTGCACTCCTCAGTTCTATCCTTTAACTCCCGCCTTACCCTTACTTTCACCTATAAGTCTCAAGAAGCAGTGCACAAGTCCGGGTATCAAGCAAGTTTCGGTTAGGGGTTTTCAAGTCGGGGTATCAAGGTGTTGGCGACTCGATAAGTGATTGTATTGCTTGTGTCTAAGTAATACAGTGGAGTTAAGTAGGTTTCGTCAAGTTGCTTCAACGCACTAAAATTAGCAATTGCCCCCTGCTAGAAGATCCTATCCTCAGCTTATGCGTTCGCTAGTTACGTTTTCGGGAGCTCATCTACTGCTTACACCTTCCCGTCTTTAATCAAAACTAGAATCTAGGGCGGCGCTGGTTGCTCTGATTTGAGTAGTTTGATAGCGCGCTTTAGCCTTATAGCTGTAGCTCCAAGTCATGACCTGAATAGCCTTTTCTACCAGAATTGCCTTCTAGTTATGCTGTAGCTCCTCTTTCGCCGTAGAGTCCTGCTTACTTGTAGCTTGATGACATTCCATGCGCATAAGTAATAGATCAATTGAATTCTTTGTTGCGAGATCGTATAAAACTCCGTAATCGTAGTAAAAGATAGAATAAATGCAAACGTAGTAAAAGATAGAATAAATGCAAAGTAGTGTAGTGAGAAAGTATGCAGGAAGCTAAAATCCTTTATCCTCTTTTGTTGACGTCGGTCGTGGAGATAGAAGGTTCGAGTTTTGACTTACTTAAATATATATGATATATAGGGTTACCAAGGAGAGTATATAGGTAGCTGTTGACCTGACAGCGATAGATGAGATTCCTTTCCAGTTTTCTGGGGGGCTTAGCTAGTTTTAGGTTCCATTTGTCTGTCTGTTTGATTGGACTTGCACGTTAGTGAGTTTGAGTCGGCCTATGGCTCCGGGAGGGTGCTGCTGACTATGATTATATCAGTAGTTAGCCTTTTCACTGGTGGTTACCCAACCTAACTACTTGTTGAAGAGATTTGAAAGCACATTACATCATATATACTAGTAGAACAAAACGAAACACACCCATCACTAGAAAAGTCACTTATCGTATCCTCTACTCCTAAGAAGCCTTTCACCCCCCACTTATTAGTACTTAGTCCTTAGCTTATCTATAGTTTCTATTGGTGCGCCCCAAATCAAAGTCAGTGGTTAGGTTTTCAGGGGATTAGAGTCGTTTTCACTGGAGATTAGTGGGGATTATCTAAGTTTGAATCAATAGTGAATCGAGGTTAAGCTCCCGACGGGGAAAGCACTTACGCTCCGGACGATTTACTGTGAAAGTAGCTTGTTGCTGGAAGTGATTCTGTGCCCAAGTCAGCTCCAAGGGACGAAGCTGCGGGAAGTCAAGGATAGTTCCGTGCGAGCTCCTCTGTTTAGGTAGTGAATGGAGTTATTGTTGTTGGCTTAGAGTCCTGTTCCGTTCTACTTTCATCGTACATATAAGCTCTTTTCTCATGCTGAGGTTAAGGCCCGACCCCCTATTTACTTAATATGCAATTACTTACAATATGCAAAGAAAACAAGTAGATTCGCCAAACCAAAGTGTCTTCGCATAAACTCTCTGGGGTGCAGTGTCTTTACAAGCTCCTATATCATCTCTATCATGTGCTCGAAACGCAAGATTGAATTCTTGAGCGTTAAGTCATGCTAGGCCCAGCTATAACAAGTAGAGTTCGGGTGCCAGTACTTATAATTCCAGCCGTCTAATGCTTCTGCGCTCGGAACAAATCAATTCAGTAATTCGTTTCGTGACACTAGATTACATTGGGTAGCCGAAAACAAGACGACTTCCTACCCTTGCTCAAACTAGGCGACTTCCTACCAACTGAATCCGCAGCAAGCCCTAAGTAAAGTAAGCACAGTCAAAGTACTCCGTTGGCAAGACAACCTATTCTCTTAGCGCCAACCTCTTCACTGTTGGTATAGATCCAAGCCAAGTAAAGACATATTCTCTTGTTTACATTGATTGTAGATTTTCATTCCGTTGCTTGTTCACTGGCCCTACTCCGCCTACAGGCTCGATGTCAAGTCAAGTCTAAACTTAAGTCAAGTAAAATGTTGAATGTCAGAAAGATAGGAGTGGAGTAGAGAACTTACGAAGCTCCAGTTCGCGCAATAATAACCGTTGTTGGACTTGTTGCGAGTGCAGAATTCCGTTTCATTGATTTTCTCTCTCTTGCACCACTGCTGGAAGAATGTCAAGACACTGCTCACCTTTTGTTTTGAATCAGATCAAGCATCTTCTCGAGTAGCAAAGAAAGAACACTCGATCAGGCAAGGGCGAAAGAAAAAGAAGCAAAAGGATTAGTAACCCTAGCAAGGGCGAAAGTACGGTATCAATCAACCCCTGTAGCAGTAGGAAGTTACAAAGATAGCAAAATTCCCCCCTTAAAGCAAGGGCACGCAAGTTAGCTTATTGTTGATTGTTTAGGAAAGAAGGAGAAATAAGTATTAGGAGCCAGAGACTCAATTAGGACTCCCTATATTTGTAAAGCTGGGGTTTATTGAAACAAGGCTTAAGAAGGCAATAATCTCAGTGTTGGACTCGGGTCTCTGTTAAGAGATGTTACCGCCCGAACTCTATCCAATCCAATAAGTAGTTGGTTTGTTGCTGATCTACCTGTTGTTGAGTCAAGTCAAACATCAAATCAATATGAATTTCACTGATCTGCATTTATAGTAGGAATGGAAACTAATAGTAGGAATGTAAACTAAGGGAGCGCCCCGAAAAGGAAGAGTGAACCCAGGTATCAAAATCGAAGCAAAGAATTCCATTGTCCTTAGGAGCCCAAGAGACAAGCTCACAACTAAGAATCAAACTATAGTGTAACAAGAATGACAAAGGCAACAACGTGGATATGATTGTTTGAACAGAGCGCTATAGAATGGATTTGAAGCAGCCAGTCTATTCAGCTGCCTTCCTTTAGATACTTGCTAACGTTACTTTCCTTACCGCTTGCTCGATACCCACACTGCTGCTTCATCTGCTCAAGCTTATGATCAATAGGAATCCGCTTCTGGAACTCGTAGATTTAGAGCAAAAGCCTTCCTACTTAAGCTTTATCGAAAGCACCTCCCTCGTAGCCAATAAAGAAAGATGACACTAATTCACTAACGGACTCTAAGGTATAACCAACTACTAAGAACTCTGGAACAACAACAAGTGTTAGCACAACTAAGAACAAACGAACAAGCAAGCAATAAGGTAAAGCAAGAACAAGAGCAGTAGTAGGTAGGAGCAGGTAAGCACTTTTAAACAAGTAAGGAGTCAGCAAGAATCCAGTCTTATTTTCAAGATGGATAATCAGTGTATTTACTTTTGTCTATGCCAGGTAAGATAAGGAAGCCCAAGCAGTGTCCGTCCATTAAAGGAAGCTGTCATTGTATATGGAAACATCTTACTTGTTCTCTTACGCCAGGGCTAACTCAAACTCTTATGTCATTTGAGGAATCCTATCTTTGTATTGTAGCGTCAACAACTACTCAATTTCCTTCCACTGCTCCACTCCATCTTCTGCTTCATCTGTTTCAACTAAATATCTCGCTTCTAATCTAGGCGATGCTTATTCTATTACCGAAAACTAGGATGAAACAACTGGCTATTCGAGTCGACAAACAGATTCCACTCAACCGGACCCCAGATACTGATTTACCTATCCTTGAAGAACCGATTGCTGCTTCGTAGCCAACACTGTAAACAGGAACAAACCCGGCCAAGCGTATAGGCGCCAAGTATATACTAATGGACAAGCATAGTAGATTCCACTCGGTATTAAACAAGAACAGGACCTTATAGTAATTCAGTCGCTCACTCACTTTGTCTCCGTCTCCGGGTAGCTTTGAAGTGTCTTCTTACTTGTTACTTTTATTCTATATTCTAATGTCTTCCTACTTGTTACTTTTCTTCTATACTATAGTGTCTTCTTACTTGTTACTTTTCTTCTATACTATATGGAGCTTGCTCTTTCAACTAAGTCAGATCTTTCAACCGCTTCAATTCCATTCTCAAGTCCTAGATCATACCAATACTCTTTATTCCCAGTCTGCTCCATTAGGTTAGTAGCGATGTAAGTTTCAAAGTAAGGACCGGTGCCAGTGTTTAAAGAAGAAAAGCAAGCATAGCGCGAGTTGGAGCAAGTAATAGCAGACTAGCTATATGATAAGTATAAGTTGAAAAGCAATTAAGGAAAGGCTAATAAGGCAGTAGTAACAGTATTGGAAGCACTCTTTGCATTCCCAGTTGTGAGTTAAGGTAATTAGTACACAGTTTCTTTCTTGTCATAGGGGAGAAAGTCTTAGAAACGCCAGCAGCAGTCTCATAAGTAGAGTAGTCTGGTTCTGGTAGAGTAGGAGTTCTTGACGAGTTCAATTAACTAACGAGTAAGCTTTGAGGTCAGTAAGGGAAGTCATCTGTTAAGGAACCACAGACTTTAGGGCAGTGGCGTAAGGTTTAGATAAAGGAGTAGTAGGCTTATCATTAGGGCGGAAAGCTGGAGTGAAAGTCTAATAAGTTGTAGTTGGTTTCCCCCCAGTACTGGCTAGCACATCAGATCCGTACACCGAGTCCTCTTCTTTGTATTTCCCATTTTCATTATAGTATGGAGGACATTAATTCCTTATTAACAGGTAATTACTTATTTCAAGTAAAAGTACGGTACGAGAAGCGCTAGGGAAGTCCTAGTTATGAGTTAAAGTATTGTTAGCTTAGCCCGGGTTTCATCTATCCGAGGTAGTAGTGGACTTATTACTTCTTTAGTGCAATTATGAGTTCCCCCTATTATGTATCCTTCCATCTATTATTATTACCTTCCATCTATTATTATTATGACTTATGCAGTCAACCCATACACCCATGAGTAGGTACACCAATGAGTAGTAGGGAAACCCAGGGATGAGTAGGTACACCAATGAGTAGTTGGGAAACCCAGGGATCGGAGCGCCCCGTTTGCATCTAAGAGAGAAGTTGACTTAACGCCCAAACTCACGTATCAAATGAAATGAGAATAACTATTGTACTTTTGTATATCAAAAATAGAATAACGAGAGCTGCTTTTTGCTCTAATTACACTAAGCAAACAATAAGTAGAATTAAAAGAATCAAACTACTGGAATTACTGTCTTGACCGAAACTTCTTATGGAGGCCTCCATTTATGACACTTGCCTCTCCTTAGTCAACGACTACTTAGTTCCATTCTGAATATGATAACTAACCGGTCTTCTTCTCTCACTCTAACAGGAACTGGGGCAGTACCACAAAGTAAGTCAACAAGCCTAGATTGAGTTCCATTCTGATCGGTATTAGTTGAAGGCTTGTTGTTGTTGGTTTGGTTCTTTCTCCCACTCGTTCCATTCCTCTACTCCCGAGTTTGCTTCTTATCCAGTACATCCCTAGCCAGGGAATCAGTAAGCACCAGCATAAGTCTTACTAGCTCTAGTTGAAGACTGGTTGGTAGGTGTCTTAGTTTAGGGTGTCTTATAGGGGTTTCCAGTCTAAGTAGGCACTGTTTCAATCTTAGTCTTCACAGTTTCATTCTTCAAGTTAGGTATTAGTAGCTCAGTAGTACTTGTTTCAGTCTTGCTGGCAGTGGTTAGAAACCTTAGACCTTACTTTAGTATCCCATACTAGTAATACCCAGCATCAGTAGCAGCAGCACCAGTCTGAGTATACCTGGCATCAGCCTGATAACCTTGCTTGGCCTCTTAGCAGCCCCATTCTTATACAACCCAGTTTCATTTTGATCTTACTATTTGATTTACTAGTTTGATTCTTAGTAGTTGTAGCGGGAATGCATGGAATCAGCGGGGGCAGGGTAAGAATTAGTCAGTGTCGAGTTGAAGTCTGTAACCTCGGGGGACCTGGCTCAGCCCTTAAGTTCATGGTGGACAGTAGTCGATTCCACTTATTTACTTACTGATGAGTTCCATTCTTGACTTCACTACTATAGATGCACTGAGTTTCGTTCTTAGACTGCTTCTAATGGGTTTCATTCTCGGCGGGTACCGGTCGAAGGAAGTAAGTAATTGGCGCCCTTATATTAAGTCGGGGTTAGGTCTGCCTAGCTGTTGTCTCAGCCCTTATAGTAAGTCGGATCTAGGTGAAGTCTGGTTGCTAGCTGTCTTGTTCTGATAGTTAGTAGTTTGACTCTTTGCCTCGGCTCGGGCCCTTCTTGTAAGTAGCCTGATACCCAATAGCTCCATTCTAAGCGGTACCGGCACTGGTTCTGTTTGGCAGTGGTTGAGTCGGATCTAGTTAATTCTTATCGGTGTTGGTTTCACTCTATCCCGCTAGGCTCCGTTCTATCCCTTAGCAGCTGCAGTCCGAGTAGCACGGGTTGGAGCCTTGGATTCATTGGTTCTAGACCCCAGCTACATAGCTTCAGTCTGCCCAGCAGCATACCCATACCGAGCAGCGGTGGTTCCATTCTTCAATTAAGTATTCCTAGCCTGGAGTTAGAGTTAAAGACCTGCTTCCTAGTTCCATTCCTTAAGTGAGTATCACAGGTTTCAGCCTGAAGTAAGGGCGGAGTTTAGCCTGTAACTACTTAGCATCAGTACGAGAATAGCTACCTTGACTCTCAGTCTCGCTATCCTTAGCTTCAGGAAGTAAGTAATTGGATTCACTGCTTTAAGTCTTACTAGCTGTTGTCTTTGTCCCGTTGTTAGTAGTTATAGCCTAGTGTTGCACGGTTTCAGCCTCGTTAGCAGTGAGTGAAGCCCGTAACTCCCAAGCATCAATCTGACTATCCCCAGCACCTTCTAGTAATTTGCCCACTAACATCAGTACCATACCCCAACTACCTGGCATCAGGCTTAGCAGCAGTGGTTGGAGCCCTTCTAGTAAGTCGGTGTTAGTTTAAGCCCTGTAGTTGCTCGCTTAAGTCTTGCTTTTAGTAGTTGAAGGCTAGTTGGCAGTTGTCTTATCCTTGTAGGCACTGGTGTCAGCCTACCTTTAATTAATTGGTTGGATTAAGTCTGGTTGGTAGTGGTTCTAGACCTTAGCTACCCGGTTGAAGGCTTAGATTCACTAATATCAGTCTGCCTCGTAGTAGCTAGAGCCTGCCACTCCTTAGCAGCATTCTCTCACTCCTTAGCCCCATTCTCAGTGGACCTACTTAAAGCCTTGCCCAGCACCGCTTTCATTCTTGCTAGTAGCGGTCTTAGAACTTAATTACTTGGAAGCAGTGGCTCAATTCTTACTATACCTAGTAGTCGTCCTGAGAATAGCTACCCTTGGTTGTAGTCGGAGTATCCCTTGGCTCAGTCTTACACCCCGGCCGGATAGCCTCTCACTCCCGAGTTCAATTCCCAATTAATAAGTTCCGGGAATTATAAGTACTGGAAATTATAAGTACCGGCTTAGTCTTCTAAGTTTCATTCTTATCTTCTCTTTACCTCGCCCTGGAACGACTAGTAATTCCAATTCTCCAGTGGTAACTACCCTAACAAGACTGAGTGGAATTCTGAAATGATTAAGTTGCACCGAACTCAACTTCCTCTCTAGGCAATTACTATAAGGCTTTCAGCTCCTTTCTTTCCTTACCGCTTCAAAGCCTTAGACTTCGCTACCTCCTGGGTTCATTCTCTTTATAATGAGTAAACTCTCTCTTTCCTCTTGAACTCCTAAGTACTGAGCTCCTGTCTTAGTCATCTGAGTTCTTTAAATTGACGAATTACAGTAAGGGGCAGCTTTCTAATCTACCTCGCCTCTGGCTACTATGAACTTAATGAGGCTCTCTTCTCTTCTGCAACTATACCTGGACTCGCGTTCTATTCTTCTTCTGTTACTCCCCTGAGTTTGATTCTGATTCCTTGACACGACGTTCCATTCCCCAGCTTCTTCGCCTTGCCTTCTACTTATCGGTTTCATTCTAATTAGTACTTGTTTCAGCCTGAGTTCAACTAGCCCCAATTCTTTCACTTACTAGTTCCGTTCTATCCCTTTCTGGCTGTGGCTACCGAGGTGTATTCTGGGACTACTTAGGTAAATTCCTACTTTCACTACCGAGTCTTACTTTCACTACCGAGTTGCCCTCTGTGGAATTATAATAAGGAAGGGCTAGCGAAATTCTGATCTTAGTAGCTATAGTACCCCGGTTGCATTCTTACTTGCTTCGGTATCAAAGCCAGGCTCCTAGTTTAGGGGGGAGTTGAGTAAGAGTTAAGGCTGGTTGGCAGTGCTTTGATTCTGGTTGTTAGCATCACTGGTTGAAGGCTTAGTAGCTGTAGTTTCATTTCTTGTTAACACTAGTTGGCGTCTTGGAGTTAGTGATTGAATTGAGTTTAAGACTGTTACCCACTAGTTAAAGTCTTAGTACACCAATCGTTTCATTCTTAGATTGACTGTCTGATCTTAGTACTAGAGCTTCTGGGAATCGCCGGTTATTATAAGTTCTGGCTCCTGGACTACTCCCTGCTAGCTCCATTCTGATACTTATGAGTACAATTCTTACTTCCTGAGAGGCTGGTTCATTCTTGGACTACTTAGCTTCATTCTATCCCCGACTAGCTCTCCATTCCGAGTCTACTTAGCATCAGGCTTCGATTCACTGGTTCAAGTCTGACCGGTTATTAGAAGTTCTGGGTTGCAGTCCGATGCTGCTGAGTTTAAGTCTGAGTGGGCGCTGGTTAAGTCTTTGACTACCAAGTTTGATTCCTGTTAGCAGTGATTGAATTCTAATATCTTACTACTAGCTCACCTAGCCTACTACTAGCTTCCACTCTTTGACCACCCGCTTCAACTCTTTGACCACCCAGTTTAAGTCTTAGTACCACTAGTTTGATTCTTTAACGACTTTGCTTATTCTTGCTTTAGAACTGTGGAACTGGGCTGTTACTCCCTAGGTAAATTCTGTGACTTATGAGTAGAATTCTTAGTTCCTACCCCCGAGTTTCAGAGAATAGATATCCTGACTAGCTACCCCCGCTTTCAGTCTTAGTACTACTAGTTTGAGTCTGGTAGTTAGTGAGTGAAGGCTGTGACTTGCTTAGCTCCATTCCGAGCCTACCGAGCAGCAGCCCGTAACTCCCTAGCAGCAGTCTTAGGAGCCACATACCAATACTAGCTAACCTGTGTTTCATTCTTACTAGAGATATGGGGAAGACTTAATAAATAGTGGCTTACTCCCAGTTCCATTCCTGCTTCATAGCGTTCTACTGACTAGCTCAATTCACACTTAACTACTCGCTCACCTCTCTGTTTCATTCTTACTTGAGAACTAGAGAAGGAGTCGGAAGTAGAGCAGGAGTTAGTAGAAGTTCCAGGAGTCGGAAGTAGAGCAGGAGACTTACCTGGCTTGAAGGCTGTTACTTACGAGTTTCACTCTGATGTTGACTAGGTGGATTCTTATAGCTGTATTTCATCTTTCATTCTTTGATTTACGGGTTGGATTCTGTCCTTTACTAGAGCTACCTAGCACTCACATAAGTCTTCTAGTTACTAGTCTTAGTCTGGTTCTGGTAGTTAGTTGTTGAAGCCTGAGTCGACTTAGATCAATTCCGAGCCTACCCGGCACTGATTGAAGCCTTACACTACCTAGCTTAAGCCTGTAACTAGTAATACCTAGCTTAGTAGGGGCCAATTAATCAGTCCCCAGTCTTGTTAGCAGCGAGTGAAGCCTGTAACTCACTAGCAGCAGCCTAAGTATACCCAGCTGCAGGCTCACGAATTCTAATAAGGGCTAGCTCCAGTCCGATGCTACCCAACTCCCGAACAAAGGACTTGGTTATCACTAGAACCTTACTATTATTATTGCTGCCGTACTTAGCCTTACGCCTAAGCTTGGCCCTTGACTCACGAGCACCATTCCGAGTAGAACCAGTTCTATTCTTACATCTGCCAGCTCCATTCTGAGTGGGAGTAGTATCACAGTCTTTGACTCGGGCCCTTATGGTAAGTAGCCTCTCACTCCTTAGTTACATTCTTAGTATTCCGTTGTCACCTTTCCTGTTTGAGCCCTTCTAGTAAGTTTCGGCAGTGGTTGAAGCCTGTAATACTGGAGAGTTAAGGAAGTAAGTAATTGGTGACACTGGTTTGAGCCTGAGGCATATGAGTTTGATTCTTACTACTTTTCCTGGTTGCTAAGTCTGTTAATGACTAGCTTCATCCTTGGACTGCTTAGGGTACTGATACTTACTGAGTTTACCAAGTGGAATTCTTTACTTCACTACTATATACACATAGCTGTGCAGACAATAGCTACCCTTAGTAGTATTATACTTAGATGCAGAGAATAGCTACCCTTACTACTTGCCCACTTCCACTCAAGCTTGCTTCATAGCCTACCTCGACTCTGGACTAGCTTGCCTCTCTATACTCACCAGACTTGAGAACCAGAACTGTACTACTACTTTAGAACCAGAACAGGACCACTACTTTAAGCACCGAACTTATAAGTACTGGCCGGATTCCGTTTCTTCACCAAGTCCTGGAATTGCTTACCTTACCCACCCTGCTGTAAACTATGAACTTCATGAGGTATACCTCTTATCCTACATCCCGCAACTCACTCTCGCTAACAGAGGAGTGCGTTTGTCACTACGGTTAAGCTCACTTTAGCTATTAATTAGGGCTTATTGCCGGCTTGGCCCTTATAGAAAAGCTTTGTCCACTAACGTAGTTGCTTGCCAGGTTGCGCAAAGAATGGTTCAATGCCCTTTGTTTTATACTTTACGGTTTTATGCTAAGCTATCAAGTAAGACCTTCTTCTTTGTATTGGCTATAAGTAGGGCATCGGTAGTCAATTCCATATATGAAGAGCCAGATCTTGTAACTGAGAAAACATGACTGGAAACTTCAATAAGAACAGGAACATGCCTAGCCTAGCCTAATTTGAGGCAAGGAAAGAGGGAGCCAGGTAGTTCACTAAAGAAGAGAGTTTACTTAATAATCCAATGGGATGAATCAATTCTAAAGAAATGCAAAATATGTGAAAAAGAGTTCAATTGACTCGGGTTGGCTAGAACTTAATTACTGGCACTCCTTAGCTGAAGCCTGCCACTACCAAGCAACTGATTAATTGCCCATACCAGCTATCCTCGCTTTCAGTCCTGTTGCTACCGGTTTGATTCTCTGTCTGCTGAGTTCAATTCTCATATCTTAGCTTCCGTCTTACTAGCCTGGAGTTCCCTTGGTTCAACCTGCTAGAATTATAAGTACTGGGGTTTAGATCTGTGATGCACTTGTTTCGTTCTGTCACTACTGGAGGTAATTCCGAGCCTACCCTACCCTACCCGGTTTCAGTCTTGATAGTAGTGAGTGAAGCCTTTAACTCCTTAGCTCAATTCTCAGTCTTATGAGTTAACTCCGACGCTCCATTCCCCAACTCCCCATCAGCAGTCCCATACTACCTAGCTTCCGTCCAATACCTTAGGGGATGGGCTTCAGGCTTAGTAGCAGTGCTTTCAGGCTGGTCTTTAATGGGTTGGTTCTTGCAGTTAGTTGTCGAAGTCTTAAGCACCAGTATAAGGCTTGCTAACCCTTGGTTGAGTCTAAGTGGACACTGGTTAAGTCTGCTAGGTGTTGGTTCAAGTCTGCCTAGCTAACAGATCAGTTTGGTTGCTAGCTGTCCTTGTTCTTGTTGTTGGGTTCCTTAGTTCTTGCTACCGTGCCTTAGTCTTGCTACCCCGGCTTTAAGTCTTGAACGAGTGAGGTAAATTCTGTAATTCAGTATTCTGAGGTTGTCTCTTACTTGCATACTAATACTAGCTCACCTATTAGTGGAATTCTTCCTTTCGAACAGGAACAGTAGTAAAGGGATAAGACTCAAATACAGATGAAACAAGTAATTACACAATAAATACAGAATACAGCTGGCAACTACACTTGAATAACAGACCTTTCAACTACCCTTGCTTTCCACCTCTAACACCTAAGCATCAGCCCTTATAGTAAGTTGGAGCTACCCCCAATAACCAATACCTGTAGTACCAATACCTGGAATCAGTCCTTTTAGTAGGGGGTTTCAGTCTTATTAAGACCGGTTTCATTCTTTAACCACTATTAGCTATAGCCTGCCACTCCTTTGTTTAAGTCTTAGCAGCAGTGGTTGGAGACCTTATACCTAGGGCAGCACTAAAGTCTTTCACTCCTTACCATCAGCCTGCAACTACACCCAACACCTGCAACTACCTAGCTCAATTCCGAGCCTACCTAGCAACAGTCTGTAACTACACCTGGCATCAGTCTGAGTGTGCCTAGCTTCCTTCTGAGTTTCCCCCTAGCTCCATTCTGAGGCATATGGGTTCGATTCTGTTAGGCGGTAGTGAAGCCTGTAGCTACTTAGTGCATTCTGAGTACTATAGTCTGTAACTCCAAGGTTTTCTTCTTGTTGGTAGTGATTGAATTCTTTCACTGCTTTGGTTCATTCTTACCTTTCCAACTTGCCTACTTCCACTCGGTATTAAACTATCAACTCTCAACTACACTTGCAACTTGACCTTTCACTCAACTTTCATAGCTTAACTTACAATAAAGGGCCTAGTAACTTCCTTCAGGCTTACTCCTTACTCCTTGGGGTAAGACTTAATAAATAGGGTCTAGTAAAGGTATCCATTCACAGGTTCCCCTTTGCCAACTACTAGAAAAGTACTGGCTCCTCTCAAGTACTGGCTGGCACCCTCCACTCTAGGCATCGCAGCTGACGCTGCCCTCGACTAATCATTCCACTAGCAACTATCAACTCCACTTTCCACTGAACCCATGAACTTAAAGTAAAGGCTTCGGGCAATAAATAAAGAAGAAAGCTGGCTACTATCACTTCATTCTTATCCTATAAGGGGAGTTCTCTTAGCCTTCTATACTGCCTGGGTTCATTCTCAGTCTACCTGGGTTCATTCTCAGTCTACCTGAGTTTTCATTCTAACTTGCTAATGAAACGTTTCATTCTCAAGCTACTTAGGTAAATTCTGATACAATTCCCTCCGACTTATCCCCTGCCCGCGGTAGTCAATTCCCTCCGACTTCTCTTGCTTCTTCTCCCGCTTACTTACCAGATATGGCTTATGCTTTAGATCGGTATGATTTCTCTACAATTGTAGTACTAGTATCATGCTACTATTAATTTCTCCCGAGCACATAGAAAGTAGACAAGCCCAGTAGTAGGTTCATTCTGTTACTAATGAGTTTGATTCTGATTGGTGTTAGTTTCAGTCGTTAGGAGGCATGTTTGAGTCTTTGCCTCGGGGCGGATAGCCTGTTTCTACCTAGCTACAGCCTGTCACTACTATACTAAGCATCAGAACTTAATAAGAGGCACTCCCTAACTGCTGAGGGACATTCCTTCACTGCCTTGGTTCATTCCGAGTCTACTTACTTCCATTCTTACTTGAAGTCTAGAGCTACAGGAGCTACATACCAATACATAGCATCAGTCCGAGCAGACACTGTTTGATCCTGGTAGTTAGTAGTTGCATTATTACTAGCGCTGGTTTGAGTCTGATTGGCACCAGTATAAGGCTTGGAGCTCAATAACAGAACTAGCGACCCCATACTTAATACCTAGCAGAAGGCTTAGCAGCACCAGCTCCATTCTTTTCTTTAGTGGTTCTATTCTTAGTCTGCTTGGACCCTTGCCCACCTCTGTTATTTATTACTTGACTAGCTTCCTCTCCTC
This sequence comes from Musa itinerans, assembly GCA_001649415.1. NCBI lineage: Eukaryota > Viridiplantae > Streptophyta > Magnoliopsida > Zingiberales > Musaceae > Musa > Musa itinerans. Next base: position 48,324 of record LVTN01000045.1, on the reverse strand, counting down.
TGGCTACAACTCTCTTTTCTTTAGAATCAGAAGTAGCTGAACCATCTTTGGAAGCAGTTAAGTCAGTTCAGTTCACCAAATCACCAATTCCCAGGCTTGGACTCCTTAGCAGCATTCCGAGGGGCAGTGGTTGGATTGGATTCTATCCCTTAGCCCCACGACTAGCTCACCAATGACTAGCTAACCAACCAATACCATAGACCCTAGCTACCCTGCTTCAGGCTTGGAGTTAGTGGGTTCACTCTTGTTGTTGCTGATTTGGTTCTTTAACTACCTTGTTGAAGGCTTGGATGCACTGATTGAACTCTGACTTCTTGGATACACCTGTCAATTCTTTAACTACTTATTCCTAGTTGTTAGTGAAATTCTGAGTCGATTTATTAGTTGTTGGTCTCTTACTTTAACAACAAGAAAAGAACTTCCCGCTTCAAAGCATGAAACTCGCTATTCTCACTCGAACTGGGCTACCACTTTAAGGATCCTATCCTCGGTTTCATTCTGATATTACTGAGGTTAATTCTCACTTTCCTACTAGAGTTTATCTAGCTGTGGTGAATTAATACCCTGACTGTGAAGCTAGTCTCATTCTTATTAGTTTTCATTTCATTCTTCAATTCACTGCTTTCGGTCTGGTTGTCAGTGGCCGACTAAGTCGCCCTTATAGTAAGTCGGATCTAGCTCTATTCTATAAGTTAGTTAACAAGCCTAGTTAAGGAATGAGCCTACCCTACCTGAGTAAGTAAGTAAGTAAACTACCATAGCCCAGTATAAGTAAGTAAACAAGTAATTCCACAATCACCAGAACCAGACCCATACTTTTCAACTTAAAAGCCTAAACAAGGGCTGCAAATAGAACCATTACCGTAAGGGCCAGAACAGGAGCAGGGCCAAGCGTATACTCGGTGCTTTAAGCCTTCTACTAACTAGTTCAATTCTTTAACATCTCATTACTCCATTCTCTGTCTTATGAGTGGAATTATCACTTAACTACTAGCTCACCAATGACTGGTTCAATTCTGAAATCCCTTAGCTCCCTTGCCAACCTCTCCCGTGACTACTTAGGTCGATGCTAAGATTTACTGGGTTGATTCCGATACTGCTTAGGGACATTTTCTCCCTGTTGACTTAATGGTAAGGCTGTTCCTCACTTGTTTCAGGCTTGCATTTAGTTGTTTAAGTCGACTAATCATTCCACTAGCAACTATCAACTCCACTTTCCACTGAACCCATGAACTTAAAGTAAAGGCTTCGGGCAATAAATAAAGAAGAAAGCTGGCTACTATCACTTCATTCTTATCCTATAAGGGGAGTTCTCTTAGCCTTCTATACTGCCTGGGTTCATTCTCAGTCTACCTGGGTTCATTCTCAGTCTACCTGAGTTTTCATTCTAACTTGCTAATGAAACGTTTCATTCTCAAGCTACTTAGGTAAATTCTGATACAATTCCCTCCGACTTATCCCCTGCCCGCGGTAGTCAATTCCCTCCGACTTCTCTTGCTTCTTCTCCCGCTTACTTACCAGATATGGCTTATGCTTTAGATCGGTATGATTTCTCTACAATTGTAGTACTAGTATCATGCTACTATTAATTTCTCCCGAGCACATAGAAAGTAGACAAGCCCAGTAGTAGGTTCATTCTGTTACTAATGAGTTTGATTCTGATTGGTGTTAGTTTCAGTCGTTAGGAGGCATGTTTGAGTCTTTGCCTCGGGGCGGATAGCCTGTTTCTACCTAGCTACAGCCTGTCACTACTATACTAAGCATCAGAACTTAATAAGAGGCACTCCCTAACTGCTGAGGGACATTCCTTCACTGCCTTGGTTCATTCCGAGTCTACTTACTTCCATTCTTACTTGAAGTCTAGAGCTACAGGAGCTACATACCAATACATAGCATCAGTCCGAGCAGACACTGTTTGATCCTGGTAGTTAGTAGTTGCATTATTACTAGCGCTGGTTTGAGTCTGATTGGCACCAGTATAAGGCTTGGAGCTCAATAACAGAACTAGCGACCCCATACTTAATACCTAGCAGAAGGCTTAGCAGCACCAGCTCCATTCTTTTCTTTAGTGGTTCTATTCTTAGTCTGCTTGGACCCTTGCCCACCTCTGTTATTTATTACTTGACTAGCTTCCTCTCCTCTGGCTACAACTCTCTTTTCTTTAGAATCAGAAGTAGCTGAACCATCTTTGGAAGCAGTTAAGTCAGTTCAGTTCACCAAATCACCAATTCCCAGGCTTGGACTCCTTAGCAGCATTCCGAGGGGCAGTGGTTGGATTGGATTCTATCCCTTAGCCCCACGACTAGCTCACCAATGACTAGCTAACCAACCAATACCATAGACCCTAGCTACCCTGCTTCAGGCTTGGAGTTAGTGGGTTCACTCTTGTTGTTGCTGATTTGGTTCTTTAACTACCTTGTTGAAGGCTTGGATGCACTGATTGAACTCTGACTTCTTGGATACACCTGTCAATTCTTTAACTACTTATTCCTAGTTGTTAGTGAAATTCTGAGTCGATTTATTAGTTGTTGGTCTCTTACTTTAACAACAAGAAAAGAACTTCCCGCTTCAAAGCATGAAACTCGCTATTCTCACTCGAACTGGGCTACCACTTTAAGGATCCTATCCTCGGTTTCATTCTGATATTACTGAGGTTAATTCTCACTTTCCTACTAGAGTTTATCTAGCTGTGGTGAATTAATACCCTGACTGTGAAGCTAGTCTCATTCTTATTAGTTTTCATTTCATTCTTCAATTCACTGCTTTCGGTCTGGTTGTCAGTGGCCGACTAAGTCGCCCTTATAGTAAGTCGGATCTAGCTCTATTCTATAAGTTAGTTAACAAGCCTAGTTAAGGAATGAGCCTACCCTACCTGAGTAAGTAAGTAAGTAAACTACCATAGCCCAGTATAAGTAAGTAAACAAGTAATTCCACAATCACCAGAACCAGACCCATACTTTTCAACTTAAAAGCCTAAACAAGGGCTGCAAATAGAACCATTACCGTAAGGGCCAGAACAGGAGCAGGGCCAAGCGTATACTCGGTGCTTTAAGCCTTCTACTAACTAGTTCAATTCTTTAACATCTCATTACTCCATTCTCTGTCTTATGAGTGGAATTATCACTTAACTACTAGCTCACCAATGACTGGTTCAATTCTGAAATCCCTTAGCTCCCTTGCCAACCTCTCCCGTGACTACTTAGGTCGATGCTAAGATTTACTGGGTTGATTCCGATACTGCTTAGGGACATTTTCTCCCTGTTGACTTAATGGTAAGGCTGTTCCTCACTTGTTTCAGGCTTGCATTTAGTTGTTTAAGTCTTAGTGGGAGCTCAGTGCTTTGAGTAAGTAAGTAATTGGATGCACCGGTTGTAGTCTTTTGGAACGTAGCTATAGTAATTACTGTAACTACCTACAACTCACTTTCCTATCAATGAGTTTCATTCTGTGAACTATGGGTTTCATTCTTTAAGGAGTTAGTTCCATTCTTCCAACTACTAGCTCCATTCTGTGACTCCTGAATTACATTCTCGGGTTTCATTAATACATAGCTGTAGTGGTTTTATTCTAACCGCCCCGGCTTTAAGGCTGTTACCTACTATTTCAATTCTCAGTCTTATGAGCTGAACTCTTTACCAGTAGTTTCTTGTTTCTAGTTTGATTCTTGTTAGGTGCCCACTCTGCTTGGCCTGTAACCCTACCCCAGCTAGTCCATTCCGAGAGTCTACTGATTGGAATTCTTATATAGTGTATCGGTGTGTCAGGCTTATTGCTAGTGGTGTAGGAATGTCGCTAGTGATGCTAGTGGTGTAGGAACTATTAATTTCTCCCGAGCACATAGAAAGTAGACAAGCCCAGTAGTAGGTTCATTCTGTTACTAATGAGTTTGATTCTGATTGGTGTTAGTTTCAGTCGTTAGGAGGCATGTTTGAGTCTTTGCCTCGGGGCGGATAGCCTGTTTCTACCTAGCTACAGCCTGTCACTACTATACTAAGCATCAGAACTTAATAAGAGGCACTCCCTAACTGCTGAGGGACATTCCTTCACTGCCTTGGTTCATTCCGAGTCTACTTACTTCCATTCTTACTTGAAGTCTAGAGCTACAGGAGCTACATACCAATACATAGCATCAGTCCGAGCAGACACTGTTTGATCCTGGTAGTTAGTAGTTGCATTATTACTAGCGCTGGTTTGAGTCTGATTGGCACCAGTATAAGGCTTGGAGCTCAATAACAGAACTAGCGACCCCATACTTAATACCTAGCAGAAGGCTTAGCAGCACCAGCTCCATTCTTTTCTTTAGTGGTTCTATTCTTAGTCTGCTTGGACCCTTGCCCACCTCTGTTATTTATTACTTGACTAGCTTCCTCTCCTCTGGCTACAACTCTCTTTTCTTTAGAATCAGAAGTAGCTGAACCATCTTTGGAAGCAGTTAAGTCAGTTCAGTTCACCAAATCACCAATTCCCAGGCTTGGACTCCTTAGCAGCATTCCGAGGGGCAGTGGTTGGATTGGATTCTATCCCTTAGCCCCACGACTAGCTCACCAATGACTAGCTAACCAACCAATACCATAGACCCTAGCTACCCTGCTTCAGGCTTGGAGTTAGTGGGTTCACTCTTGTTGTTGCTGATTTGGTTCTTTAACTACCTTGTTGAAGGCTTGGATGCACTGATTGAACTCTGACTTCTTGGATACACCTGTCAATTCTTTAACTACTTATTCCTAGTTGTTAGTGAAATTCTGAGTCGATTTATTAGTTGTTGGTCTCTTACTTTAACAACAAGAAAAGAACTTCCCGCTTCAAAGCATGAAACTCGCTATTCTCACTCGAACTGGGCTACCACTTTAAGGATCCTATCCTCGGTTTCATTCTGATATTACTGAGGTTAATTCTCACTTTCCTACTAGAGTTTATCTAGCTGTGGTGAATTAATACCCTGACTGTGAAGCTAGTCTCATTCTTATTAGTTTTCATTTCATTCTTCAATTCACTGCTTTCGGTCTGGTTGTCAGTGGCCGACTAAGTCGCCCTTATAGTAAGTCGGATCTAGCTCTATTCTATAAGTTAGTTAACAAGCCTAGTTAAGGAATGAGCCTACCCTACCTGAGTAAGTAAGTAAGTAAACTACCATAGCCCAGTATAAGTAAGTAAACAAGTAATTCCACAATCACCAGAACCAGACCCATACTTTTCAACTTAAAAGCCTAAACAAGGGCTGCAAATAGAACCATTACCGTAAGGGCCAGAACAGGAGCAGGGCCAAGCGTATACTCGGTGCTTTAAGCCTTCTACTAACTAGTTCAATTCTTTAACATCTCATTACTCCATTCTCTGTCTTATGAGTGGAATTATCACTTAACTACTAGCTCACCAATGACTGGTTCAATTCTGAAATCCCTTAGCTCCCTTGCCAACCTCTCCCGTGACTACTTAGGTCGATGCTAAGATTTACTGGGTTGATTCCGATACTGCTTAGGGACATTTTCTCCCTGTTGACTTAATGGTAAGGCTGTTCCTCACTTGTTTCAGGCTTGCATTTAGTTGTTTAAGTCTTAGTGGGAGCTCAGTGCTTTGAGTAAGTAAGTAATTGGATGCACCGGTTGTAGTCTTTTGGAACGTAGCTATAGTAATTACTGTAACTACCTACAACTCACTTTCCTATCAATGAGTTTCATTCTGTGAACTATGGGTTTCATTCTTTAAGGAGTTAGTTCCATTCTTCCAACTACTAGCTCCATTCTGTGACTCCTGAATTACATTCTCGGGTTTCATTAATACATAGCTGTAGTGGTTTTATTCTAACCGCCCCGGCTTTAAGGCTGTTACCTACTATTTCAATTCTCAGTCTTATGAGCTGAACTCTTTACCAGTAGTTTCTTGTTTCTAGTTTGATTCTTGTTAGGTGCCCACTCTGCTTGGCCTGTAACCCTACCCCAGCTAGTCCATTCCGAGAGTCTACTGATTGGAATTCTTATATAGTGTATCGGTGTGTCAGGCTTATTGCTAGTGGTGTAGGAATGTCGCTAGTGATGCTAGTGGTGTAGGAATGTAGCTAGTGAGTTGAATTCTGAAGTTGCATTCTGATCCCCTATCCTAAGGTTTCAGTCTATGCCCTTATAGTAAGTGAGTTCAATTCTTTCACTTTCGCGGAGGGTTTTAGCCTTATACTTAGCTACCAAGAAGAAGACCGGGTAGACAGGTTATATGTAGGTAGTCTCAGAGAAGAAGACCGGTTAGTAGAATACTTAGTTTAGTTAGCTCAGGGTTCAGTCTTGGATTCATTGGTTGAAGGCTGGTTGGGAGTGGAGTAGTATCAGTCTTGGCAGCCCTGCTTTAAGTCTTTGATTGATTGGTTTCAGTCTTAGTACCACTTGTTGAAGTCCTATACTTACCAGTTCCATTCTTCCACCTGCTACATTCCGAGTCTACTTACTTCCATTCTTACTTGAAGTCTAGAGCTACAGGAGCTACATACCAATACATAGCATCAGTCCGAGCAGACACTGTTTGATCCTGGTAGTTAGTAGTTGCATTATTACTAGCGCTGGTTTGAGTCTGATTGGCACCAGTATAAGGCTTGGAGCTCAATAACAGAACTAGCGACCCCATACTTAATACCTAGCAGAAGGCTTAGCAGCACCAGCTCCATTCTTTTCTTTAGTGGTTCTATTCTTAGTCTGCTTGGACCCTTGCCCACCTCTGTTATTTATTACTTGACTAGCTTCCTCTCCTCTGGCTACAACTCTCTTTTCTTTAGAATCAGAAGTAGCTGAACCATCTTTGGAAGCAGTTAAGTCAGTTCAGTTCACCAAATCACCAATTCCCAGGCTTGGACTCCTTAGCAGCATTCCGAGGGGCAGTGGTTGGATTGGATTCTATCCCTTAGCCCCACGACTAGCTCACCAATGACTAGCTAACCAACCAATACCATAGACCCTAGCTACCCTGCTTCAGGCTTGGAGTTAGTGGGTTCACTCTTGTTGTTGCTGATTTGGTTCTTTAACTACCTTGTTGAAGGCTTGGATGCACTGATTGAACTCTGACTTCTTGGATACACCTGTCAATTCTTTAACTACTTATTCCTAGTTGTTAGTGAAATTCTGAGTCGATTTATTAGTTGTTGGTCTCTTACTTTAACAACAAGAAAAGAACTTCCCGCTTCAAAGCATGAAACTCGCTATTCTCACTCGAACTGGGCTACCACTTTAAGGATCCTATCCTCGGTTTCATTCTGATATTACTGAGGTTAATTCTCACTTTCCTACTAGAGTTTATCTAGCTGTGGTGAATTAATACCCTGACTGTGAAGCTAGTCTCATTCTTATTAGTTTTCATTTCATTCTTCAATTCACTGCTTTCGGTCTGGTTGTCAGTGGCCGACTAAGTCGCCCTTATAGTAAGTCGGATCTAGCTCTATTCTATAAGTTAGTTAACAAGCCTAGTTAAGGAATGAGCCTACCCTACCTGAGTAAGTAAGTAAGTAAACTACCATAGCCCAGTATAAGTAAGTAAACAAGTAATTCCACAATCACCAGAACCAGACCCATACTTTTCAACTTAAAAGCCTAAACAAGGGCTGCAAATAGAACCATTACCGTAAGGGCCAGAACAGGAGCAGGGCCAAGCGTATACTCGGTGCTTTAAGCCTTCTACTAACTAGTTCAATTCTTTAACATCTCATTACTCCATTCTCTGTCTTATGAGTGGAATTATCACTTAACTACTAGCTCACCAATGACTGGTTCAATTCTGAAATCCCTTAGCTCCCTTGCCAACCTCTCCCGTGACTACTTAGGTCGATGCTAAGATTTACTGGGTTGATTCCGATACTGCTTAGGGACATTTTCTCCCTGTTGACTTAATGGTAAGGCTGTTCCTCACTTGTTTCAGGCTTGCATTTAGTTGTTTAAGTCTTAGTGGGAGCTCAGTGCTTTGAGTAAGTAAGTAATTGGATGCACCGGTTGTAGTCTTTTGGAACGTAGCTATAGTAATTACTGTAACTACCTACAACTCACTTTCCTATCAATGAGTTTCATTCTGTGAACTATGGGTTTCATTCTTTAAGGAGTTAGTTCCATTCTTCCAACTACTAGCTCCATTCTGTGACTCCTGAATTACATTCTCGGGTTTCATTAATACATAGCTGTAGTGGTTTTATTCTAACCGCCCCGGCTTTAAGGCTGTTACCTACTATTTCAATTCTCAGTCTTATGAGCTGAACTCTTTACCAGTAGTTTCTTGTTTCTAGTTTGATTCTTGTTAGGTGCCCACTCTGCTTGGCCTGTAACCCTACCCCAGCTAGTCCATTCCGAGAGTCTACTGATTGGAATTCTTATATAGTGTATCGGTGTGTCAGGCTTATTGCTAGTGGTGTAGGAATGTCGCTAGTGATGCTAGTGGTGTAGGAATGTAGCTAGTGAGTTGAATTCTGAAGTTGCATTCTGATCCCCTATCCTAAGGTTTCAGTCTATGCCCTTATAGTAAGTGAGTTCAATTCTTTCACTTTCGCGGAGGGTTTTAGCCTTATACTTAGCTACCAAGAAGAAGACCGGGTAGACAGGTTATATGTAGGTAGTCTCAGAGAAGAAGACCGGTTAGTAGAATACTTAGTTTAGTTAGCTCAGGGTTCAGTCTTGGATTCATTGGTTGAAGGCTGGTTGGGAGTGGAGTAGTATCAGTCTTGGCAGCCCTGCTTTAAGTCTTTGATTGATTGGTTTCAGTCTTAGTACCACTTGTTGAAGTCCTATACTTACCAGTTCCATTCTTCCACCTGCTAAGTTCAATTCCCCTTTACTTACTTACTACCTGGTAGAGTTCTTACTTTCCATTATGAGAAGCACTGGTTGAAGTCTTATATTGGTAGCTCCATTCTATCTCTCCTGAGTGCAATTCCCCGAGTCTATTGAGTTTTCAATTCCCCTTTACTTACTTACTACCTGGTAGAGTTCTTACTTTCCATTATGAGAAGCACTGGTTGAAGTCTTATATTGGTAGCTCCATTCTATCTCTCCTGAGTGCAATTCCCCGAGTCTATTGAGTTGGATTCTGAAGCTACATACCTAGCAGCAGGGGTTGAATTCTTGAACTACTTAGCTCTATTCTGTAACTACTTCAGTTCACCAAATCACCAATTCCCAGGCTTGGACTCCTTAGCAGCATTCCGAGGGGCAGTGGTTGGATTGGATTCTATCCCTTAGCCCCACGACTAGCTCACCAATGACTAGCTAACCAACCAATACCATAGACCCTAGCTACCCTGCTTCAGGCTTGGAGTTAGTGGGTTCACTCTTGTTGTTGCTGATTTGGTTCTTTAACTACCTTGTTGAAGGCTTGGATGCACTGATTGAACTCTGACTTCTTGGATACACCTGTCAATTCTTTAACTACTTATTCCTAGTTGTTAGTGAAATTCTGAGTCGATTTATTAGTTGTTGGTCTCTTACTTTAACAACAAGAAAAGAACTTCCCGCTTCAAAGCATGAAACTCGCTATTCTCACTCGAACTGGGCTACCACTTTAAGGATCCTATCCTCGGTTTCATTCTGATATTACTGAGGTTAATTCTCACTTTCCTACTAGAGTTTATCTAGCTGTGGTGAATTAATACCCTGACTGTGAAGCTAGTCTCATTCTTATTAGTTTTCATTTCATTCTTCAATTCACTGCTTTCGGTCTGGTTGTCAGTGGCCGACTAAGTCGCCCTTATAGTAAGTCGGATCTAGCTCTATTCTATAAGTTAGTTAACAAGCCTAGTTAAGGAATGAGCCTACCCTACCTGAGTAAGTAAGTAAGTAAACTACCATAGCCCAGTATAAGTAAGTAAACAAGTAATTCCACAATCACCAGAACCAGACCCATACTTTTCAACTTAAAAGCCTAAACAAGGGCTGCAAATAGAACCATTACCGTAAGGGCCAGAACAGGAGCAGGGCCAAGCGTATACTCGGTGCTTTAAGCCTTCTACTAACTAGTTCAATTCTTTAACATCTCATTACTCCATTCTCTGTCTTATGAGTGGAATTATCACTTAACTACTAGCTCACCAATGACTGGTTCAATTCTGAAATCCCTTAGCTCCCTTGCCAACCTCTCCCGTGACTACTTAGGTCGATGCTAAGATTTACTGGGTTGATTCCGATACTGCTTAGGGACATTTTCTCCCTGTTGACTTAATGGTAAGGCTGTTCCTCACTTGTTTCAGGCTTGCATTTAGTTGTTTAAGTCTTAGTGGGAGCTCAGTGCTTTGAGTAAGTAAGTAATTGGATGCACCGGTTGTAGTCTTTTGGAACGTAGCTATAGTAATTACTGTAACTACCTACAACTCACTTTCCTATCAATGAGTTTCATTCTGTGAACTATGGGTTTCATTCTTTAAGGAGTTAGTTCCATTCTTCCAACTACTAGCTCCATTCTGTGACTCCTGAATTACATTCTCGGGTTTCATTAATACATAGCTGTAGTGGTTTTATTCTAACCGCCCCGGCTTTAAGGCTGTTACCTACTATTTCAATTCTCAGTCTTATGAGCTGAACTCTTTACCAGTAGTTTCTTGTTTCTAGTTTGATTCTTGTTAGGTGCCCACTCTGCTTGGCCTGTAACCCTACCCCAGCTAGTCCATTCCGAGAGTCTACTGATTGGAATTCTTATATAGTGTATCGGTGTGTCAGGCTTATTGCTAGTGGTGTAGGAATGTCGCTAGTGATGCTAGTGGTGTAGGAATGTAGCTAGTGAGTTGAATTCTGAAGTTGCATTCTGATCCCCTATCCTAAGGTTTCAGTCTATGCCCTTATAGTAAGTGAGTTCAATTCTTTCACTTTCGCGGAGGGTTTTAGCCTTATACTTAGCTACCAAGAAGAAGACCGGGTAGACAGGTTATATGTAGGTAGTCTCAGAGAAGAAGACCGGTTAGTAGAATACTTAGTTTAGTTAGCTCAGGGTTCAGTCTTGGATTCATTGGTTGAAGGCTGGTTGGGAGTGGAGTAGTATCAGTCTTGGCAGCCCTGCTTTAAGTCTTTGATTGATTGGTTTCAGTCTTAGTACCACTTGTTGAAGTCCTATACTTACCAGTTCCATTCTTCCACCTGCTAAGTTCAATTCCCCTTTACTTACTTACTACCTGGTAGAGTTCTTACTTTCCATTATGAGAAGCACTGGTTGAAGTCTTATATTGGTAGCTCCATTCTATCTCTCCTGAGTGCAATTCCCCGAGTCTATTGAGTTGGATTCTGAAGCTACATACCTAGCAGCAGGGGTTGAATTCTTGAACTACTTAGCTCTATTCTGTAACTACCTTGTTTCAGGCTTAGGTGCACTGGTTGGATTCTTAGTTCCTACCTAACTGCTTAAGGCTTTAACTCACTGGTCTAAGGCTTGGACCACTAGAGTTCATTCTTACTTTCCTCTATGCGAGGTTCTATTCTTATTGTTCTACCGGAGAGTCTTTGGTTTCAGGCTTAGGTGCACTGGTTGGATTCTTAGTTCCTACCTAACTGCTTAAGGCTTTAACTCACTGGTCTAAGGCTTGGACCACTAGAGTTCATTCTTACTTTCCTCTATGCGAGGTTCTATTCTTATTGTTCTACCGGAGAGTCTTTGCGAACATAGGACTTAGTTGGAGTAGCGTCGTTGCGGTAACTAACCTATACTCACTTGCTTCATTCTTTCACTACCTCCTGGTGGAGTTAGTGGGTTCACTCTTGTTGTTGCTGATTTGGTTCTTTAACTACCTTGTTGAAGGCTTGGATGCACTGATTGAACTCTGACTTCTTGGATACACCTGTCAATTCTTTAACTACTTATTCCTAGTTGTTAGTGAAATTCTGAGTCGATTTATTAGTTGTTGGTCTCTTACTTTAACAACAAGAAAAGAACTTCCCGCTTCAAAGCATGAAACTCGCTATTCTCACTCGAACTGGGCTACCACTTTAAGGATCCTATCCTCGGTTTCATTCTGATATTACTGAGGTTAATTCTCACTTTCCTACTAGAGTTTATCTAGCTGTGGTGAATTAATACCCTGACTGTGAAGCTAGTCTCATTCTTATTAGTTTTCATTTCATTCTTCAATTCACTGCTTTCGGTCTGGTTGTCAGTGGCCGACTAAGTCGCCCTTATAGTAAGTCGGATCTAGCTCTATTCTATAAGTTAGTTAACAAGCCTAGTTAAGGAATGAGCCTACCCTACCTGAGTAAGTAAGTAAGTAAACTACCATAGCCCAGTATAAGTAAGTAAACAAGTAATTCCACAATCACCAGAACCAGACCCATACTTTTCAACTTAAAAGCCTAAACAAGGGCTGCAAATAGAACCATTACCGTAAGGGCCAGAACAGGAGCAGGGCCAAGCGTATACTCGGTGCTTTAAGCCTTCTACTAACTAGTTCAATTCTTTAACATCTCATTACTCCATTCTCTGTCTTATGAGTGGAATTATCACTTAACTACTAGCTCACCAATGACTGGTTCAATTCTGAAATCCCTTAGCTCCCTTGCCAACCTCTCCCGTGACTACTTAGGTCGATGCTAAGATTTACTGGGTTGATTCCGATACTGCTTAGGGACATTTTCTCCCTGTTGACTTAATGGTAAGGCTGTTCCTCACTTGTTTCAGGCTTGCATTTAGTTGTTTAAGTCTTAGTGGGAGCTCAGTGCTTTGAGTAAGTAAGTAATTGGATGCACCGGTTGTAGTCTTTTGGAACGTAGCTATAGTAATTACTGTAACTACCTACAACTCACTTTCCTATCAATGAGTTTCATTCTGTGAACTATGGGTTTCATTCTTTAAGGAGTTAGTTCCATTCTTCCAACTACTAGCTCCATTCTGTGACTCCTGAATTACATTCTCGGGTTTCATTAATACATAGCTGTAGTGGTTTTATTCTAACCGCCCCGGCTTTAAGGCTGTTACCTACTATTTCAATTCTCAGTCTTATGAGCTGAACTCTTTACCAGTAGTTTCTTGTTTCTAGTTTGATTCTTGTTAGGTGCCCACTCTGCTTGGCCTGTAACCCTACCCCAGCTAGTCCATTCCGAGAGTCTACTGATTGGAATTCTTATATAGTGTATCGGTGTGTCAGGCTTATTGCTAGTGGTGTAGGAATGTCGCTAGTGATGCTAGTGGTGTAGGAATGTAGCTAGTGAGTTGAATTCTGAAGTTGCATTCTGATCCCCTATCCTAAGGTTTCAGTCTATGCCCTTATAGTAAGTGAGTTCAATTCTTTCACTTTCGCGGAGGGTTTTAGCCTTATACTTAGCTACCAAGAAGAAGACCGGGTAGACAGGTTATATGTAGGTAGTCTCAGAGAAGAAGACCGGTTAGTAGAATACTTAGTTTAGTTAGCTCAGGGTTCAGTCTTGGATTCATTGGTTGAAGGCTGGTTGGGAGTGGAGTAGTATCAGTCTTGGCAGCCCTGCTTTAAGTCTTTGATTGATTGGTTTCAGTCTTAGTACCACTTGTTGAAGTCCTATACTTACCAGTTCCATTCTTCCACCTGCTAAGTTCAATTCCCCTTTACTTACTTACTACCTGGTAGAGTTCTTACTTTCCATTATGAGAAGCACTGGTTGAAGTCTTATATTGGTAGCTCCATTCTATCTCTCCTGAGTGCAATTCCCCGAGTCTATTGAGTTGGATTCTGAAGCTACATACCTAGCAGCAGGGGTTGAATTCTTGAACTACTTAGCTCTATTCTGTAACTACCTTGTTTCAGGCTTAGGTGCACTGGTTGGATTCTTAGTTCCTACCTAACTGCTTAAGGCTTTAACTCACTGGTCTAAGGCTTGGACCACTAGAGTTCATTCTTACTTTCCTCTATGCGAGGTTCTATTCTTATTGTTCTACCGGAGAGTCTTTGCGAACATAGGACTTAGTTGGAGTAGCGTCGTTGCGGTAACTAACCTATACTCACTTGCTTCATTCTTTCACTACCTCCTGGTTCCTTAGCCTTCTAGCTGCTAGTTTTCTTCTTAGTTTAGTGAGTTGCATTCCGAGTCTACTTAATTGAATTCTTGCACTTACTAGCTCTACTCCGAGACTGCTAAGTGGGATTCCAAAACTACCCTAGCCTCAAAGCTAGTACTCTCCGGAACTAGCCTCAAAGCCTGTACTCTCTGGAACTACCCGAAACTTCAAATAAGGGCTTCTTAATAAGTGCCAGAAACTTACAGCCTTAGTTATTAGTGGTTTGGTTCTTGTTGCTAGGGGTGCCTGAGTTTAGTTGTTACTTTTTTAAGCCTGATTCTGATATTACTGAGGTTAATTCTCACTTTCCTACTAGAGTTTATCTAGCTGTGGTGAATTAATACCCTGACTGTGAAGCTAGTCTCATTCTTATTAGTTTTCATTTCATTCTTCAATTCACTGCTTTCGGTCTGGTTGTCAGTGGCCGACTAAGTCGCCCTTATAGTAAGTCGGATCTAGCTCTATTCTATAAGTTAGTTAACAAGCCTAGTTAAGGAATGAGCCTACCCTACCTGAGTAAGTAAGTAAGTAAACTACCATAGCCCAGTATAAGTAAGTAAACAAGTAATTCCACAATCACCAGAACCAGACCCATACTTTTCAACTTAAAAGCCTAAACAAGGGCTGCAAATAGAACCATTACCGTAAGGGCCAGAACAGGAGCAGGGCCAAGCGTATACTCGGTGCTTTAAGCCTTCTACTAACTAGTTCAATTCTTTAACATCTCATTACTCCATTCTCTGTCTTATGAGTGGAATTATCACTTAACTACTAGCTCACCAATGACTGGTTCAATTCTGAAATCCGCTGACGCTGCCCTCGACTAATCATTCCACTAGCAACTATCAACTCCACTTTCCACTGAACCCATGAACTTAAAGTAAAGGCTTCGGGCAATAAATAAAGAAGAAAGCTGGCTACTATCACTTCATTCTTATCCTATAAGGGGAGTTCTCTTAGCCTTCTATACTGCCTGGGTTCATTCTCAGTCTACCTGAGTTTTCATTCTAACTTGCTAATGAAACGTTTCATTCTCAAGCTACTTAGGTAAATTCTGATACAATTCCCTCCGACTTATCCCCTGCCCGCGGTAGTCAATTCCCTCCGACTTCTCTTGCTTCTTCTCCCGCTTACTTACCAGATATGGCTTATGCTTTAGATCGGTATGATTTCTCTACAATTGTAGTACTAGTATCATGCTACTATTAATTTCTCCCGAGCACATAGAAAGTAGACAAGCCCAGTAGTAGGTTCATTCTGTTACTAATGAGTTTGATTCTGATTGGTGTTAGTTTCAGTCGTTAGGAGGCATGTTTGAGTCTTTGCCTCGGGGCGGATAGCCTGTTTCTACCTAGCTACAGCCTGTCACTACTATACTAAGCATCAGAACTTAATAAGAGGCACTCCCTAACTGCTGAGGGACATTCCTTCACTGCCTTGGTTCATTCCGAGTCTACTTACTTCCATTCTTACTTGAAGTCTAGAGCTACAGGAGCTACATACCAATACATAGCATCAGTCCGAGCAGACACTGTTTGATCCTGGTAGTTAGTAGTTGCATTATTACTAGCGCTGGTTTGAGTCTGATTGGCACCAGTATAAGGCTTGGAGCTCAATAACAGAACTAGCGACCCCATACTTAATACCTAGCAGAAGGCTTAGCAGCACCAGCTCCATTCTTTTCTTTAGTGGTTCTATTCTTAGTCTGCTTGGACCCTTGCCCACCTCTGTTATTTATTACTTGACTAGCTTCCTCTCCTCTGGCTACAACTCTCTTTTCTTTAGAATCAGAAGTAGCTGAACCATCTTTGGAAGCAGTTAAGTCAGTTCAGTTCACCAAATCACCAATTCCCAGGCTTGGACTCCTTAGCAGCATTCCGAGGGGCAGTGGTTGGATTGGATTCTATCCCTTAGCCCCACGACTAGCTCACCAATGACTAGCTAACCAACCAATACCATAGACCCTAGCTACCCTGCTTCAGGCTTGGAGTTAGTGGGTTCACTCTTGTTGTTGCTGATTTGGTTCTTTAACTACCTTGTTGAAGGCTTGGATGCACTGATTGAACTCTGACTTCTTGGATACACCTGTCAATTCTTTAACTACTTATTCCTAGTTGTTAGTGAAATTCTGAGTCGATTTATTAGTTGTTGGTCTCTTACTTTAACAACAAGAAAAGAACTTCCCGCTTCAAAGCATGAAACTCGCTATTCTCACTCGAACTGGGCTACCACTTTAAGGATCCTATCCTCGGTTTCATTCTGATATTACTGAGGTTAATTCTCACTTTCCTACTAGAGTTTATCTAGCTGTGGTGAATTAATACCCTGACTGTGAAGCTAGTCTCATTCTTATTAGTTTTCATTTCATTCTTCAATTCACTGCTTTCGGTCTGGTTGTCAGTGGCCGACTAAGTCGCCCTTATAGTAAGTCGGATCTAGCTCTATTCTATAAGTTAGTTAACAAGCCTAGTTAAGGAATGAGCCTACCCTACCTGAGTAAGTAAGTAAGTAAACTACCATAGCCCAGTATAAGTAAGTAAACAAGTAATTCCACAATCACCAGAACCAGACCCATACTTTTCAACTTAAAAGCCTAAACAAGGGCTGCAAATAGAACCATTACCGTAAGGGCCAGAACAGGAGCAGGGCCAAGCGTATACTCGGTGCTTTAAGCCTTCTACTAACTAGTTCAATTCTTTAACATCTCATTACTCCATTCTCTGTCTTATGAGTGGAATTATCACTTAACTACTAGCTCACCAATGACTGGTTCAATTCTGAAATCCCTTAGCTCCCTTGCCAACCTCTCCCGTGACTACTTAGGTCGATGCTAAGATTTACTGGGTTGATTCCGATACTGCTTAGGGACATTTTCTCCCTGTTGACTTAATGGTAAGGCTGTTCCTCACTTGTTTCAGGCTTGCATTTAGTTGTTTAAGTCTTAGTGGGAGCTCAGTGCTTTGAGTAAGTAAGTAATTGGATGCACCGGTTGTAGTCTTTTGGAACGTAGCTATAGTAATTACTGTAACTACCTACAACTCACTTTCCTATCAATGAGTTTCATTCTGTGAACTATGGGTTTCATTCTTTAAGGAGTTAGTTCCATTCTTCCAACTACTAGCTCCATTCTGTGACTCCTGAATTACATTCTCGGGTTTCATTAATACATAGCTGTAGTGGTTTTATTCTAACCGCCCCGGCTTTAAGGCTGTTACCTACTATTTCAATTCTCAGTCTTATGAGCTGAACTCTTTACCAGTAGTTTCTTGTTTCTAGTTTGATTCTTGTTAGGTGCCCACTCTGCTTGGCCTGTAACCCTACCCCAGCTAGTCCATTCCGAGAGTCTACTGATTGGAATTCTTATATAGTGTATCGGTGTGTCAGGCTTATTGCTAGTGGTGTAGGAATGTCGCTAGTGATGCTAGTGGTGTAGGAATGTAGCTAGTGAGTTGAATTCTGAAGTTGCATTCTGATCCCCTATCCTAAGGTTTCAGTCTATGCCCTTATAGTAAGTGAGTTCAATTCTTTCACTTTCGCGGAGGGTTTTAGCCTTATACTTAGCTACCAAGAAGAAGACCGGGTAGACAGGTTATATGTAGGTAGTCTCAGAGAAGAAGACCGGTTAGTAGAATACTTAGTTTAGTTAGCTCAGGGTTCAGTCTTGGATTCATTGGTTGAAGGCTGGTTGGGAGTGGAGTAGTATCAGTCTTGGCAGCCCTGCTTTAAGTCTTTGATTGATTGGTTTCAGTCTTAGTACCACTTGTTGAAGTCCTATACTTACCAGTTCCATTCTTCCACCTGCTAAGTTCAATTCCCCTTTACTTACTTACTACCTGGTAGAGTTCTTACTTTCCATTATGAGAAGCACTGGTTGAAGTCTTATATTGGTAGCTCCATTCTATCTCTCCTGAGTGCAATTCCCCGAGTCTATTGAGTTGGATTCTGAAGCTACATACCT
Source organism: Musa itinerans (assembly GCA_001649415.1). Lineage (NCBI taxonomy): Eukaryota > Viridiplantae > Streptophyta > Magnoliopsida > Zingiberales > Musaceae > Musa > Musa itinerans. The sequence goes on along the minus strand of LVTN01000045.1, from coordinate 30,404 downwards.
AGCAGCAGGGGTTGAATTCTTGAACTACTTAGCTCTATTCTGTAACTACCTTGTTTCAGGCTTAGGTGCACTGGTTGGATTCTTAGTTCCTACCTAACTGCTTAAGGCTTTAACTCACTGGTCTAAGGCTTGGACCACTAGAGTTCATTCTTACTTTCCTCTATGCGAGGTTCTATTCTTATTGTTCTACCGGAGAGTCTTTGCGAACATAGGACTTAGTTGGAGTAGCGTCGTTGCGGTAACTAACCTATACTCACTTGCTTCATTCTTTCACTACCTCCTGGTTCCTTAGCCTTCTAGCTGCTAGTTTTCTTCTTAGTTTAGTGAGTTGCATTCCGAGTCTACTTAATTGAATTCTTGCACTTACTAGCTCTACTCCGAGACTGCTAAGTGGGATTCCAAAACTACCCTAGCCTCAAAGCTAGTACTCTCCGGAACTAGCCTCAAAGCCTGTACTCTCTGGAACTACCCGAAACTTCAAATAAGGGCTTCTTAATAAGTGCCAGAAACTTACAGCCTTAGTTATTAGTGGTTTGGTTCTTGTTGCTAGGGGTGCCTGAGTTTAGTTGTTACTTTTTTAAGCCTGAGTTTAGTTAGCTCCGTTCTTTTACCTGCCAAGTTCAATTCTGAGTTGAACTAGTGGAATTCCTTGACTAGATGTGAGAAAGACTTAAGAAATAGGTATTCCTTGCCTTGCTCGCCCCCTAGTTCGATTCTTTAACTCTACCTTATTTGTTATAAGGCTTATACTGACTAGTTGCATGCCTACTTCCCTTGACACTTTAGTAGTAGCGTGTCAATGAGCCTACCCTACCTGAGTAAGTAAGTAAGTAAACTACCATAGCCCAGTATAAGTAAGTAAACAAGTAATTCCACAATCACCAGAACCAGACCCATACTTTTCAACTTAAAAGCCTAAACAAGGGCTGCAAATAGAACCATTACCGTAAGGGCCAGAACAGGAGCAGGGCCAAGCGTATACTCGGTGCTTTAAGCCTTCTACTAACTAGTTCAATTCTTTAACATCTCATTACTCCATTCTCTGTCTTATGAGTGGAATTATCACTTAACTACTAGCTCACCAATGACTGGTTCAATTCTGAAATCCCTTAGCTCCCTTGCCAACCTCTCCCGTGACTACTTAGGTCGATGCTAAGATTTACTGGGTTGATTCCGATACTGCTTAGGGACATTTTCTCCCTGTTGACTTAATGGTAAGGCTGTTCCTCACTTGTTTCAGGCTTGCATTTAGTTGTTTAAGTCTTAGTGGGAGCTCAGTGCTTTGAGTAAGTAAGTAATTGGATGCACCGGTTGTAGTCTTTTGGAACGTAGCTATAGTAATTACTGTAACTACCTACAACTCACTTTCCTATCAATGAGTTTCATTCTGTGAACTATGGGTTTCATTCTTTAAGGAGTTAGTTCCATTCTTCCAACTACTAGCTCCATTCTGTGACTCCTGAATTACATTCTCGGGTTTCATTAATACATAGCTGTAGTGGTTTTATTCTAACCGCCCCGGCTTTAAGGCTGTTACCTACTATTTCAATTCTCAGTCTTATGAGCTGAACTCTTTACCAGTAGTTTCTTGTTTCTAGTTTGATTCTTGTTAGGTGCCCACTCTGCTTGGCCTGTAACCCTACCCCAGCTAGTCCATTCCGAGAGTCTACTGATTGGAATTCTTATATAGTGTATCGGTGTGTCAGGCTTATTGCTAGTGGTGTAGGAATGTCGCTAGTGATGCTAGTGGTGTAGGAATGTAGCTAGTGAGTTGAATTCTGAAGTTGCATTCTGATCCCCTATCCTAAGGTTTCAGTCTATGCCCTTATAGTAAGTGAGTTCAATTCTTTCACTTTCGCGGAGGGTTTTAGCCTTATACTTAGCTACCAAGAAGAAGACCGGGTAGACAGGTTATATGTAGGTAGTCTCAGAGAAGAAGACCGGTTAGTAGAATACTTAGTTTAGTTAGCTCAGGGTTCAGTCTTGGATTCATTGGTTGAAGGCTGGTTGGGAGTGGAGTAGTATCAGTCTTGGCAGCCCTGCTTTAAGTCTTTGATTGATTGGTTTCAGTCTTAGTACCACTTGTTGAAGTCCTATACTTACCAGTTCCATTCTTCCACCTGCTAAGTTCAATTCCCCTTTACTTACTTACTACCTGGTAGAGTTCTTACTTTCCATTATGAGAAGCACTGGTTGAAGTCTTATATTGGTAGCTCCATTCTATCTCTCCTGAGTGCAATTCCCCGAGTCTATTGAGTTGGATTCTGAAGCTACATACCTAGCAGCAGGGGTTGAATTCTTGAACTACTTAGCTCTATTCTGTAACTACCTTGTTTCAGGCTTAGGTGCACTGGTTGGATTCTTAGTTCCTACCTAACTGCTTAAGGCTTTAACTCACTGGTCTAAGGCTTGGACCACTAGAGTTCATTCTTACTTTCCTCTATGCGAGGTTCTATTCTTATTGTTCTACCGGAGAGTCTTTGCGAACATAGGACTTAGTTGGAGTAGCGTCGTTGCGGTAACTAACCTATACTCACTTGCTTCATTCTTTCACTACCTCCTGGTTCCTTAGCCTTCTAGCTGCTAGTTTTCTTCTTAGTTTAGTGAGTTGCATTCCGAGTCTACTTAATTGAATTCTTGCACTTACTAGCTCTACTCCGAGACTGCTAAGTGGGATTCCAAAACTACCCTAGCCTCAAAGCTAGTACTCTCCGGAACTAGCCTCAAAGCCTGTACTCTCTGGAACTACCCGAAACTTCAAATAAGGGCTTCTTAATAAGTGCCAGAAACTTACAGCCTTAGTTATTAGTGGTTTGGTTCTTGTTGCTAGGGGTGCCTGAGTTTAGTTGTTACTTTTTTAAGCCTGAGTTTAGTTAGCTCCGTTCTTTTACCTGCCAAGTTCAATTCTGAGTTGAACTAGTGGAATTCCTTGACTAGATGTGAGAAAGACTTAAGAAATAGGTATTCCTTGCCTTGCTCGCCCCCTAGTTCGATTCTTTAACTCTACCTTATTTGTTATAAGGCTTATACTGACTAGTTGCATGCCTACTTCCCTTGACACTTTAGTAGTAGCGTGTCCCCGAACCTACCTCCACTAAGACAACAAATACAGAATGACACAAGTGAGTATCTGCCCCACCAAGCAAGTAAGTAAGTTAATAAGCACCGTAAGGGCCAGAACAGGAGCAGGGCCAAGCGTATACTCGGTGCTTTAAGCCTTCTACTAACTAGTTCAATTCTTTAACATCTCATTACTCCATTCTCTGTCTTATGAGTGGAATTATCACTTAACTACTAGCTCACCAATGACTGGTTCAATTCTGAAATCCCTTAGCTCCCTTGCCAACCTCTCCCGTGACTACTTAGGTCGATGCTAAGATTTACTGGGTTGATTCCGATACTGCTTAGGGACATTTTCTCCCTGTTGACTTAATGGTAAGGCTGTTCCTCACTTGTTTCAGGCTTGCATTTAGTTGTTTAAGTCTTAGTGGGAGCTCAGTGCTTTGAGTAAGTAAGTAATTGGATGCACCGGTTGTAGTCTTTTGGAACGTAGCTATAGTAATTACTGTAACTACCTACAACTCACTTTCCTATCAATGAGTTTCATTCTGTGAACTATGGGTTTCATTCTTTAAGGAGTTAGTTCCATTCTTCCAACTACTAGCTCCATTCTGTGACTCCTGAATTACATTCTCGGGTTTCATTAATACATAGCTGTAGTGGTTTTATTCTAACCGCCCCGGCTTTAAGGCTGTTACCTACTATTTCAATTCTCAGTCTTATGAGCTGAACTCTTTACCAGTAGTTTCTTGTTTCTAGTTTGATTCTTGTTAGGTGCCCACTCTGCTTGGCCTGTAACCCTACCCCAGCTAGTCCATTCCGAGAGTCTACTGATTGGAATTCTTATATAGTGTATCGGTGTGTCAGGCTTATTGCTAGTGGTGTAGGAATGTCGCTAGTGATGCTAGTGGTGTAGGAATGTAGCTAGTGAGTTGAATTCTGAAGTTGCATTCTGATCCCCTATCCTAAGGTTTCAGTCTATGCCCTTATAGTAAGTGAGTTCAATTCTTTCACTTTCGCGGAGGGTTTTAGCCTTATACTTAGCTACCAAGAAGAAGACCGGGTAGACAGGTTATATGTAGGTAGTCTCAGAGAAGAAGACCGGTTAGTAGAATACTTAGTTTAGTTAGCTCAGGGTTCAGTCTTGGATTCATTGGTTGAAGGCTGGTTGGGAGTGGAGTAGTATCAGTCTTGGCAGCCCTGCTTTAAGTCTTTGATTGATTGGTTTCAGTCTTAGTACCACTTGTTGAAGTCCTATACTTACCAGTTCCATTCTTCCACCTGCTAAGTTCAATTCCCCTTTACTTACTTACTACCTGGTAGAGTTCTTACTTTCCATTATGAGAAGCACTGGTTGAAGTCTTATATTGGTAGCTCCATTCTATCTCTCCTGAGTGCAATTCCCCGAGTCTATTGAGTTGGATTCTGAAGCTACATACCTAGCAGCAGGGGTTGAATTCTTGAACTACTTAGCTCTATTCTGTAACTACCTTGTTTCAGGCTTAGGTGCACTGGTTGGATTCTTAGTTCCTACCTAACTGCTTAAGGCTTTAACTCACTGGTCTAAGGCTTGGACCACTAGAGTTCATTCTTACTTTCCTCTATGCGAGGTTCTATTCTTATTGTTCTACCGGAGAGTCTTTGCGAACATAGGACTTAGTTGGAGTAGCGTCGTTGCGGTAACTAACCTATACTCACTTGCTTCATTCTTTCACTACCTCCTGGTTCCTTAGCCTTCTAGCTGCTAGTTTTCTTCTTAGTTTAGTGAGTTGCATTCCGAGTCTACTTAATTGAATTCTTGCACTTACTAGCTCTACTCCGAGACTGCTAAGTGGGATTCCAAAACTACCCTAGCCTCAAAGCTAGTACTCTCCGGAACTAGCCTCAAAGCCTGTACTCTCTGGAACTACCCGAAACTTCAAATAAGGGCTTCTTAATAAGTGCCAGAAACTTACAGCCTTAGTTATTAGTGGTTTGGTTCTTGTTGCTAGGGGTGCCTGAGTTTAGTTGTTACTTTTTTAAGCCTGAGTTTAGTTAGCTCCGTTCTTTTACCTGCCAAGTTCAATTCTGAGTTGAACTAGTGGAATTCCTTGACTAGATGTGAGAAAGACTTAAGAAATAGGTATTCCTTGCCTTGCTCGCCCCCTAGTTCGATTCTTTAACTCTACCTTATTTGTTATAAGGCTTATACTGACTAGTTGCATGCCTACTTCCCTTGACACTTTAGTAGTAGCGTGTCCCCGAACCTACCTCCACTAAGACAACAAATACAGAATGACACAAGTGAGTATCTGCCCCACCAAGCAAGTAAGTAAGTTAATAAGCCTACCCCTTAACTACACATATGGCAAAACAGGACCCATACTAGGCACTCCTAATAGCTATACAAAGACACTCTCTTTTCATAAGCACCCCCAGAGACTCTCCTTTCTGAACCGATAACAAAAACAGATGAAACAAGAACCATTAACTTAAGAGCCAATTAATAAGTTCTGGCTCTTCACTACTCCCAAAAGCAATGAAAACAGGACTACTACTACTGGGCTGGGGAAACCACCTAATAAGTTCTGGCGGTCTTAAACTCACACTCTTACTTAACTACTGAGTTGAATTCTAAAACTACACCTAGGTCAATTCTGTAACCTCGATTCCCTGTTCCATTCCGAGTCTACTTAGTTTCAGCCTTGTTAGGCACTGTCTCATTCTCAGACTACTGAGTTTAATTCTAACTTATCCTATGAACTGCCGAGGATTATAATAAGGTGCTGAAAGCCTTAGTGCAATTCTGAGTCACTCGTCCGCTCTTTCATTCTAGTTGTTAGTGGTTTCATTCTAGCTTCCCTAGCGACATACCCTTACTAGCTACCCACTGGTTTGATTCTGATCTTAGGAGCTATGCTATAGTATTGGATTTACTGGTTGAAGTCTCACTTTACTACTTACTACTTACTGGCCTCTACCCGGTTGAAGTCTGTAACTCCCTAGTTCTCTTCTTACTACCAAGTATTTCGTACCTACCCGACCCGAACTAGCGAGTAAGTCAACTACCCTATCTACAACTACAGGCTCCCCTTTGCCAACAACAAGTGCTCTGATCTGGCTGGCACCCGAACCTAACTCTACGACTTAATATAAGGGTGATTAATCAGCTCTGGTACTACTAATACTGATTCCACTCGCGAAGCTAGAAGAATACGGAATATGGGGAGTTCACTCTACTACTACTGGCTCGACTCCTGTTTTCTTCTTTCCTGTAGTACCCATTCTTATAGCCTATAGTAAGTAAACCAGAAATTATAAGTACTGGCACATGAAAAACATCTCTATACAAGTACAGGAACAGGAACAGGGCTACCCGGGCTACTACTAGTTTGGGATGAAACTCTCACTGCTGCTGACTTGAGAACAGGAACAAGACCCACTTGCGACAGGCCAAGACTTCTAGTAATTTCCCACTTGCGAACTTACTTATAAATACTCGGATCTAGGTTTCATTCTTAGCCTTCTACTTAAGCTGCCAAGATACAATCCGCTCTTTCATTCTAGTTGTTAGTGGTTTCATTCTAGCTTCCCTAGCGACATACCCTTACTAGCTACCCACTGGTTTGATTCTGATCTTAGGAGCTATGCTATAGTATTGGATTTACTGGTTGAAGTCTCACTTTACTACTTACTACTTACTGGCCTCTACCCGGTTGAAGTCTGTAACTCCCTAGTTCTCTTCTTACTACCAAGTATTTCGTACCTACCCGACCCGAACTAGCGAGTAAGTCAACTACCCTATCTACAACTACAGGCTCCCCTTTGCCAACAACAAGTGCTCTGATCTGGCTGGCACCCGAACCTAACTCTACGACTTAATATAAGGGTGATTAATCAGCTCTGGTACTACTAATACTGATTCCACTCGCGAAGCTAGAAGAATACGGAATATGGGGAGTTCACTCTACTACTACTGGCTCGACTCCTGTTTTCTTCTTTCCTGTAGTACCCATTCTTATAGCCTATAGTAAGTAAACCAGAAATTATAAGTACTGGCACATGAAAAACATCTCTATACAAGTACAGGAACAGGAACAGGGCTACCCGGGCTACTACTAGTTTGGGATGAAACTCTCACTGCTGCTGACTTGAGAACAGGAACAAGACCCACTTGCGACAGGCCAAGACTTCTAGTAATTTCCCACTTGCGAACTTACTTATAAATACTCGGATCTAGGTTTCATTCTTAGCCTTCTACTTAAGCTGCCAAGATACAAGCTACCACTGGGTTCAGGCTTAGTATCAGTGGTTTGATTCTTAGTTTCTACAGGAGCTCATTCTGCCTGAGAGGAGTAGTGTTCCATTCTTTGACTGCTGAGTGGAATTCTGAGCTTCTCTGCTTATACCTTCATTCTTATCTTAGTACTTTTTAGTGAAATTCTGATCTTTGTATTGGTGTTCTGGTCATGCTAGTTCCATTCTTAAACTGCTTAGTGAAATTCTGATCTGAGTACTCGAGCTTCAGGACTACTGAGTTGCCTTCTGAGTCTACTTAGTTTCATTCTCACTTCCCTACTGGGTAGTTTCGTTCTTACTTAAGAAAACTATTCCTCTCCTCTGCCTCTGGCTCACAAACACATATAAAGTAGGATTCTTAAAACACAGAGCAAGTGGGCAAGCATACAGATTTAGCTAGTTGGGGACTTTACCGGTATTTCACTAATCTAGTTCTAGGCTTTAACCCCTTATTTAGAGGGAGAGAACGAAGACCGCCCCTACTCTTTGGGACAGTAAACCCGGATTCTCTTTCTGACCTTGCCTACCTCGACTCAGGCAACTATACCTTTCACTCCAGGTCTCTGTTTCTGTCCGGAAGGTAGAAAACTACAGAATAAACCCTACAACTTACATAATAAACCCAGCTTCAAAGCCTCTTAACTAAGTTGAGTTTACAGAGCCATAGGAAGTCTGCTTTGCTATGAGCCAAGGAACTACTACTGTGTAGCGGCAGGAGCACAATCAATGACAGGGTTTCCTGATTTGCTATGTTTTTTCCCGTGTTTTTTGATAGCTTCGTTGTTGGTTGTCTACTTATGAAACAAGGGTCGATGTAATTGAGCTAGAACAAGACTTCTAGTAATTTGCTAGCAACTTACCGGCTAGAATCCCTTTATCAACTTTCTCCTTATAGAAGATCAATACTTAAATTAGTGGGGAATGGAATGTTTTCAACTGACCAAGGAACTAAATAAGCTAGAGCAGGAACTCAATAAGCTAGAGCAGGCCTAATATATAATGAAAGCTTTAGTGGAGGTAGTAAAGTAGGAGACAAGCAACGGTACCAGTATGGAATTGCCTACCTATCCTAAGGCTCATCTAACTGAATTCTTTAAACACCTAGCGCTTCGTCACCAACAACAAGAAAAGTACTGGCACCCTCCCCCTAGTAAAAGAATTAAACACGCCCAGCAGCTGGCTACTATTCACAGCTAAATCCAAGTTCTTCTATACTACTTATGACCGATATGACCGATAGAAGTCAAAGAAATCAGTAACATTAGGTCACAAGTTCTTCTATACCTCTTGTTCCTCTCCTTGCATGGATAAGGAATTACAGAATTGACCTAACAACTAGTAATAAGTCATTTAAGAATGAAACAGGGGCAGCAGCTGGCTACTAAACCTCTTGCTCCTCTCTTGCTACTAGACCTAAGTAACCTCTCCCTCTTGCAACAAATACTGTTATTGCTCTGGACTACCAGATTTCACGAGGACAAGAACTCCCCTTGATTGAAACAAATCATTCCATTTGCTTTGCTGCTGTCAACTATCCCTTAATTCTTCTCTGGCTCTTGCAACTAACCACTCCTCTTCGACTTAATAGAAGGAAAGTAATAAATTGGTGCGCCTTATGTACTAGATGCGACTACTTAGTTCAATTATTACTTGCTGAATTCGGCAACTATACATACCGACTTAATCTAAGTGCAACTAAGTAAGATTTCACTGCCTACAAATACTGATGAAACTATAAACAGGATATTCTCCACCTAAGGTAAAGGTCAAGAAATTATAAGTACTGGGAGCTACTACTACAAAGGCAAAGAGACAAAAGACTACTAAAAAGGCAAAGAGAGGAAGAAAACTCATACTAGAGGCATGGGGGAATAAATACCGGATGTACTAGATCTTACTAGCCCTACCATAACAAGTAAGTCAACTCTATTCTTTTATTACTTGGGTCAATTCTTACCTTTGAGTGAACACTACCCCTTGTTTCAGTCTTGAACTACCCAGCAGCATTCTATGTCTACTACTTATGGGTTTCATTCTGACTTTACTAACTGGATTCTGTTCTTCCCTTGCCTGCCGCTAGTGTCCATCATATGCTGCCCTAGTGGAGTCTTCCGTTGACAAGTCAAGTAGTAGTCTAGGTTTACAGCCAGGAATAGCTTACCTTTCCTCTCTCTCTCCTCTTGCAACTAATACTTTTCATAGCTTTAGCTACCGAATAAATACATTAAGAGCAGTGAGTAACGAGTCCTAATTTCGCCTATGGCTACACTTGAATAGCTTCCCTTGCCTCTATCTCCTCTAGCAACAAATCCTTCTTCAACTTCGACTTTCCCTTTAGCTTCTCTGCTAACTTAATTAATAAAGGGCACTGGACTACTATACTACAGACTTGATAACTACTGTTCTACTCATACTCTTGCCTACCTCTCCTGGTCAACTGGTTCTCTTTCCACTCATACTCTTGCCTACCTCTCCTGGACTGGAACTTAACCTTATGAGTAGCTTGTTTAGCCCACCTCAGTTATGGATTACTATACTATAGCTTCCTCTCCTCGACTTCCACTAAGAAAGTTATGGCAAACAACCAATAAGGGCCTATGGCTACTATTAACAGAATGAGGTATACCTCAGAATAATGGAACCCGGTTTTTGGCAACTGGTTTTCTTTCTACTCCACCTACAAAGTTATTTGTTACTTTAGCTACACATTAGTAGTGACTTTACCCCCTTTTGTCTAGTAATTAACTCATTAGTACATCTGATACTAACTTATTGAATATAAGAATCAGTCTTATCTTACTTACTTGTTTCTTCACTACAACTTGTATTTATTCTGGGCTTCCTTCTTCTTCTGGGCTTCCTCATAACTAGGGGCTTCCTTCTTCTTCTAGGCTTACTACAAAATAGTTTACTTAGGGCTTACTACTCCCTTCGGGGAAGACTTAATAAATAGAATTGATACCTTAGTTACTTGGCGCCTAGTTTATTATCTACTTTCCTACTTGGCGACTTCCACTAAAGCTTGCTCGTACTTCATTCTTCCCCGGACAGTACAGCTATCTTCTTACCCGAAACTGACTATAAGTGCCTATCTACCACTACTAAGAAGAATAAGGGATCCACTAACAGGGCCAAGCGTATACATTTGAGTTGAATGAAGACCTTTCCTACCACTGAGTGGAATTACGAGTTTCATCTGTTTTCCTATAGAAAGTTCTCTTGGGGTTCCTCTACTTAGTGGGTATATGGGAAATCCAAGTAGTTTATCATTGAATGAAGCTATTTCCACAGTGTTAAGTCCACTCACTACTCCGACTTAATAGAAGTGCAATTAACCACGCTAAAACATCTTCTGCAAACTGACAATAAGGGCAGATTATTAATCTGGCTTACCTTCCCTACCTATCCTCTGGACTAGAGCATCTCTGATACCTTCATTCGGCTCCTAGGCAACAGCCAAGCTTATACTAGATTCAGAAGATCTTATACTAGATTCAGAAGATGGGTAATATTAATTCCATAACTTACTATAAGGTGCTGAAAGCCTACTTACTTAGTTCAATTCCACAAGCCCAGTTGCTTCAAGTCCTTTCTCCTACGAGTTAACACCAAGTGCTTTCCTTTGCCCTTAAGTAATTGGGCGAGCCCTTAAAGTAATTGCGCGGCAGGGCAGCTTTCCGACTAAGGTGATCTATTTCTAATGTCCTAGATTATCGATTTACTTATAGCTTCACACAAGTACTTAAGCCTACCCGAGCCTAGTAGTGGTTGAATTCTTGAACTCAAGACTTACTAAATAGGGTCTTCCTAACTAGTTACTAGCGACTTACTACTTATTACTTACTCATAGCCAACAACAAGAACGGATTAAAGAAGGGATGAAGACTAGAGCCTTTTACTAGAAGGGCCTCTACTCTGGATACAAGAACCATCCTTTTCTCATATACCTTAATTCTTAAAACACATAGAAAGTAGGCAAACAACTACAAAAACAACCAACCGGAGTAGCTCTTTTCACTTAACTTAGCTACCTGGCATCAGTCCCATACTCGCTACCCTTGCTTTCATTCTTGGACTCCTTAGCTTCATTATCTAACACCTAAGCATCAGCCTGAGTAACACTGCTTTAAGTCTTGGATTAACTGCTTTCAGTCTTGCACTTCCCTTGTTTGAGCCCTTCTAGTAAGTCAGTGTTAGTTTAAGTCTGAGTTCAGTTCGCCCCATTAGCTTACTTCAGGGGTGCCTAGCATCTATTCTTTAGCACTAAATGAAACAAGTAGTTGGCGGACAACCTTAACATAGGCCCTATCGTTCAAGAGAAGTTCAGTAGAAAGTCCTGCTTCAGTAGTGGAAGTTTCCAAGTGCTCGATAAGAAATTACTGGTTTACTTCACACTAGCCAAAGAATGCCCAGTTCCAGTTCTAAAGTAAGGTGTGTTGGCTTTGGAAGGAATGTACAGGCCTCTATAGTCAGTTTTTCCCAAACACAGGGAAAGTGGAATGATTAGTTTCAAGTTTCGTTCTTGTGAGCAGGATAATCAAGAGTTTCAAGATCAGATGGATGCCGAAGCATTTGGTTCTATCCAGGCCAGGAGTGAAAGGCTTTCCCTAGTCGGTAGATAGAGGTGATTTGACAAAACCCGGAGTGTGGAAATAGAAATAGATGAATTCGATGTAATTTAAAAGAAAGCGGAGGCAGAGGCAACGGGTTGTGAAGCGAGTTAGTGGTTGCTTAGCGCAAATTATGTATTATGGCCCCCCTAGTCTAAGAATCTAGACTTAAGGTCACTATGCGATGTAAACACCCTTTTGATGAGGTCAGCATCAGTGTAGACCTGCGACCATGAATCGAGGCTTTTTCGCTTCTCAATGAGGTGCTTATGTCTATCGGGCATCTTCTTACGTAGGTAACTCGCCCGTATAGAGTCGCTCATTGTAGAAACTTTGTGATGTCCCCACGTGTAAGGTGTGCGGTCCTCCTTCATGATGTACTTACAAATAGTAACCCATGCCCTATGAAAAGAGACATTAAGCTGGGCACCCCCTGTTATTTAAGTTTCAGGGAAGAGCTTACGGAATGTGCGCGGTGCACTCATCTTATGCAGGCCTTTATCAAGGAGAATACCCACATTCAAGTGGTGGACATGGATGCTATTACCCTATTTTGCAACAATGACACTCACGCATTGGGGGATATCAGATGTGATACGACTGAAGATGCCCGAGGGAGTGAAAGCGGACCCCCGTTAATCAGTTGTGGCATCTGCTCTTTAGAGTGTAAGTAGAATATACTTTTTTGAGTTGTAATGTTGCTTAGGGACAACGGAAGGAATGTTGGTGTTCATGCTATCGGAAGAGAAAAGAAAACGTATAGCTGGCAGTAAAGAATCAAACCATACCGAAAAAGGGATAGGGAAAGAGGACAACGCTTGCTTCAACATCCGAACTTCTAACTTATGAACAGGAATTACCTTATAAGTAAGCTCACTTTAGCTATGAAATGAGGACTTGGTAATAAAGGAAGGAACCATAAAGCAGGGAACAACCATAAAGAAGGAACCATCAAGATGTTAGGATCAAATGAATTTATTGAACGCAGTAACTCATCCTTTCGTGTGCTGTATACTTGAAGAATGGAGTTTCAGAGCCCACCTGCTTTATGAATTTATTTGACATTATTTAACTAAAACTGACAATAAGGGCCGAGTATTGGAATGAAGAGTTGCGGTAAATAATAGTATTGCTGGATTTCTTTCTGAAAATAAAGATTCCACTTGACCTGGCACTTGACCTGGCACTTGACCTGGACCACTCCTGTTACTTGTGTCTGCTTGGCCCCGAGTAACTACTTTTTCTGTGTTTGTGTTGCCAGAGGAGAGGATTCAGTTCATGTACTAACGCGTAACATTAATTGAATTGCCAATTTCCCTTCCCCTCCGGCTAGGCACCCCGACATGGCAAAACGGGACCCTGACCCGACTAACTCTATCTGACTGGCCCACCTCGCCTTAAAGCCAGTACTTAACCCAGGATCAATAGTACTTGAAGCTTCCTCACCTGTGCTTGAACACCGCCAAGTCCCTAAAAAAATACATAGCAATGCTTGCCTGGTTGTGCAAAGAATGGTTCGCTGAAGTTAGTGGTTCCGCCCTTAAGTGAATTGGTTAGAGTTTCATCCCGCCCAGAAAACACTAGGTTTCATCCCGGCCAAGTAACTACTAACGACCAAGCCGAGCCTACAACGAAAGCAATAAACTCCATTAATATATGTTAGTTGGGAGACAACTAACCCTGCTTCTTTATAAGACTTAACTAGGGATGAAACAACTAAAGAAGGGTATTCCACTCTCACAAGACCTTATAGTAATTCGCTACTACTACTACTACAGGTCTTCAATTAGAAGTCAAACACCATAGTACTCTCTGGAACCAGCCTAGCCTAGTCCCTGAATTCCACAACTACCCTAAACTTACAATAAGGGCAGATCAAACGAGGGAATAAAAGAAGCAAACTCGGAACTAACACTTGATAACTACTGTTCCCGAGCACATAGAAAGTAATAAATCAATTCTAACGTGAAGAAACATGAGTACATAAGGAACCTAGACGTTACTCGCCCCAAGACTTAATATAAGGGCAGATTGAATCTGGTTCCATTCTATTCTTATTTCTTCTTTCCAATTCCAGTAAATCCAATACTATAGCTCAGAAAGTCAAGCAAGAAGTCAACTAGAAAGTCATAATTGAACTCACCAATTAGAGTGAGAGACTATACCAATACCACCGAGCTGACAAGATATCCCTCTGCTCTGTCAACTTGCCCGAAGGAAGGGAGTAGTTATGAGTAAGCCCGAAGCCAGTGAGTTGCATTCTTATCTTAGTATCGGTGGTAGTGGTTTCAGTATATGCCTGTAGAGTAGAATTCTTTACCCCAGTAGTTGATAGTAGCTACCTCGACTCTTAGACTTGAACTACCCAGGTTGATTCCGACTCTCACTACTGAGTTGTTCTAGATGCGGGGAAGACTTCATAAATAGGGACTTACTCTATAGTCTATGACTTATGAGTTCAATTCTTACACCCGCAAACTGACTATAAGGCCCTACTTCTTGAGTTTGAGCACCTGAGCTCTCCTTCTTACTTAACTGCTAACCTTGCAGACCCAACAAAGACAGATGAAACTGGAGCACTACTTTAAGGTAAGGGGCTGTAAACTGTAGTTTCATTCTTCTACTTACTAGTCTAATTCTTATACTCGCTAGTTGCACTCTTTCACTCCTTAGTTACATTCTATCCCTACCTAGCTGCTTGGCCTGTAACTACTAACCTCCTCTCATTCTTACTTACCTTGCTTGAAGCCTGCCCAGCACCGGTGGAAGTCTTAGAAGCACTGGTTGGAATCTGTAACTCACCAGCTTAAGTCCGCAAATACCCAGCATCAGCCTGACATGCCACCTACCGTTTCGTTCTTAAACTACCTTAGCTCATTCCTTCTCTTAGTTTAACTAGCTCCATTCTTATACTCCTTAGTTTCATTCGCGGGTTTATTACTGATATTCTTTATCTGTAGCTACTAACACCGGGTTTCGTTCTTTAACTACAGAGGTGCATTCTTAGTCGATTAAGTAGTTGTTTGATTCTTTCTCCGGGGAATACTTCAAAAATAGGGCTTACTACTAGGCTACAACTTATGAGTTCAATTCTTATATTAGTGAGCTCCCGAGCACAGGACTTGGTCCACTAATACTGATGAAAAACAGGGTTCCCTTGCCTACTCGACCTCTTGTTCTTGGACTACTTAGTGAAAGAATAAGTCTAATTATTGTAGAAGGGGTGGAATTCTCACTTTTGAGCTTAGGGCTTACTAGCGACTATCAGGCTGGTTGTTACTAGTTTGGTTCTTTACCTCCCCGGTTTAAGCCTTGGATTCACCGGTTCAGTTCTAGGGCTTACTAGTTACATTCTCAGTCTACCTGCTTTCAGTCTTAGTACCACTAGTTCCATTCCGAGTCTACTCTGTTTCTCATTCTTGCCCTCATCAGCTCTATTCTCGGTGGGTACTGGTTAAAGCCCTTCTAGTAAGTCGGATCCAGTATCAGTCTTTGACTACTTAGCTTCATTCTCTAACTCACTCATTTGGTTCTTTCTCTCACTAGTTCAATTCTTGCTACCGCCGGTTGAAAAGGAAGTAAGTAATTGGTCGACTTATAGCTCCATTCTATCCCTTTACTAGCAGCAGCCCGCCACTACCCAGCTTCAGTCTGTAACTCTAGACTCCATTCCGAGTCTATTGAGTGGAATTCTTGGCTAGCTCACCTCTTTATTAAAGATTCCTCCTTTCCTCTCTCTCCTATAGCTACTAATACTGTTATGGCTCTGTACTTAAGTAGATGAGCCGAATGAAGCAAGTAATAATTGAACTTATATAACCGATATGACCAATTCTTCCCTATGACCGAAATAAGTCAAAGAAAGCAGTAACATTAGTAACATCTTTTGCCTACCCCTACTACCTGGCCTGGCCTCCCCTTAGTAAACTCCATTCTTTAGTGCAATATCAGTCAACTCTCTTCTTTCTAAAGAAACTACTTGCTTGCCCCCTTGCCTACCCTAGCCTAGTCGCTGAATTAGGAGCTAGCCCTCCAATGCCTCAGGCTTGTTGTTACTGGTTCGGTTCTGGTTGGTACTAGCACTAGTTCTGGTTGTTAGGCATCAGTCTCTTTGTTAGTTGTTTAGGTCTTACTAGGCACTGTTTCAGCCTTGGATTCACTGGTTTGCTGCTGAGTAGCACTAGTCTAGTTCTGGTTGTTAGGTGTTAGAGACCTTAGAGCTACCTGGTTGAAGGAAGTAAGTAATTGCTTGAATTCATTGGTTGGTTTAAGTCTTGTTGTTGCTAGTTTTAGTCCTGTTGGCAGTGGGCTGGTTCTTGCACTCCTAGGCATTGGTAATAGGTGGGCAAGAGACAAGCTACTAATGGATTCATTCTAGGACTACTTACTTTCTTATATAAGATTACAGACTCAACTCGGTATTCCACAATTGACTTAAGTGCAGGAGCAGGAACTCTATACTACTGCTGGCTGGTCCTCCTGTTTTATTCTGATCTACTACCCGCGCATCAAAGCTAGCAATCCAAACAAGTAAGTCCACTAAGTAAGTAAACCAGTTAGCACTTGTTATTGCCCTGCCGACCCGAGTAACTTCATTCAACCAACCGACCCGACCCGACACAAGCAAGTAAGTCACTTTCTTTTGAAATTACTATAAGGGCCTCGACTCTCCTCTTGCTACAGCACTACTAATAATTCGACTCGGAATCACCCCCTTACTTACTTAAGAACTGGATCGGATGAAACTCGGGATTAACTTACCGCTGAAAAGCATGGCATTGACTCCTTAGTTGGATTCTAACTAGCACTACTATCCCTCTCCTGAAGTCAATTCTAACTAGAACTACTATCCCTCTCCTGAAGTCAACCACGCTAGCACTACTATCCCTCTCCTGAAGTCAACCACGCTACCCGAGTGAAGTCTGCTTGGCCCTGACTTACAATAAGGGCCTCTCCTCTTCTCTGGCTACAAGACTTCTGGCAACTACACCTCTCCGACTTAATATAAGGGTGATTAATCAGCTCTGGTACTACTAATACTGATGAAACAAAGAAATCCACTCTAGCAACTCAGAGGCAAGCGTATACTAGATGCAGGGAATTAATACCAATACTAGCTACCGCCGCTACCAATACCACTTGCTACCCTTGTCAGCTCCATTCCTTGTATCAGGGGTTCTATCCTTGTACTTACTAGTTCAGCTCTAAGGCTTATATTGACTAGTTCTATTCTTGATCCTATCACTTCAGTCTTACTTTCCAACTCTCCCTCTCTGTCGTTGATGAAGCCTTTCCCTTGCCAGCTCCATTCTGATCTCTCATCTAATCTAACTCGGGCTCATCTACCTGAGTCAACTAATACAGTTATGGCTCTGGACTACTCGTATATTAGTTGGGGCTGGAAACCTAGCTAAATCCTTTGATTCTCTACCTTCTTAATAGAAGGGAAACTCCCAAGCGTATACTCGGGGCTTTTAAGGCTTATACCCACGAGTAGAATTCCTACTTGAATTATAATAAGGGCTAGCTTACCTCTCAAGTAACTTAACTGCTTCCCTACCCGCACAAACTCTATCTGACCAGAACTTACTATAAGTGCCCGAGGTCACTTCATGAAACCAGTCAACTTTCCTCTGGTGGTATAAAGCATTCTTCCTTTTTTGATACGAAATCCATCCTACTAGAAACACTTATTTCCATCCAGCTCTAATCTATATCGCCTGCTCCAATCTAAATCGTTATATCTTTATCGTTATCAAAAGATATATCTTTCTCGTTATCAAAAGAATTCTATCTTTCTCGTTTCTATCTTTCCGACCTATCCTTCCCTAATTATATCTTAGGCCTGAGTTAAGGTATTAAATTCCAGACTTTGTATTAAGTGAGTCGCTTCTCTCTTTCTCCACTTTCTCCTATATGAATTCTATATAGTTTCCTATACAGTGTAAGTAGACTGGAAAGATGAGTTCTTTTTCGCAGAGTTAAGCAATTCCTAAGGTGTTAAGTCGACTCTCCAACTCTATTCTTTAGCAATCAATTACTAGAAGTCACAACTACTTATTCCAC
Organism: Musa itinerans; assembly: GCA_001649415.1. Lineage (NCBI taxonomy): Eukaryota > Viridiplantae > Streptophyta > Magnoliopsida > Zingiberales > Musaceae > Musa > Musa itinerans. The sequence continues at coordinate 12,390 of LVTN01000045.1, read as the reverse complement.
TGGGCAAGAGGACAGGTTTGCTAGTCAATTGAAGCAAGTAACCGACCCCAAACAAGTGTTAACGCCTACCTATCCTCTGTACTAGAGCATCTCATCTACCTGAATGAGGCTCACAAACACATAGCCAGCAGCGTACCACTCCCGTTCTCTATCTTTCTACCTTAATTCTTTGACTATGGAGTTCTATTCTGACTTTCCACCTAGCACAACTTATAAATACTGGTCTCCAGTTTGATTCTGTATTTCCGTACTTATAGCTCTGCTTCCTCTCTTCTTCCCTGAGGCAGCGGGAGGATTCATCTTCTTTTCCACACTACTGAGGCATTTACCTTCCTTCTGGGGACGTCGGTTGGAGAAACCCTATGGGAGACAACTGCCCTTTGGTTTCATTCTTTACTGATTTATGGTTACGTCGACCGTAACTTCCCTAAGCGTATGAAAAGGACCCCTATGAAAGTCTCCTTACTCTACATGGAATAAGAGAATTTCGCTTCCCAAAACTCCCACTAATGGAATTGACAATTGAATGCGTTAGGTCACGAGCTGCCGCATGCCTTTCAAACTCTGCACACTGAACCACGTGGAGTCCGCTCTCCTACCTTCCTTTCTTCGGCATTCATTCGTCTCAAAAGAATAGAATCTTGGGTGCGCCGTAGGGTGAGAGAAGCAATCCTCCTTTTAGGTCGTCTAAGGCACTAAGATCTCTTTCATCTTACCAGGAAGCCAGGCTTCTTTCTTTATCCGGTTACTAAAAAGAACACTTTCACTAGAAACTCTTTTGCACTGCTTCATAGCCGCCTATCTTTTCTCTAGCCTTGAGCCGGCATTCCTAAAGCTGTTAACCTTATTTGGGATCTTTCTCAATATACTCGTTGCTCTTTTAAGAATCCAAGACTTGATCAACCACTTTTAAGCAGTAGGGACCAGAGCTCTTACACTGCGCCTAATAGGCCAGCTTCACTATCAATTCCATTCTTTCTAAGTGGGAGAGAATCTATGTCACTCAAAGAACTCTCTTTCCTTCGACCTTTGAATCCATCTGAAATAGATCGCAATCAGTGACAGTATAGAGGTTTTGCACGGAAGAGCACTCTTAAGTCGGAACTATTTCGATAATGTAAGGAGTAATGGCTTTCTTAGAAAGAATACTCGATTATAGCCTAATAGAGATATGCCCATTTTCTAAGAAGTCACTGCACTTGAATGCAAATGAATAGGCTCTTCCTTATGAGTAGCTCGGATCTAGCTATGCCTCTTGCCTCTCGAAAAGCAGATAAATAGGAGATCATCAAAGGTTTAGTAATAGGGGGTTGCTTGAGGAAGGCCCGCATACCATGTAGAAAGAATAGAGTAGAGCCAAACTTAGTGAAGCGATAATATAGAATCCCTGCTGAGGAGGAAAGATGTACGCAAGATGTACCAGCAATTAGTGAGGAGTGAGTACGAGCTTGGCGGTTGGAATTTCTCAGCAAAGCATCACAGTGGAATTCAAAAGAATCGTTTGCAAGGCATGGGCTCTATAATGGCAGCAGAATAAGCTAACTCATTTGCCTATTTACGTAAAGTAAGGTAGTACTATGTGAGTCCTCGCCGTAACATTACCTTAGGAGACTGACTACTGATGAATGAGTCAGTGAGAAACGAAGTAAGGATTTAGGAGCACGGTTAGTACTACCGATCAGTAAGTGCAAGTGTATCCGTTGATCCCCCACAAAACTAAGGAAAATGAGGAACAGTAGTTCGCTAAAAGCTAAGCAAATCCTACAATCGAGCAGTCTAGCCAACCGTTGCTTGCGTTCAAGCCGGATCCAACAGATCTGGAATAATACTACTTTCTCACTGCCCCGTAACCGAGTGAAGAAGCTTTAATAGGAATAAAGAAAGCCCAGCTCTGCCTATAGAAGGCCAGGTCTAAGTTCAATTGTCCCATGCATTAGCCATAAGGCACCCGAAATAGTGTTTAATCCACTGTCCCCGCTAATATAAATAAGTACTTGCTTTACGCGCCCAGTCACATACCATAGTATAACCAGCACCATAAGCTAGGGGAAGCCAGGAGCGAGCTCTCTCTCGAGTAGGGGAGGATCCACTCGGCTATAACATCCGAGACCAAACCTTACTCACCTCTTATAGTACTAGGAATCTCTTGGGTGGCCAGTGGAGTCTAGTAGTAGTTTGTCTCTGACTTTCTTACTTCTTAGTTTGCGAACACAGGACTCAAAAACAGGACTTGTTTATAACCATGGGAACACTAGCGGCCTCCTGGCTCACCTCTAAGTTGATTTCTTCCTTTCCTACTTACTGGTTGGGGTCGTTGCTTGGCCTTGGACTCCTTAGGTCAATTCTGATCCTAGTAGCTATAGTATTGCTTGAAGTCTTGGAGTTCAATAAAATAACTCGCTACCCCATACTTAATACCTAGCACAGACCCACTTGCTACAGGCTCAGATCCAGCTTAAGGCTTCTACCCATCAGTTCCCATTCTCTCACTCCTTAGTTCCATTCTTGTTGTTACTGTATTAAGTCTTTTAGTTGTTGGTATAAGTCTTGATAGTAGTAGTTGTAGTCCTGTTAGCACTAGTAGTAGGCTTGCTAGCAGTTGTTCCACTCTTTGGCTTAGTGGTTCGGTTCTTTCACTCCCCTGTTTGGTTCTTTAACTGCTTCCTCTCATTCTCGTTGTTACTGCTTTAAGTCTTACTAACTGGTCTTAGCCCTGTAGTTAGTGGTTGAAGAATAAGTAGGAGGAGTTGTATTCTTATCGGTGTTGGTTAAGCCTTGCGGGTACTTGTATCAGTCTGTCGCTGCTTAGGTTGAGTCTTGATAGTAGTAGTTCTTATTCTTTGACTCATGGGTTTCATCCTGTCACTACCTTGGTTCAGTCTAAGTAGGAGTAGCTCTATTATCGGTGGTAGTGGTCGAAGTCTTGTTTCTAGTGGTTGAAGTCTAGTCTGTAACTACCTTAGATCAGTCTGATTACAATAAGCACTTCCGAGCCTACCCGGTTTCGGTCTGAGTCAAGTAGGAGTACTGATACTTACTGGTAGTTAGTGCTTTGGTTCCTTTACTCACTGGTTTCAGCCTGGTTGGTAGGTGTTAGAGACTGGTTCTGGTAGTTAGTAGTTGTATTCTGAAGTACTACCCCTAACGGCAGGGAAGCCTTAATAAGTAGGGGCAATTAATCCGTTCTGGCTCCTGGACTACTTACTTTCATTCTTTTACTTACTAAAGAGAAAGAGCACCCGGCTTGGCACAGCTTCAATTGGACTACCACTTGTAGAAGACTAAACTAGGTATTAAACAAGAGCAAGAACAGGTACCAACTTAATATGAGGGAACAACGAATAAGGGGCTCTTGCTACAAATACTTCTTGAAACAAGCCCTACTCCCTTGTATTGCAATAAAACAAGTCATTAAACAAGCCAAGCAGCTGGCAATAACACCTTAATTCTCCTCTTGCTCTTTGAACTCTGGTTCTACTTTCTTCCCTTGACCACCTTTATTACACTTGCCTCTCATCTGGCAACTAATACTGATGAAGCTGGACTACTCTACTACTGGACTACTCGTTTACAACTATATGCATTCTTTGACTACCTAGTATTCTCACTTTCACTCAGGTATTTCACTAGCTATCCTATTTACCGCTGAACACATCTACGAAGACAGCACTTGGCTATAGCTCCCAAAAACAGGACGCTGGGCCCCCCATTTCATTCGAATTCTAATTCTTATCACACTTACCGCTACTCATAAGGGGAAACTTCAACTAATCACTCGACAACTTAATAACTTTCTCTGGCTGGCTAATGATTCTAGACAAGCGTATACTTCATGCTTTAAGCCTTTGACTCTAGACTTCATTCCGAGCCTACACAGCTTCAGTCTGAGTATACCTAGCTACAGTCCGAGAAGCAGCAGTTCCATTCTCCCAGTACTTATAATTCCAGGGCTTGAGGTCTTGCTCGGATCTAGTTTAAGGCTTGGAAGCACTGACTCAATTCTTTAACTACCTGGGCTCCGAACAACTGATTAAATGCTTGGTTATAACTGGTAATATCTAGTATTGTTGCGAATTCTAGTAAAGGCCAACATTAGTAGTTGCTTGGCGAGTCTACTTACTTGCATTCTAACTTTCCAACTTATGAGAACTTACTAGAAGGCTCCTACTTTCTTACTCAACCGCATCAGATCTCGTAACTACGGATTCTATGGTTACTATGGGCTCTGCCCTAACAGCTGACTTTGGCACTCCACTTTATGAGCCTATAACTACCTACCAGAAGAGAAGCCTGTTTCTTCACTAGCTCAATTCTGATTGTCTCCCTCGTGCGACTTCTAAATACTCTGCTTACCTAGCTTGCCCTTACTTATATTCTTGTCCACTTATAAAACTAGGGATGCAACTAGAACAGCCTATCATCTAGAATACCTGCCAGTACTTAAGTTCGGGCGACCTCTCTACCACTACTTAGAAGATTGTCTCCCCAACTTACTAGAAGGGCCGAGGATTCTAATAGACTCCTCACCTCAGTTCCGTCCTTTGACTAATGAGTTCTATTGTTTGACTCCTTAGTTGTATTCTGATCTACCCTACCAGCTGCAGGGAATCAATACCCTTGCTTTAAGTCTTCAGTATGTATATAAGAAGCGGGAATAGCTACCTGATGCACTAGCTTCAGTCGTAGTGGGAACACAGTTGAAGTTTGTAACTACCTCCTCTCATTCTTACAATCCCTAGCTCCGTTCCCTGGCTACCCAACATAGGCCTGTAACTACCTAGCAGCATTCCGAGCAGTATGGGTTGAAGCCTTAACAACACCAGTAGAAGGCTTGAAAGACCCCGGTTTCATTCTATCCCTTGCCTACCTAGACTCTAACTTACACTTACTATAAGGGCCTCTACCTACTTAATATAAAGAAACTTACAATAAGGGCGTTGCTACTTATTCAAATGGAAACTTACTATGAGGGTGATTAATCAGCTTAAGACTTTAGATCCTCCGTTTGATACCTTCCGGTTTCTCTGTTTATAAGGCTTGCTTCATTCGGCAACTATCATACCTGAATCCGGCTCATGATTCTTTATAAGATGAAACTCGGGTGGGCCTTTTCTCATTTCTATTGGGGCACTTTATTCAATTCCTTAACTCGACTTCTTTCCTCGCTGCCATAAGAGGAGTGAAACGCAGTAAACGAGCTGTAAACCTGGACAAGGAGGGACTACTCTACGGATTGGGCAAGGGCATAAAGATTTGGTAGATCGAAGAAAGGGAAGACAGATCATCAGCAGAAACCAGAGCTGGATCCGGATCTAAACCACTATTTCTAGAAGGAGCTGGATCGGGATCTCCACCCCTATTTCTAGAAGTTTCACCACCAAGACGACAAGAGACCGGGTGCGAGGAAAGCCTACTTTACTTACTTGTTGCATTCTTATTAGTATACTTCTTTCTTAGTTACTGGAGCTGAGTTACTTGTTGAATGATTATTAGTATACTTCTTTCTTAGTTACTGGAGCTGAGCAGGAAAGTCCAAATTCGAACCTCTACGTCACTGAGTGGGTTAGCTACTTGAACTTATAATAACCGGGAATTACAATAAGGGTAATTAATCAGTGACTTATAATAACTGGTCTCTTATATAAGCTTCTATCTGATGGAAAGATGGAATGAAAGTGGGAATGTTCCAGTGAGAAAGTAAGGAAGCGGGAAAGAAATCAAGAAAGAATGCATCGAAGGAAGTATTTCAGTAACCTGTTTTCGGGAGAGGAGATAGATAAGATACTTTGCCCGGAAAGGATGGATTGTCAGGGTGTTGCAAGACAAGATATGAAGCTAGATCAAGAGTAGGAATCAGAGGTAAGGAAGCTGAATCAAGTGCTTTTGAATAGGAATATGGCAAGTAAGCTGCAATCGGGGCCTAATACATATAAAGAATTCGGGAAGTGTTGACTGTTCTCTAACAAGACATTGGTTATCCTCAGGGTCGACAAGGGAAGAAGTTGTCTCCAAGAAGAAAGAGCTGGCGGAAACCACTAGGAAGAAAGAGCCGGGGGCAACCACTAGAAGGGAACAGGAACTGTCCAACTAATACAGATTCAAATGGACCAGAACCAGAGTTATTAGTAAGCCCCTCTATTTCTTAAGTCTTGCCCACTGATAATTACTGTTACTCCTATTAACTTCATTCGGCTCCTATACATCTGGCTCTTTGAACTAAGTAAGATCTTGAAACCGCTAGTAGCGTGTGTCTGTTCTACTGTCCTGTTGACTCGGCAACTTACAAGAAATACTCTCCTTCTGCCCTATTCTTAAGTCTGCTGACCTTGTAGACCCAGCTGGCTACAAATAAAGTTATTGCTCTGGACTACTATACTCCTGGGAACCGCTCCTTTAGCTCCCTACTCTGACTCCGACTTTCCTACTTGCCTACCGACTTAATATAAGAGTCCTTGGTGACAGATGATACCTTGCCAAAACTAACTAGAAGGGCCTCTCTTTATTACATTTAAGAATGAAACGAACAACTACTGACCCCAGAACTTACAATAAGGGCAACTTAAGGGTTGGCTAGAAGAGCTTCTTCTCACACCATTAACTTAAGTGCTTAACTACAACTTGATACTTACTTCCAATAACCATAACTGACCTAGCTTATACCTCTGGCGACTTAATCTAAGGTGCACTGGCACTACCCACGGGCTCCTTAAGCGAGTGCCACTTATATACCTGCTAGATCTCTCAAGCTACTAGAACTCTTGCTACTAAAACTATCCTCTTGCTCCTCTCACTTCCCCGCTACCTGGGTGAAGTCTTGTTGGTACTGGTTGGAGAAAGTAAGTCCAGTACTGAAGTTCGGGCCCTTGTTGAAGTATGGTTAGCAGTGGTTCCATTCTGCCTTTCACAACTGTTCCCCTCTGGCAACTTAATAGAAGGGCAACTCCCAAGCTACTACTTGGTACTTGAAGGACGTTACTCAATACTTCGGTTCTTGTTGTTAGTGTAATTAATATCTGGCTTAGTCTTTTACTTAGCTACCCTGGGTTCATTCTAAGATTGACTAGCTCCATTATCATACTAGCTCTTTCCCTTACTAGCTCAGTAGTTACTGTATACACATAGCTGTGCAGGGAATTCATACCAATGAACTGATACTTACTTGTTGTTAGTGCTTTGATTCTTGTTAGCACCGGTTTCAGTCTTAGCCAACTTGTAGCAGTTCCATCCCCTTACTTGCTGGTTCAATTCTGATACTTACTACTTGCCTACTGAGTTACTGATGAAATGCTTAGCCTTCTACTGTTGGGGTACTGTTTGGTTCTGTAACTACCTATAGGTTGATTCTGAGTTTAGTAGCTCAACTGATACTTACTTACACCCACTAGCTCCATTCTCGGGGGTACTGGTCGAAGCCTGTAACTATCCCGTGCCTGGTTGCCCTTATCTTAAGCCCTTATTGTAAGTGAAATTAGAATCAAGTACTTAGCACTACTCCTCTCATTCTCGCTACCCCGGCTTGAAGTCTGAGCCAGTGAACACTTATTCTGCCTCCATTCTATCCCTTGCTAGCTCCGCTCTTTGACCTACTGGGGGGAAGACTTACAAAATAGGGACTCTCTGTATAGAACTTAATAAGAGGGACTCCTTAGGGACATTCTAACTTTCTACACCCATGAATTGGTCTCTCACTTGAACTAGTGGAATTCTTGGCCCTTCTAGTAAGTGAGTGGAATTCTTATCTAGCTACAGAGGAGCAACTGATACTTACCCATACGAGTAATACCTAGCATCAGTTGTAGTAGTATCAGGCTTGTTAGACACCGGTGAAGTCTGGTTGGTAGTTGTTTTAGTCTACTTGTTACTTGGTTTAAGTCTGGTTGTTAGTGCTTTCAGGCTGTTACTCACTAGCTACTGATTAAATGCTGAGTATCCCCTGTTTACTGATTAATTGCCCTTCTAGTAAGTTCTAGCAACTGATACTTACTCGTTGTGGACTGTTTCATTGTTTCACGAATTACAATAAGGGGAAATTATGAAATTACTACAGTCTTAGTTTGACTAGCTCCACGAAGTAAGTAATTGGTCTACTTAGTTTGATTCTTAGCCTTACTAGTCCTATTCCTTTACTTACAAGTTTCATCCCCTTCATGAGTTGTTGAATCGCCAGTTTCATCTGTATTTGTTAGTGAAGAAGCTTAGGAAGAATCATAGAAGCAAGGCCATAAAAGAAGTCAAGTACAACACGTATAGGGTGTGAGGCGGAGGCTGCCAATAAAGAAAGATGATTATGTGGTAAGAGACAAAGAAGCAAAAAGGAATAAGTTAAGCAAAGCTGTTTCTTTATCTTTAAATGAAGCTGTCATAGGTGGGTTAAGAGCCTCCTGTAATGATTGAGTCATCAGTGAAAGGTTATTTTGAGTTCAAAGCCCCAAGCCATATACTTTATGATTGACTTAGTGCTGTAAACCCAACAAGCAAACTCTAATTAAGCGCTTACAGAGAGTTAGATTCAAAAGAGTTTTCCGACATAAACCTATAGCTGATGCTTATTGTTGTTCGGAGTACGTTAGGTGCTTAGTGAGCTTTCCGGGGTGCAGTCCTGGGTGGCAGATCTAATATTCTTCAGGAGAGTGAGTTTACGTTCTTCGGAGTCCGGAGTTACAGAGTCCGTTTCGCAGTCCAAGAGTCAGGTTAGGTTCTTCGCAGTCAGTTTACTTTATTCTGCAGTAAGGAGTCAAAGAGTCCGTTTCACAGTCCGTAGGGAGGTTACGCAATTCAGTTCTCGTTCATCTAAACAAACAAGTGGTAGAGAATAAGCAAGGTCAATGGATTCTAATAAGGGGAAATTCTTACTTGCTGAGTCATAGCAGTTCCATTCTTGCCAATTACTAGAAGTTAGAATAAGGTGTTTGAGTCTTGCCAATTACTAGAAGCTACTTTCAGGCTTGGACAGGTGGAGTTCATTCTGGTTGCTAGTGGGCTGGTTCTTTAACTACTTGGTTGAAGCCTTTGATGCGCTGGTTGGTGTCTGGGGCTGCTAGTGACTAGTTTGAATCTGGTTGTTGGGTGATAGTAATTGGTCTGGTTGGGAGTAGTTCCATTCTGTAATTGGTTAGCTCCATTCTATCTCTACTTAGCTCCCGAACACAGTACTTGGTTCTAACTCCCAAGAGCTCCTGCCACTGGTATGGTTCCGAAGCTCCTGCCACTGGTATGGTTCCGAAGCTCCTGCCACTGGTATGGTCAAGACTTATAGTTGCTCCTTAAGCTAGTGCATGCCTCGAGCAGCTGCCCCCTGGTTTTAAGACTTATACCTACTAGCTACATTCTGATCTTACTATTGGTTAGCTCCATTCTATCCCTAAGGCTTATACCTGCTAGTTCCATTTTGTAACTACCTTGTTTCATTCTTAAGTACCAAGCTTACAAGCAGGGAAGGTAGAGCAAGGGAAGGGAATCAGTATACCCAGCTGAAGTCTTACACCTGCCAGCTCCAGTTCTATTCTTAACTTCACTACTATAGTCTTGCGCTCACTCGTTTCACTCTGGTTGTTAGTGCTTTCAGGCTTAGTACTCCTAGAAGCAGCTGGAATTATAAGTACTGGGGTTGGAGTCTTGCTTGCACAGCTTTAAGTCTGCTCGGTCTTAGGTCAATTCCAAGAGCTGCAACTTACTATAAAGCGCGCAACTCACTACAAAGCTTGGCCCTGCTTCAAAGCCTTATACCCACTATTGCCATTCCTTTACTTACTCATTCCATTCTTTAACAACGAACGACCTTGTACTGATGAAATTACTTGCCCTCACTCATTTCATTCCTACTAGCTCACCTACTTACTACTTTCATTCTTTCGCTACCCGGTTTGCTTCTAACTTCTGCCCCGCTTTGTGACTTATTAAATGCTGTAACTCACACTAGCTCAATAATACTTCTAATAAGGGGCCTACCTAGCTTCTATCCCTTGACTTACTACTTTCGCTTCACTACTTTCTTTCTTTCCTTCCAGCTTCAAAGCCTCCAACTAAGGTGGTCCTGTGTGAGCCTGATGTACTAGATGCTTACTATTACTACTAGATTCATTCTTTTACTACTTAGGTCAATTCACTCCCAGTCACCGGATTCCGGAGTCCTCATTTAGATGTCAACAAATACAGTTCTTGCTCTGGGCTCTTTACGACTCTACTACTAGTTTGGGCAGTAAACCAGGGCTACTACTTTTCAACAAATACTTTTCTTGCTCATCTACCTGAGTCAACAAATACTGATAAAACAGTACTACTACTAGTTAAAGTGCTCCTTAAGTCTATTCTGTAAATGGAATGAATTGGGCTATACTATTTCTAAGGGCCTTCTAGTAATTGGGGAGCTACTCTCAGAATTCTACTCAACCAAGAACAGGAACAAGTCCAAGCTCCTCTACGGATACAGACTAAACTAGGTATTCAACTAATCACTACTGAGTGCAATAACTTACTATAAGGTGCTGAAAGCCTACTTATTCGCTTGTCTCAGAGTCTTATACTTACTTGTTTCATTCTAACTTTCCTACAAAATCTTCTGCCGCTGGTGCCACTTATATATCTGCGAGTCAAGAAGTCAATTACCTATTCAAGTTATCAAGTTAGGAAAGGGGTCAATCCACTACTAATCTGGATCTTATTCTTTTAGGTAGGAGCCCGTGCACTAGACTAGCACTACAGTTCTCTTTCCACAAACACTCCCCTCTCGACAACACCAGGAATTGCACTTGCACCAATAGCTCTCTTACTCGCTCGTACCTGATCTCGCTCATTCCTCTATTTCTTCCCTTGCTGTTGAATTATGACTCTCGAGTGCAATTCTTTGTCTTCTAGTAGATGCGGGCAAGACTTAATAAATAGGGGCTTACTACTGACTTACTCAACACTATGGGCTTACTTCTAACGAATTATAATAAGGGCTAGTTGTAGGCTTACTACTGACTTACTCAACACTATGGGCTTACTAATAACAAGTAGTGGGCTTACTAGCCTAGTTACTTCATTCAACAACTACTCCCTTGTATTGGAATAAAACAAGTCATTCCACAAGCCAAGCAGCTGTCAACAATACCAAGCCTCTGTCAACTAATACTACAAATACAGATTCCACTAGAGAGATGAAACTAAGTCAGATCTTTCTTTCGGCCCTGCACTAAGTAATAAAGTATGCCTTGCCTCTCTATCCTCTGGCAAATTCTTCAGTTTCTTACCTTGATAAAGAGATTGAATCGAATCACTTACCCTTACCGTTGAAAGAAGCATAGAGGCATAGGTCTTACTTGATTCTGCCTCAAACAACACTTTTGAAAGTGCCTTGCCTGATCCGGCGCCAACACCAGACTTGATAACTGCTGGTGATCCTGATCTTGAAACAAGAACCAGTAATGAAGTTCTTGGCGCTTCAACTTAAGGCCTATCCATGGAATTCCTTACTCTCTTAGCAAAGAGGAAAGGCTAGAGTGAGTTCGAGTGTCATTGTTGCGAGAATGGCAATTACATATTTGCCCTTACGCTCTTCTGCTTATTATCAAATGATTCAAGCTATGAGGAAGTAGCCAATGACGTTTCTTCTAGTTTCTTCTAGGCAGTTTGGTCCCGATCGGCCAATAACACTAGCTGGAGATTAGCCAACAACAGATCTGAGTAATCTTCCTCCCATACTTCCAGAACTTATAATAACCGGCATTACCGTTCCATTCTTTGACTGTGAATCGGTTGTTAGGTGTTTGGTTCTGAGTATACCAAAGCATCAGGCTTGGAAGCTGTGGTTCAATTCTTGCTCTGTAGGTCCTAGGTTAGAGGTCAATTCTTCCATTCCTTATTCCTGGTTGTGAGTTAGAGAAGTAGTTGTGAGTTAGAGAAGTAATAGTAGTGACTTGGCGCTCCCTACCACTGTAGTTGCTTGGCTCTTTGACGAGTGAGGTGCATTCTTAGTCTTCCTATTAGCTACCCGGTTTTAGCTACCCGGTTTGATTCTGATCTAGTACTCCAGCTGCCTGGTTTTAAGGTCTAGTAGCAGTGGTTTAGGTCTAACTATGCCTAGGATCAGTCTAGTCGGGGTAGTAAGTATAGCCTGTTACTACTTAGTTGCATTCTTGAATTCAGTATTCCTAGTTCCATTCCTTGACTCACTAGCTCCATTCTTAGTAGCTGTTGTCTCAGCCCTTCTAGTAAGTCGGTGTTAGTTTGATACATAAGACCTCCTCCACCTTATTAGCTTGTAACTACCTCGGTGAAGTCTTGTTACTAGTGGTTTGAGCCTGCCTATGTCTAGGATCAGTCTCGTTATCAGGGGTACTAGACCTTAGCTACCCGGTTTCGTTCTACCGAATTAGAATAAGGGCCTGTTTTATTCTGATCTTACCCCTT